>JBAMMX010000011.1:18278865-18676173 GCA_037126225.1 Dillenia turbinata | reverse complement strand
AACAACATTTTGCCTCTTACGCTTTTAGCTAAGACGACTATAAAAACTTTTATCCACCTCCCTCTTGTGGTCTTTTAGTTTCACTGTATGCCATTCTTGTTGTGCAATTGATTTGTGTGAAATCTTGTAGTTACAAATTTTCCTGCCCTTTTAAAATCCAAAAAGTCAGTTCCTACCTTGATTACTTTGATGATTCCACTTACTTTTTAGTTATCGAGATCTGATGGTTCTATCCTTCCATGTTCTGAATAGTAGAGATTTATCTCCAACTTTTATGTCTCCAATGTTCAAGTCGTTAAAATCCATTTTTCATTGGAAACCACTAGGATAGTTAATAGATCAAAGAAGTTTTGCTCCAGTCAAGTAATTCTCTCTCTCTCTTTTTTTTTTTTTTTTGGGGAGGTCGGAATTCAATGGAAAGTGGCAAATCTCCAATTTTGCAGTTATGGGCCTCTAACTTTAAACTTCTGCTTGGCAGGTGATTTAACTTGATGAATTTTACAATGGCATCTTCCATGTTGAGATGGGAAGCTTGATAAATCTCTATAATTCTGTTGTAATTGAATCACATCCTAACTATTGTTCATCAAGATTTATAATTCACACACACACACAAAATATAAATATATATGTTGCTAAATATTCTTGTTTATATTAATTTCTGGGTGCATGTAATTCGTGTTGCTGTGTGCAGATCTTTGGATTATTCATTTGGTCCTTAGAATCATGAATGCCTGTTGGTCCGGTCCTACCTATTCGCATAATATATCAATCGTTTCTGTCCAATATTCTTGTACTAGTGAGTGATTTTGATATTTTCTTATCTGCAGTCTCATTGAATGATAGCCCATTTACTTGGTGGGATAAGGATTTGATTATTATTATTGTTGTAGTGGTCTCATTTAATGATAAAGTGGATCCAAGATCACTGTGTTGGGCTATTTGTGGCTGTGGTATCTGATAAGGCCAAAGAACCTTGCCTGGGTAATATCTCTGTAACCCTCATTTTTTGGCATGTGGGGTTAGAGAAAGAGATCAGTATCCTTGATGAACTTTTGTTTGGGTGTGCTAGAACAAAGAGGAGCGTCCCTTGTGCACTTGTATGTCTCAACGCTACAAGAACGTAAACCTTGTGCAACGCCTGATTCCTGTGCTGAGTGAGCTAGATGCAAGAGCGTAACCCTCATGCTAAGGCACATTCTTTGCTGGTGGATTGACTTGAACCCCACATTCTTCCATGGAGGTCGAGCATTTTGCCTTTTCATCCCCATCTCATTGTACTTTCTATGACTTAATTTACTGCATGTGACTAACATTCCCAGCTGGACCAAAAACCTAGTTCCTTGTAAATGACATTTTCTAGTAGTTCTTTCTATAGATTAGTGCTAAGGTTGTAAGGTCTACCTACTGCCTTTTCCTTGTTAAGTTTGAGGGCAATTTCTGAGTGAATTTTTGAGAGGAAGAAATGGGGCATGCATCAACGAAGATACAATTGCAAGTAACATTGGTTATAACAAATTAAAGGAGAAAGTAGCTGTCAAATACAGGTTAACTTACAAAAGAGAGAAATGAATTTAACACATAAATGACAGAAAATATTTTTTTTTCTCAACAAAAATCTTATCAAAAGTTTTTCTTGTATATGATTTATGTGAAAAAAAAATGATGAAACGTGCATGTTAATATATATTTTTAAGTCTAAAATAATAATGGTCATATTATTTATTTTAAGGGTAAAAAATAATTTTTATTTTGAGATATTTTTAAATTATTTATAATCAAAATAATTTAACCTGTCTTATTAAAATTTAAAATTATATTAATATTATTTTTAAATTATTTCTGATTAAATAATTTAAACGTTTCATTTAAAAATTAATTATATTCTTACCCATAAATTGGGCCGGAAGCCCGGTCGGTTTAGAGCACCCCTTCCCCTTAAGTCCGTGGGGCGGCTTGGGTTGGGTTGGGTTGGGTTGGTGAGTACAATTTGGTCGGATCTCCTCATCAAAATTTCAAAAATCTCTCATTTTACCTTACTTGAACATTCCTCTCTCTCTCTCTCCCCCCTTTGGCCTTCGGGGTACGTCTTTTGTTGGTTTCTTGCAATCAACACTTTCGTTTGGCGTGTTGGACTTCCATTCTTCTTCTTCTTCTCACTCTTCTCTTCGATTGAACTCAATTCAATTTATCAATTTCCACAGAAGAACAAAAGCATATCCTCTTTTTTGCTTTCCCAATCGATCTCTGCTCCCAAGTGGTATAGAGATGGAGAACTCCGACAAGGCAGGCGGTAACAGTGGTGTAGATGAAAACCCTAATGGCACCGCCCTCGGCACGGAGGCCTCCGATGCCGGATCCAATCCAGTCCAAACACGGCGCACTCCTTTTACCAATCTTAGCCAGGTCGATGCCGACCTTGCTCTCGCCAGAACCCTTCAAGAGCAGGTCCTCTTTTCTCGTTTGCTCTTTACTATACCTAGTTTGACTTCTCTCTCTCTCTCTCTCTTCTTTTGAGTGGAAAAATTTTGGATTTTGGATAGTAAGTGGCTTATTGGTTAAGTTAAATGAGAATCAAGAAAGAAACGAAGTAGTAGTTTGAATTCTACTTATGGGGTAATTTGTATTCTTGCAATTTCCATGCAATTTCAACTTTTCGATCCTCAGACCAAGCCTTGATGTTGGTTTTTCTGGTATAAGTGGTCATGCTTTGTGCACTGTAAAAAGGGTTCATATTCAATGATTAGGAATATATCAAAACGACATTTATTTTAATGTCTTGCATTCCTTTATGGTATAAATGATTCACAGCTTTTGAAATGTGCGCTTATGGCCATCCCTTGGTGCATTTGGAGAGAGTGGAATGACAGAATATTCCATAATCAGACTCTTAACTCTTTTCTTTATGGGATAAAATTGCTTTTCTATGCTCATCTTTGGGCTCGTGCCTCAGGAATCTTTAAGAATTGTAGTTTAGAAGAGTTGTGGAGAGATTGAAGGCAATTGTACATTAGTTGTTTTTATTATTTTTGTTTTGTTCTTCGTTTCTACTAAGGATGTTTTATCCTTGGGAGCTCTTTGAAAATTCCTTTATTCTTCTAATATATTCTTCTTTTTCAATAGAAAAAATGATTATCAGCTTTTGAGTTATGGTTTTTGGTTGTTAATGGAACAGGAAAGGGCATACATGATGCTTAGAATGAATGGTGATGGGAGTGATTATGGAAGTTGGGTGCAAGATGATGAGGATGATTTTGATGACCCTGATGACATGGAAGAATATGATACCCTGATAATGATGATAATGATAACAATGATGAAGATGCATTTGATGTGCATGCTCATGCAGATGCTGATGCTGATGTTGATGTTGATAATGACAACAACCATGGTTTTGACCTTGATCCAGCTTCTTTTTCTAGTGACGAGGCCTATGCAAGAGCATTACAGGATGCAGAGGGCGTGAAATGGCTGCAAGATTGCTTGCTCTTGCTGGGATAAATGAACGTTAGTATTCAGTTGCATACTTCCTTTTGTTTTAATATGCTTGTTCATCTCTTGCGGATGTCAATGTGTTGAACTTTCAGTTGATTATTAGTACTAATACTATTTACTATAGCAGGGGAAGCTGAAGATCATGATGGTCACTCTCAGGTATCATTTTAATAGGGAACATTGTACTGACTTGCTCACTAATAATGTGGTTCTGATTCTGAGTATTTATCCAATTCCAAGTTAGTTGGTGCTTTTATATTTGTATGATATGTGAGTGCATGTTTATGCCGTTTTGAGTGCATATAGGAGGATGGCATATTATTTTAATATTGATTCATGAAATTGCAGCAGGAAGATGCTGATGAATCTTGGTAGCTAGTTCGCATTTGTTTTTACTTAATTATGATTAAATGATATCTTGAAATTCACCCGTGAAAGTGCTGCAATTAGAAAATTTTCTGTGCATGAAACTGTTTCATGAATGGAAAGACTATGCTTGGTAAGTTTGGCTAATTTGGTAGCATTTATTGTACCAAAATGGACTATATGATACTAAAAACATGGAAGTAAGTTCGGTGAAGTATTGTAAATGATGGGACAAATCTTGAAACTTTCATTGTTGTGTTTGATGGTGTGTTCTCTTGTGGGATATACATTACGCAAAGTGTACTTGAGATGCTTTATAGTGGAATTTGAAGTTATATCTTGGTTTAGTGTTAATTTGATGGAAAGTGAATTAGATTCCCTTGGGAAGGGGTAGAATGGGAGCATTAAACAAGCATTTTCAGTTGCAAGGAGGAAGAGTTTCTATATCTCTTATCTAGCCTATTCTTTTAAATGAAGGACAAGAATTTGTGTGTGCCATTTTCATTACCATGATTTTTAAAGGAAGATCAATGGGTCAAATGGAAACAGTTTACTTGTCTTAAGAATTGGAGTATATCTAAAGAAGGTTCTTGTGGGGCTCCTTGTAATGTGTCCTTTAATCTCTATGATGAAAATAGTGGATCATGAAATTGCATATCCTACATGCAGGCATGGTTGGCTAGTGTTTATTAGGCTTCATTAGTGAAGTGGCTATAGATCTATGATTTAGTGCCAGTTCTAAAACATGGTGATTTTAGAGTATGTTGTAGCTTAGAAGAGAGCCATTTTCATTAGTTGGGACCCTGAAGTAGTGGGCAGTAGAATTTTACAAGGAAAGAGAGGAACTTAGGTTGGTTGAGGTCGGTGATTGTGCTCTTTTTTCCTATTAAAGAATGTTTTCTGCAGTTCTTGGCATGCCCTTGTTGATGGGAGAAGAGGGTCAGACATGAACCACAACTGAACTTTTAAGTGTGGTAGGAACAGTGTGTATGCATTTAGTTCTCTTCCTCAAGCATTTAGTTCCATGAAATGCAACATAATTAAACAATGCGGTAGAAATGGTCTCTGAACTTTTACGTGTTCTTTTAGGTTCTTGAGAGCCAATGCCATATTATAATTTGAATTGAACTGGAGGAAATTATTATAATTAGTTCTTGATCCAGGACATTTGTTCTATAATACGCTGAAGATCAGGATAAATCCTTTATGCGAATTTTGGAAAATTCCTTGGTTAACTTGTATAGAAATTATGAAATGCTGGGGTGTTTAGGTGAAAAGGTTCTGAAAACAAGTAGGTGTGAGTCTCATGTGTATTATCCAGCATGGTCCCATATACATGGAGAGCTCATATGAATATCTATGTTGTCATGATAGCCCTTAATTTGCTAGGTGTGTATGCATTTATCTCAATAGTTTGATGAATACTCGTCAGATTGAGAAAAAGCATTTTAATTGTCTTTCTTCTCTGATACCTCAACCAGAGCTCGGTTCAAGAAAAGTACCCAGTTTGGTGGCCTTGCATGAAGGGCATTGGTCTCTTGTGAGAAAAGAGGCCTTTCTGGTCAAAGAATTAGTATTTTTGGGAATAATTTTAGTTTTTTAGTATGTTCGGACATCATTTAAAGTTATTGATAAGTTGCAGTTATTAGGATGTTTTAGAAATGTCTATCTTCTTAAGATCTTTAGTGTTATCTAGAAATCTCTATTCTATTTAAATCCTGGTCAAGTTAGAGTCTCTTGGGTCCAAGTCTTTAGGAAGTTTCTATTTTTCTGATTTTTGAGTTCTATCCTGTTTGTATTTTATATTGAGGCAGTTTTTTGAAAGTTTAGTATTGTCATTGGGTTGTTTTAGCATCTATAAGTAAGTCTCATTGATGTAAAAAGTGAATCGATTGATAATAAGAAAATTTGTGATTAGGTTACTTATGTTAATGGAAAGTTGACTAGGGTTCCTCTACTTCTTCTATCTGTAGTTGTTGCTTGAGGTGCCCAACAACTTGTCAACATCTAAATCTTGTTCTAATCTTCTTAATCTTCCAAAGTGAATCCTTGTTTTTTTTCCTTAGCCACAAACCAAAACTTTTTCTTTACACCGTCCATACCTATTCTACAACACCTTTTATAATAGCGTTTTTCACCATTCTTCCAATATTAGGCAGCCCGACTCTAGTTGTCTTAAATTATTATTACTTGAAGCCTTGCTCTCTTACTTTGAGGCTGTTTTATAATATATTGGTATATCTAAGCATCAAGTTCACTATCTGCTTACACTTTTATTTGAGCTATTAAAAATCACTGTTCTCTATTTCCAATCTAAGAAAATCAGGAAAATAGTAAGCGGAGGTCAGTATGTAAGCAATTATAGGATTCTTGAATCTCCTCATGAACATCTTACCCTATCTATCATGAAAATGGTTTTGTCCGCGTGATTGAGTCACTGAAGCCTTGAAGGAGCCAAAATCTAGATGCACTAAAAGAATGAGCGCTTAGGAGAGATGGCATGAAGGGGGTCTAGTTGAGAACTTAGAGCAGAACAGAGGGACGGGAGAAACAAGAGGCCGTTAGCAAAAGGGAGAATGAGAAATAGAGTTTAGGGTTCATAATGACTTACAGCAGTTACTTTTAGTCTTCTTCGTCCGTAAGTTATTCGGGGGAAGGGATTTTTTTTCTATTTTTTTGGCCATTCTTGGAATACTATATTTGAAGTAAGAAGCTGCATCTACTTGCAGTGAAGTGTTTTAATGCACAAATTTGTTTTGCTAGCCTCTTATGATTATGTGGAAACAATAGATAATTTGTTGTGGATGAAGTCAGTCTTAGGACAAAAAACTTTTAGGTTTCTTCTTTCTGTGTTTATTTATTTATTTAATGCATATTTCTTGTCTTATGTTTTTGGGATTTTAGGATACATGGGAGGATGTTGATCCGGATGAACTTTCTTATGAGGTAAGCTTGGTTTCTGAATCAGGAACATTTCAGATAAACCTATTTTTGTTTTTAGGTTACAGAGTTTATTTTGTTGATCAGGAATTGCTTGCTCTGGGTGAGGTGGTTGGAACTGAGAGCAGAGGTCTATCTGCTGACACTATTGCCTCCTTGCCTTCCATGAATTACAAGACTCCAAGCACTCAGGATGGAAGCACTGATTCGTAAGCAAGCCTTTCCCTGTACTGATGGATAACTGTGTTGCTTCATTTTTCTTTTTTCCATCTTTTTCTCTTAATGAGATTATCTACTAAACTCACAGGTGTGTAATATGTCGTTTGGACTTTGAGGATGGTGACACATTAACGGTACTCTCTTGCAAGCATTTGTACCATCCAGATTGCATAAACAATTGGTTACAAATAAATAAGGTATCATATTTTACTTTGGTTAGAGTAGAGTACTTGAATTATCTTACTTTCTTTATTTGCTTTAGTTAATAGATTTACTTAAATTAAGAGTAGCCTTCTTCACGTAATGGAATCAAACAGTTTCACGACCACGGTAATGGAATCAAGATTCAAATTGTGAATCAAAAAGTTTATTTTTTGAATCATGAATTTAATCAAATTAAATCATGAATCATAAGATTCAGTATCATGTGTATAACAACCTTTAAGCACATGCATAATAATATATTAATATAAAATATAAAGGGCTCACTTGATGTATAAAGTGCTCACGATTTAGTGTGAAGGTAGGGGAAGGTGTGCGTATATGTCTCGGTCTTCCTCTTGCATTTTGCAAGAGGGCTGTTTTCACGTCTCGAATGCGTGACTTTGAGGTCATCAAATGAGCAAATTCAATTGTTCTTCTAAGGCTCACCCTCTATTAATATAAAGTATCCATAAAATAAAGTACTCAAAAGGTTGATATTTGATTAATTAAAATTCTAACTGAAAGCTTAAATGTTGTTTGGTTTTGAGAAGATGTTCTATTTTAAAAAGGTGGAAAGTGAAAGTGTTTTGTTTTAAGATGGATGTGGTGCGATTGAGAAGTGTTCATTCTTTGAAAGGTTTTATGTCAAAAAAATTAGCACTTAATTTAGTTGTCTGGCTTTCAGAAAAGAAATATTTTTTGTCTAGTGGAACCAATGGGTGTTATTTTGTTATTGAAATCACTTAGAAGTTGTTTGGTTTTAAGAGGATGTTCTATTTTGAAAAGGTGAAAAGTGAAAGTGTTTTGTTTTAAGAAGATGGATGTGATTGATATGTGATTGAGTAGTGTTTATTCTTAACGTCGAAAAAGTTAGCACTTAGTTAAGTTAGCACTTGGTTTATTTTATATGGCTTTAAGAAAAGAAACATTTGTTGTCCACTGGAACCAATGGGGTTATTTTGTTACTAAAAATAATAATAACATCAAACATGCTTCTTGTCCATGTGTGCCGTTCTTTCACCGAGCAACATAAATGAACCAAAAAAAAAAAAAGAAAAATACTTTCTCTTCATCGTCTTCAGCATCTGTTCTTCGATGGCATCTCTTCTTCTGCTTCACTAGAAGAGACTCAAATCTGCGACAACTTCCTCTTCTTCCTCACTGACATTGACATTGACAACTTTTTGACAGCATCCTTCCTTAGATCTATGCGGTTCCATTTTGATCTGCTGCTTCTTCTTCTTCTCACCACCATTTCAACTGGCCGCCTAAGTTTCTTCTTCCATCCCTGATTTGTGATATTCTGACGATGTCCTTGATCTCTTTTTTCTTCCTTACCATCATCTTCAATCAAATCATGCAATTCGATCAATTTGGTTCGATTCGAATCAAATCATTCGATTGAATTGATTTCAATGACCATGTTCACAACCTGGATTCAGATGATTCCACACACAGGCAAGCATATTCGCGTCTGGTCAAGCTTGATTCTCAACTAGTGAAAATTTAACAATAAATTGTCATGCTACATGGAACTCTAGAGCCAAGAGAATCATTTTTATTAAGATGGTTAGCCATGGAAACTCAATTTTATTAGTGCTCAAGAAGCAGCCTCCCAACATGCTCATTCCAACAAGCATGTTATAGTAAATGATCCAAGTTCCTCTGAGATCAGAGGAACCCAAAATAGGAGTACCTTGTAATGGATTTGACCTTTGACATCCAAAAGTTGCAAGAGGTGATAGTTTAAGAATTAATTGCACAAATGGTCAACTTGATAACTTCCTTGAAAGATGAAATGCATTTGCTTTTAGTAATGCAAGTTCACATTCCCAATCAAATGCATCTGGAATAACTTCTAAGAGGTTACTGTGCCATCATTTAATTCACATCCAGACAAGAGCCATGGGCTTGAAAACAGTGTTTAGGCAGTTTGTGTGCCATCTGTAGGCTCTTTGCCATGGACTGAATTGACCAGTCCAAATTATTTTCTAGCAACAATGGGAGTCATGGGCCTGATAAAGATTCTCAAGCAGTTTCTACCACCTCTGGGCTCCTAATGTATCAATAATTGTAGTGACTTCACTGGTCCAAATTCTGTTATTCATGTAAAAACTGTCAGAATAGTAATCTTAGTATTAATGGTGGAGTCATGCCAGGATATTCATGGGTTAATAATAGAGGTGTTCACCTGCATGGACCAAATTTGAAAGGGATCAAGTGAAAATTAAGAGCCACCCCTTTCAATAACGAGAATTTTCTCCCCATGGGAAGTGAAAACATGAATCCTAACTCGATTTCAATAACTGATGGGCCTTATGCAAATAATGGCCTAGTCTACATCAATCTGTTGAGTCCTGAATTTTCAGATTCCAGGGATGTAGTTCTCGAAATGCAGAATATTCATGCTCCCAGGATGCATAATCTCAGAATCGAGAACTTTTAAGGGGTGGAGAATTTTCAAACTTTCAAGCTCCTTGCCATCGGATACATAATCATGGTGTTGTGAACCAAAATGTTCAGGTGATGGACGAGATCATAGAATCCTAATGGAACAATATTGATTTAAGTGTGAGGCCTATATCAAGGCTGGTGTACCTTAACCCTTATCCTGAGTGGATTGACAGACTCTACCCATTTCTACCTTTAGTTCATAGCCTTTTGGAACAGATGATCAATCGACTTCAGAGCACAAGATGATTCACCATCTAGTGTAGAGACATGACTAGTTTCCATAAAATTAGGCTCTTTGGGAACTCATTGAGGTTTATTGGTATTTGACTCTAGAGTCTGTTTTGACGCCCAGTTTCATGCAGGGCAGAGTTTGAAGTAACATAACAATGGTTAACTTAGTTGCAACAGCAGCCTTGGAGTCTGCAAGTTTTGTAGGGCAGAGTCTGAAGCAACAGTGGCTGACTAAATGAAGTTGCAACAACAGCTTGGGGAGTTGGTAGAAAAGTTTTAACCAGATTTAAGTCAACTTGCATTGACTTAACTGAGTCAGAAAATCTTGTTAGGGTGGCTGGGGATATGGCAGTATTGACCTTTGAAAGCAAACTAACTACTGCTTGCTCTGCTCGTCTTATTTCTCCATCTTCTTGTGCACTTTAGGTTTGATTCTGTGGTCTGAATTTGAAATGCACTCCGTGATATCTTGATGCCCTGGATCTCCTATTTTTCTTTCAATAGAATACAATTACTTGTGTGCATGTGTTTGGTACTTGTAATTGCACTTGATATGTGTTGTCTTATTGGATGTAGTTGGTTTGGTTGGTAGATCTCGTATATATGCTTTCCAGTGTCGTTAAATATTTATTTTTTTAATTAATTTTATATGGCTGATAGACTATGACTTTCCTTTTGACTCTAGGTGTGTCCGGTTTGCAGCGCGGAGGTCTCTGCCGGAAACTGCTAATGATGGTTTCTTGCAAAATATGGCATGAACCAGATTCAATTATCTTTTGTTTCAAATGTTCATCTCTAGTGGGCAATGTTCGCCCATCTGTATACATTCTTGTTCTGTCTTAATATGAATTATTTACCCACTAGATTCCTGTTTATCTGCCTCTCCCGTCCACACATACAAGCTCTTGAATGCTGGTGAATGTGCAAGAACTCTAATTTTGTTAATTGTTGTAGGGAGCATCAGGTTTTGGTATTCTTCGGTACCACGATCTAATGCAAAATAAGGGTATGATTTGAAAGAGTTATCAATGGGGCTCGTTGCCTCCAAAGGTGGTATTTAATTAGAATGAATTCTTGGAGAGCTGTGGCTCTGGGGATCTTTGATGTTTATGGCGTGTCAAAGAGAGAGATTTGGTCAGGGGAAGAGCCTGATTCTTGCAAATTTTGATTTTTGTGTTGCTGCGCCTAAAAGATTAAATGTACCGGACTCATTTTCTTCTTAAAAGATAGAACTGAAACTACCAAACCTTATTGAGTACGAATCAATCAAACTGAAAGTTATAACAAGTTTTCCAAGGAAAAGAATGAAAAATTATATTAACTGCTTTAATTGACTATTTAATTACTTGATTATATTATTAAATGCATTATATAGTTTTTATTCAATAAATTAAATTTTATACTATGATAATTTGATTAATGCATAAATTTTAGGGATGTTCATTCGGTTTTTTGGATTATTCATTTTGATTTATTCGAGTTTTGAATTTTAAAAAATCCATTCGAATCACATCAAAGCCGGACTAATTTATTTGAATTAAACTTTAGGTTAAATGGTTTGATTTTTATTTAGTCGAACTAATTCCACGGAACATAAAATTAGTTGAAAACTTGTTTAACTTTAAAATAACAATTTACCCAAATCAAATTACCTAAATCAATTCCACAACTTTGTTAATTGGGTTTTGGACAGATCTCGAATAAAAATTTTTATTTTCCAAACCGAACCATTAACCTTAATTATTAATCAGATAAAATCATTCAATTGATCCAATATTTGTTAATCCAAATCGAATAATCCAATTTTTCTAATGGCTTGAGCGAGTGAATAATTTGACCCGAATAATGAACGTCCCTAATAAATTTTGTATGTTAAGAAATATTGTTATCAGAAATAGTGTATTATAAATAATCCTAATTATGACTAAAATAAAAATTAAAATTCTAGAATAATTGATTTAGGAGAGTTAAACACATTAAAAACATTCATTATTTTTTCTTTATTGTAGTAGAATTAATAAGGTAAAAGAATTTATATAGCTGATTTTACTTAGTAGGTTAAAAGGTTTATTTGTTATTGTTGTATTGTAGTAGAATTAATTTATATCTTGTATCGTAACCCTTTATCAATATATTTTAAGTTAATTTTGACCATTAATTAAAGATTCTTCACATGTTAGAGAATTTTTTATGTTGAAAAATATGTATAATTCATCAATTTTAGAGACCCATATAATAAAAAGATCAAAAGCAACATGGTGCATATGGGGATGCATTATATATTGAAAGATTTATATTATATATATATATATATATATATAATATTTATATATATATACTTAATTATATTATAAGCGTAACAACTATTATGCTTTTATACTAGTTACATTAATAAAAATTATAATGTAACCATCAAATGACATCCATTCATGCATAATTATGATAATCAAAAATCAAAAAATTAAATAAAAATGTATATTTGATAAATATTTATTTTTGGATGTTTATGACTAATTTCATTTTTTTTGTTTTAGTCATATGAGATTCAATTCATTTTATGTTTGGATCAGCGTATGAAATTTGATAACTATGAATTTTAGGGCAAGCAGAGTTGAATCTCAGAGAAATCCTAATAAGGGGTAAAATAATAAAATTATTGTCATTTTGGGGGATTTTTACAAATTATTTTCTAATTTTGTGTATTTGACTAACCATATATGAAGACTCCTTGGTGCAGCTTTGTTAAAATGGGAAAATTTTTTAATTAAGTGTTTCCTGGTTTTAATTTATTCATTTAAGTTAAAATCAATAAAATACTCACTTTTTTTTTTTGTTATGCTTGTGAAAAAAAAAAATGATAGAAGAGAAAGAATTTAAAAAAAAAAAACTTAATTTTAAGGGAAAATATTTAATTATACAAAAAATTTTGCTATTTTACTTGAATAGTTAAATTGTCATCTTGCCCTCCAAAAAAATTAAGATTTCTAAATATAAGAGTATAAATAGAAAAAAAATAGCATATCGCAATTATTAAGAAATACAATATATTCTAGTGTGTGTTTATATATATATATTAATTTTATGTTAAGAAATTTAATTAATCCAATTTGAACAATTGTGAAATCTAAATTAAGAGTTAACTTTATTGATATTTGTTTTTTCATTTTTAACACTCAAATTCAAAATCTAATATTTGTTAAGAGGGTTTAATATTTTATCACTCAATCCATAGATCGTCGATAAATTTAACTCCCATCTTTAGAGGGATTTAGCTCTTTGGAAATTTAAATTCCAAAGGAGTATTATGCGAAAGAAATTATATTTTGAATTATTATAAAATTTTATTTTTCATTCATAGTAATAAAGAATAGAAAATTTTAATATATATTTTTTAAAATATTATAGTTTTTGCTACTTGTTCAATTTCTCATGTAACCAAAAAAAAAATAAAAAAATAAAAAAATAAAAACCTATTTTTCAATAAATAGGAAGTAGGGTTGTTTCCCTGGCGTCCTTTTCCAAAAAAATAACGCAAATGGGGTCTTTTTTTGGGGAATTCCTATTGTAGTGGTTTTGAGATCCGAGATCTTACTTTCTGAAAGCGAGATCCTTGCTTTTGTTTTTTTTTAATAAATTTTTGAAAATTTTAAATTTTTATAAAAATTTAAAATTAATAAAAAATTAAATACTAATTAGTATTATTAAAAATTATAAACAAATTAATCAAAAAATAAAAATTATTAAAAATTAATTAAAATTAAAAAAATAATTAATTAAAAAAGAAAACATATAATTAATAAAAAATTAATCAATAAATTTTTATTAATCAACCATAAAAAGGATTCCAAATGATACATATTTTTATTACGAAAATAGACCATTGGTCTAAATACTCTCATCGAAATCTGAAAATTCAACATTTCATTGTTTCTAAACAATTTCAAAATATCATTTTTGGGTTTCGATTTCTTTCTTTATAATAAATATTTTTCTAAAATTTTTAGACAATTTTAAATTTGTTATTTTGTAAATTAATTAGAGATTGAATTTTTGGATATCGGTGATAGTTTTTAGACCAGTGATCAATTTTTTATAATAAAAACATGCCTCTTTTGGAATTTTTTTTTCTGGTTGATTAATAAAAATTTATTGATTAATTTTTTTATTAATTATATGTTTTCTTTTTTAATTAATAATTGTTTTTAATTTTAATTAATTTTTAATAATTTTTATTTTTTGATTAATTTGTTTATAATTTTAAATTAATTTTTAATAATATTAATTAGTATTGTATTTTTTATTAATTTTAAATTTTTATATAAATTTAAAAATCTCAAAAAAAAAAAAAAAAAAAAAACAAAACAAAACAAAATAAAAGAGAGATCCGTGATCTTGCTTTCAGAAAGTGAGACGCCGGATCTCAAAACCTAGACAACTGAAATTCCCCAAAAAAGACCCATTTGCGTTATGTTTTTTGGAAAAGGACACCATTCAGGGAAATAACCCTAGGAAGTAGGTATTGGATTCCTATTGAGGGGGAGCTAAAGGCCCCAGAAGGAGTCGGGCTTTGCCTTATAGATTTCGTCCCCCGTCTCTGGAGTTGCGTGGAAAGATAGAGGAGAGAGAGAGAGTCGTAGAGTTTGATTGTTTGGAGAAACCCGAGAGAGAGAGAGAGAGAGGGAGGATGTCATACTTGCTACCACATTTGCACTCGGGATGGGCCGTGGATCAAGCGATCCTGGCCGAAGAAGAACGTCTGGTGGTAATTCGATTTGGGCACGATTGGGATGAAACCTGCATGCAGGTAACCTCAATTCCTTCTAGGGCTTTTTTGTTTTTTCTTTGAATGAATCTCATCCTTTGGGGCTTTCTGTTATTAATCTTTATGTTTTTGTGCGCTTGTTAAATCCCTATGTTGTTGTAAAGACGCAATTCTGTTGATTTATTTAATTTTTATTATTAGGTGCTATTTTTATTAAGTTAGGTTTTGGCTTCTCCTAGTTTGACACAAGTTGATCCCCGTTCGCTTTCTTTTCACCCTTGTCGATCCTTCAAGTGCTATGATACATACGAGATTACAGGTTAATGTTCTGTCTTACCTTAATGTTGTTAATGATAATATTACTATTTCCGAATCTGATTACGATTCTTAAGATCTTTGATGAAATTTCTGGGTTCAAGATTAAAATGGCTTGGAGTCTGCTCCTGTGCAGAACGATTCTCTTGATGATATGGGTACTTCTATTAGTTGTGAGAGAAGGGAATTGCCTACTTTGGGTTTCTTCTTGGAGGAAGTGTTATGCATGTTTTTCGGTTTATAAGACAATATAGTGTGTCAAAATTAGGAAGAAGCTATTGGGTGGAAACAGGCTTTGAGTCCATATTTCAGATTATTGTTTTTTATGCTTTGGCTTGGGCTCACGTATGATGGGTCTTGAAAAATTCTCATTTGGAGGATTTAAATCGGGATCCTAAAGCAAATCTTGTGCTCAATTTTTCTTGTTCTTGTGTATTTTAGGAGGATAGCTTCTCCCCTTACATCTACCCTTGTAATATTTTTCCTTTCCAAAAGACGATTTGTTTTTCTATCATAACAATTTGATGCCATAGAATAGAAGTTGGAGATGATGTTCTGACTGCTGTTGAAAATTCTATAGCCAAAGTTGTTCCTATACTTGTCATTAATAGAATCATGGTGCTTATGCCAGCTAGATTGCTTCACTCTTTAGTTTTGTATTATATTCATTTCAGGTGTTGTGTTGGCTAGTTCTTTCTTGAAACAAGGTCATAAAGAAAACTGACTTGTGCAAAGTTGCAGCACCCACTGCTACAAATTTGACACTTTCTTTGTTAAAATCCTGTTGGAATGTATATTGGTAAAAACTCTTGCTCATACAAGTACAAGAAGATATTGAAATTTTGACCCATTAATGTTGGGCAATACCCTGTACTAGAATGATACCAGATACAGTCCTTTGAAGGATATAACTTCTGTTATTCTTTATCTATACTATTTTGTCCTTGATTGAGTGGTATGGTATCCAAATAATATGTGATGCGGGAGTTGAGTTAGTTTTAGTGTTGCTAAAGGTGCTACCACTCTAAAATGCCTAAGGTACTAAGTGCTAGGCAAGGTGCTACGCCTAAATAAGGCTCTAGTCACTAGAAAGAGTTTTTTCACCAAAAGATGTTTTGTAGTTAACTAACATAATTTATGAGATATTCCTAGCAAAGAAAACACAAAATTTATGATTTGTGCCTCAAGACTTCTAATGTTGATTTTCACTTGGTATATTCTACCTTATGTGGTGTTATGTTCAAATCAGGATCCTTATCTGTTTCTAGAATAATATGTACTGCTCATACTGTTCTTGAGAGCTTGCATTGTGATCAGTGTACAAGTCTCGGTTATAATTTCCTTGTCTACAATCATATACAGTCATATGTTTTAACCTTGAAAAATATCATTTGTTCTTGTTTATATACTTCAAAAGGGATATTTATTGCTGATCACTGTGCATTCATTCTGAAGAGCATAATAGTTTGTGATATGGTTGGTTTAATTTTCTTGATTACCAACAAACTAATGTGTTATGGGTACAGATGGATGAAGTACTGGCTTCAGTGGCAGAGACAATCAAGAACTTTGCTGTGCTATACTTGGTGGATATCACTGAGGTGCCTGACTTCAACACGATGTATGAGCTGTATGATCCATCAACGGTCATGTTCTTCTTCAGGAACAAACACATCATGATCGATCTGGGAACTGGAAACAACAATAAAATCAACTGGGCCCTCAAGGACAAGCAGGAATTCATCGACATTGTGGAGACTGTATATCGCGGAGCTCGCAAGGGTCGGGGTCTCGTGATAGCTCCCAAGGATTACTCTACCAAGTACCGCTACTAAAGTTTATGGATGTTGTTGCAGGAGGCCCGGTATCTTTAGTAGCTCGGTAATTCTACAACCTGTTGGAGATTTAGTATCCATCATGTGCTCTTTTTTGCTCGACTGAAAAGAGCCAAGAGCAATGTTATTCATTACTCTTGAACGCTATTGTCTCTTAGACCAAAAACTGTAACCCGTATTAAGATGGCTTACCTGTATGTCAAACAATGATCTGTGGGTTGTGATTTAATGAAATCTCTGTGAGATAAGCTGACAGCTTGTAAAATTATCGTAATCCATTGCTGGTCGGGCTATGCCTTCTCAATGGTGTGGCCCTGAGTTGGATTAAAATTAGAGTCAATCATTGTAGTTGCTATTGCAAAGACTGGATTGAAATAAAAATTAACTATAGTCGTTGGTTTCAATTTTTTTTTTTTTTAAATAAATCACTTGCATGCGTAACTATATTGAGTTTAATTTAATTAGTTTTGAACAAAGTTGGTCTCTTAAGACATAAAATTCTCCGAATGTTTATTTTCATTATATATAAAATTTGAATTTTAGATTTTATTTAACAAATATCGATACCTGGCAAACTAGGCGTTGGCCCAGTTATTGGTTTCATTGCTATGCTAGTGAGTATGACTAGACTGGATAGAAATGAAACCACCAGACTTTTGTTTAAAGCCATCAGACATTGAACTAACATGACACCCGTGCTTTGATGGGCCTGCATTTGGAAGGCATGCATGGTCGTCAACATTTTCAAGTGTTTTATTTTATGGCACATTACCGATCTTTTGGGGGGCCTTTAATGATTGAAGATTACCACTTTCATGACAACTTGGTGTCTTCAGGGTTCGTTTTGATTTTCATGTCTTGGGTCACAGATCCAGAACGTATTTATGGTTAAGCATGACAGGTTTAGGTTCCGTCTTTCTGTAAGGTGTTAATATTACTCAACTCGAGAGTGGTGGACGATTTTCTTTTACTATCACAGCTTTTCTCTCTCTCGGTGGTTGGGGGTGGCTGTCTGAACAAGGTCAAACCCTATATCATCCAGGGGATGGTATGTTATATAGAATGGACGGGGTGCCTTTTTGTAGTGGCAAGAAAAAGGTACGTCCCATCATTTTTTCTTCTCTTTATTATTTGTTATTATACATTGGGTTATGTCATGAGCGAAGTGGAAGATGGGCAGCCATGTTAAGAGAAATGCAGCTAATTGACTCAAAATGAAGAAAAAAAAAATCTTAAAAAAACCACCGGAGAAAAAAAATTTGGTTTCTAATCTAGGTTGTTCGAGTTTTGAAAATTCGACCAACATTGTTCATAGGTTGATCGAGTTTTCAAAACTCGACTAACAATGTTCATGCATTATTCAGAGATTGGTCGAATATTCAAAACTCGACCAA
This sequence comes from Dillenia turbinata, assembly GCA_037126225.1. Classification (NCBI taxonomy): domain Eukaryota; kingdom Viridiplantae; phylum Streptophyta; class Magnoliopsida; order Dilleniales; family Dilleniaceae; genus Dillenia; species Dillenia turbinata. Next base: position 18,657,958 of record JBAMMX010000011.1, on the reverse strand, counting down.
CCTCAATGTGAAGTGTTTGATCGAGTTTTCAAAACTCAACCAACTTAGGTCATTTTTAGAATATATTTGATATGAAGATTATTTTAAGAATTTTTTTTTTTTTTTTTTTTTTTCTTCTGGGTTAGATTCGTGCATTTCTCAAGTTGTTAAAACTACTAAAAGCCTTAATTATACTTAACCAAGTCTCCAATGCTATTCCTTTGTTCTAAATCTCATTACTTATGATGATTATTAATTATGATTGATTAGCTTTATGATAAATTAGCTTTTCTAATTCCCCCTTTCTTCTTACAGCTCTTTGCTCTATGGTTAAATTTCAGCAGTAAACTTTTCTTATTCACACATGGAAGTTTCTTGTTTGTTCTTGTTGCCACTATAAGTATTTTCTGTTTTATGCTTTGTAATAATACACATATATATACCAACATTTTTTTTAGGGTGAAACTTAACGTAATGTTAGAATTGTTCCTTTAGTGACTGAGATCACAGATTCAAAATATGAAAATAGTTTCTTTATGAAAATGCAAGAAGATAACTACGTACGTATACGTCCACCCTTCTCCAATCCCACGTTAAGTGAGGGAACACTTTAGAGAGTACTTATAATAATTTATTATTATAATACATATCATACAAATGATTTTTGTAGTAATCTTATGAATTTCTATTTACCTTGAGTTCTAAGGGCTTCAACGATTTCTAACACTGCAGTTGCAATGAGATACCATGTAATCCCCGCTAATATGATTTGTAACCGATAACTATGTCATAGCGAATTATTCCAATGCAAGAAGATAACTACGTACTATGAACACTTTAGAGTACTTATAATAATTTATTATTATAATACATATCATACAATGATTTGTGTAATTTTGAATTTTATTTACCTGAGTTCTTGATTTCTAACAATTGCAATGAGATACCATGTAATCCCTAATATGATTTGTGCGTTAACTATGTCTATAGAATTGTTCCCTTTATGAGATCACAGATTCAAAATATGAAAATAGTCTCTTTACGAAAATGCAAGAAGATAACTACGTACGTATACGTCCACCCTTCTCCAATCCCACATTAAGTCAAGGAATACTTTAGAGAGCACTTATAATAATTTATTATTATAATACATATCATACAAATGATTTTTGTAGTAATCTTATGAATTTCTATTTACCTTGAGTTCTAAGGGCTTCAACGATTTCTAACACTGCAGTTGCAATGAGATACCATGTAATCCCCGCTAATATGATTTGTAACCAGTTGCTGTTAACTATGTCTAATGCTAGCGAACCTCCAATATGTTCCTTCAATCTCCCCAGTTTGCCTTCTCCACTTGCTCCGAACCACACAGCCAATGATGCTAGTGCTCCTACAGACTCGGGAATTCCCCATTTTGCCGTTCTAACTTGCTTCTCCTGCCCTCCTACTACTGCACCCTTTTCTTTGGTTTCCTTCGTCGGATTTTGGTTAAGAACCTTTTGGGCTGGTGGAGATGGTTCTGGCAGAATTAGATTTGTTGGAATCCAGTATTCCTCGCTGTAAATGGATAGGGAAGGGTTATTTGCTCTTTTTGGTTTTGCTAGTTTCCTGGCTGCAGCAGCTTCTCGGAGCTTGTCAATGTTGATGTTGGGTTGTTTAGTTTTGTAGGGTGCATGAATCAGCCTGTCTGATGTAGGTGCTCCTGCCATGGCCATGGGTGGTTGCCAGTATAACCAATTTGAGATTGACCTGATGGCCTGAATAGCTGATATTCTGGCTGATTCCTGAAATTAATACGCTTGTTTATTATGGAATCTCATTGTATTGAATATGTCCTGTAAATACGTCTCACCTTTGATCCTACTCCAGAGGATTTGGCCGCAGCACTCCGGTACTTGGTCTGAAATTTCTTGACATCATTGAATATGTCAGAGACACGTGTCCCAGCAGTATTGCCTCCGGTCAGTCTGACATTCCCACGTGGCTGCTTCGACATGAGAAATTCTAGAGCTGCTAGGTCTGACCTTTCCACAATCCTGTGAGCAGTTCAAATAATACAAAGCGTTCATAGAGGTCAGCAGGTAAATCTACCGCCTTGGCAAGATATGAACATATTCACTCCAAAATTTTGCATAAATCAATACTTTTGACAAAGTGAGGAAATTACGAAATGCAGTCAACAGGGCATGCTTGAATAGCCTGATGGATTTTGTGCTCAGGATCAGCCCACTGTGCCACAACCCTCGCCCTTCCATACAGAGACTCAATAGCAAAAGTCTTTTCTGCAAACAAAGCGCATTTCAAGCAACCGACACACTTGACTTCGTCTACAAAAACTGCCCTTTCCTCGCTTTCCCCTCCAAACCACACCGAATATATTGGTTTCCCTGAATACCCTCTCAGCTCTGCAATCTTTTTCTTGCTCCTACACCCACAAATTTAACTAACTAGAATGTTTATAAATCATACTTCTGAAAATTCCAAGATAATTTTGAACTGAACTCACAACATTCATTACAGGTAAAAGGGTTCGAGTCATTCGGGTGACTGTCTGAACCAAAACTGTTGGTCAACTAAAAGAGAGGTTAACAAATACCTTATCATATGCGGAGCGCGAATCTGGATTGGAGAGAACAGCATATGCTTCATTGAGAACAATGGCCATGTCATGGCCTGCTGGTCCGGCGATGTCAGGGTGGCAACGCTTTTGGAGCAACCGGTATGCCATTTTTATTTGGGACAAGTTCGAGGTGCTATCAATGCCTAAAAGATCATACAAGTCGAAGTCCATGACGGAAGATGAGGAGGTAGAGGCAGTGGCTCTGCTCCTCAAGGAGTTGCTGTTGGGTGTTGTGCCATTTAAACTAGTACTACGGGAACCGGGAAATGTTAATTTTGTGGCTCTTGTTGGGATGGATGGGGTTGGAGTATACAGAGGAAGACATGTTGAAGCCATTTTCCTCCTCCAACCAAAAAGAAAGAATAAAGGATAAGAAAGAAAAAGAAAAAAGATTGATTAAATATCTTATTCCAAGATATTTGGGATGGAAGTGCAGCCTGCAAGAGATATTTTTCTCCTCCAACAAAGGCGCCCAGAAAAGTCTATGCTTGTGTTCCCAAAATACCCCACTCAAACAATATCAACCAGGCCACCTGATATTTTCAAAAACAAATGAGAACAGACACCTAAGAGAGATTTTCAGAAAATAATGATACTCTTATTTTATTATTTCCCATTGATTTGGAGAGATTTTAAGGAGAACCAGCAACTTTTGTTTCTAGGGTTCCTAATAAAAATGTCATCTATAGCATATTAAACTTCAATTTTCATTAGGCAATGCCATTAAATTTGTGCTTTGCTTATGTTTTAAAATTGCTTCCTAATTAAGTGTTCAAAGCAAATTTACTTGTATTTATTTTGAATGGTGATGGAGAGGTTAATGAAGCTGAATGCTCATTTGCATATGGAAAGTATATAATCGCAAATCGTACTTTTACCGATGGATCTCATCACCTAATCAAATTCTGGCCATAATAGCATTCGGCTTCATTAAAATGTGGCCGATGTTGGAGTGGCAACCAAACCAAACCACTCCTGAAAGAGACTCAGACGATAAGTATTAAAATGTGTCATTTTGGAGTAAAACCTCTCTGCCAGCACATTACAAAGTATGGGTGTAACCAAACTTGGGTGAAACAGTAGAGTGCTACACTCACTTTAACCATAGGTCTTGATTTCTAGCCATGTGAATGGAGAAATGAGATTTGAGAGAACCACCCCTTTAATAAGTGCTACAGTGTTCAGACCGGATTAGTTAGATAAAACCCAGATACTGGTTGATGAGGAAAAAAAAAAATCATATGCAACAATAATGCAAATCATTGCTAGTTTGGTACTAATAGAAGTATTAGATACATGAGCTTTAGCAGATAAACTAGAAAGCAACCAAAACCAGAATTAAGACCTCAGTCTGGTACCACGACAATGATGGCAACACAAACTATGACAGTAGCCCGAATAAGTTCACTAGTGCATGGATTGAAGGAGTAAAACGTTGCTCGCACATGAATTGAGAATAAGCACAACCATAATGAATCTTAAGACCCCACATCCTCAATAACCAAAGACCGTCTCAAAGTACATGATCAACTACTACCTAACTGCACTCGCGGTGTTTGATCGTAAAATTTATTGCTACTGCTTGATGTCAATTATCCAAAATTTTGGAACTGAAATACCGCTGATAAATTCAAAGGCATTGTATATACAAGGTACAGAGTTGAGCTGGACTTGAAGATAAGTCAGACGCTTCTATTGGATAAAAATAGAGGTAACTGGAAATGGAGATGACAGTAGAACACATTCAAATCATCCTGGCAATTCAGAGTTGATAAACAAATAAAACTAAAATAACCGCTTACTATGTTGCGGACTAGTAAGGTTTTGCCAATCAGAACTGAAGAAAATTGCTTAATCCCTTCTCCTCCGCTTCTGCCGTCTCTCACTCCTTTCACTGTCTTCAGAACTGGTTGATTCAGACTCTGATTCAGATCTGGAATCAGATTCAGAACCAGAACCTGATGAATCTGAGTCAGATGAACCAGAACTCCCAGACTCGTCTTCTGATTCAGACACCGGCTTTTGTTGTTGCATAATAATGCGTGGCATGTTTTTCAAGTACTCCCGTAGATTCTCTGTTATGCCACCAAGCCCGATTGAAGTAAAGAAGTTGATTGCAAACCTTGTGTTTTTGGGATTATCTTTTGGGAATATAGATTCAAAAGACTCTTGCATTGTGGGATCAGTGAGCCTTTCATTCAGCAAGCGGATGCCAAGGTGTTCGGACAGTTCCTGCAAAATGAAAGATGCAAAGCAAAGTTAATAATTTCTAGGAAGAAAAACATCAAAATTGCTATATATCACTGTATCAATAGAGCTGATGCTGAGCAGAAATGAGAGTACAGACAGCAGAATAGAAGGACAATGTCCTTAACAATACAATATGACAACTTACTTGGAAGAGAATCTTGATGAAAATACGGGAAGAGGATGTGGTATCCTCTTCTGTCAGTCGTATGTAGGCTAGAACATGCCAAGGAAGAGCATCAGTGCCAAGAAGATGAGCAAAAAACTTAGCCACATTACGCAGTTTATTAGTTTCAAGCCGATGAATCATCGAGTACTGCTGCACAAAGCATTGATCGAAATTTTCTTGATAGACCTTATTAATCATGCAAAACCGCTGTCCTAAGAGACCATAGTAGCGGAGGTAAGTCCTCTCCTGACTGCAACATTCCAGCAGCATAATGCACAATTCCATCTGCATTTTCAAAATTAAGACAATAATCAGTGTCCAAATATCTTACAACAACATGAACGTTAATCCCAAATTTTGGGATTGACCATTGGAGAGACAAATATTGGAAAGATAAAAAATTAATTAATTAATTAATTAAAAAATGTAAAATGTAAAAATGTAAAAATAAAAATAAAAATAAAAATACAAGGGTATTGATTTAATTTGTGCGGATTCTCCTACGCCACTCATTCCTATTTAAGACCATCTCATTAATTAAACTCTTAACTATCATGTCTTTACGTATAATTTGCATCTAAATTTTCAACAATTTATCTCTACGTTTTACTAAATCTCCTATATTTAAGTTTTTGATCTTTCTAACCGGTGTGTATTTGGGTCTCGTTACATATGTTCAAACCAGTTCAGACGGTACTCTTGCATCTTATCCACAATTGAACCAACTCCCAACTTATTTCCTATCTCTTCGTTTCTAATTCTATATTTTCTAATTTTGTCACACATCTATCTAAATATTCTCATTTCAATTATAATCATTTTATGTTTTTCTTGTTATTTAATGGTCCAACACTCAGTACCATATAATAATGCAAATCTTCCTACGATTCTATAGAATTTTCCCTTCAAATGCAATGGTATTTTGCGATTGCAAAGAACTCCAGATACCCTTCTCCATTTCATCCAACCCGTTTGAATCTTATGATTCACATCTCTATCTATATTGCCATCATTCTGAATAGTGGAATCAAGATATCTAAAACATTCAATTTTTTGTATATCTTTTCCTTCTAAACTAATCATTTCTTCGTCATCCTGATAATTGCTACTAAATTTACATCTCATATATTCCGTTTTTAATTTGCTCAATCTAAATTCTTTAGATTCCAGTGTGGCTCTCCATAACTCTAATTTAGCACTAATACCCTATTTAGTTCCATCAACTAACACTATATCATTTACAAAAAACATACACCATGATATTTTATGTTGGATACTTTTTGTGATTTCATCTATCACTATTGTAAAAAGAATGAGACTTAATGCAGAACTTTGATGGAATCCAATGTTAATAGAGAAACTATCACTCAGATCCCCCAGCAAACTAGAATCACAAATAACTTAGCCCCCAGAATATAGAAGGCAGAAGTGATGCAGAAAGCCATCCTACTGGGAACAACCAATGAAATGTTTAGGTAGAGTTTTCATCGGTAGGTTCAACACCACAAGATCATACAAGTGAATGTTTAAGAATGGTTTCAAATGTTCTCCTGTGCAAACAAAGTGCCTATATCAACACCACCCACACATGTAGAGATCATGAAGGTAAACAAAATGAATTGTAGAGAATGCAGGGAAAAGATATTAGGGTTTATTAGAATATTAAGAAGGCTGAAATTGGGATTTAACCAATAGTTTTCCGCTGAAAATTATTTCAGCTACTAAAATTGAAAGAAAACTAGCAATAGATAAGAAGAAAGAGGATAGGCTACTTACCAGCATCACACTAGTAGATCCTTAGGCATCACAGCATCAACTCTAAGATTTGAGAGAACTGAAAGCAATTTGCTTTAAAACTGAAATTCTTATTCATCTCTAGAAACAATAAGGTTACAAGTTTATATAGACCACTGCTAAAGCCCATACTTTGTGCGGGCACCTGTCAAAAGAAAAAAAAAATACACGATGGGCTGTCTAAAACTCCTGTGCTTAACTCTGATCTATTCCAAGTTATGTCCACATCCAACATTTTACTCAGCTTCACATGAAGCCCCATTCCAATGCCAACTTTCTAGACACGGTGATGAAAATGGTTTTTTTTTTTTTAATAAATTAATTTTCTGGAGACAGTTCATATAACTATCTTAGGAGGCTGATTGCAGAAGATCGTGCGGCAGAGGAGGAACTAAAGACTCAGTGTGAAAAAGAAGAAATTGAAGTCTGAGTTAGGAGGCTATTGTAGATTAATTCCAGGATTGGTCTAACATTTTTACAGCCACAATGCATAGAAAGAGAGAGAGGAGAGAGATGAGAAAGAGTCGTCATGGTGGTTGATTTCCAAATCAACCGAAGAATCAACACAACAAGGGGAGGATGAGCTAATTTGTGTTGGGGCTTGCAGATGTACAGGAGAATTCTAAAGAAGAAAGATGGAGGACAGATGGGAGATGATAGTCTGAGGGAAAGAGAGTGATGACAGAGCTTAAAAACCTGACCAGGCACACAGAGAGAGAGAGAGAGAGAGAGACCAAAAAGGGATGCAATCACTGTACAGAGAAACAAGTAGAGAGAGATGGCAGAGGAGAGAGAAAAAAGAATTAAGTGAAAGCATCGGATTGGGTTTAACGTGAGTAAGGAAGGGAAGGAGGGAGGGAGAGAGAGAGATGTCAAATGTGGGGGGAAAAAAAAAAGGATCTTGGTGAGGACAGTGGATTAGGTTTAGAGAGAGGGAGAGGAGGGAGATTTTGTTTAATTTCAATTATTTTTTATTCTTTTTTAACTTATATATGATAGAGAAGAAGAATTAAGTGAGGAAAAAAACTAATTGAAATTAGTTATTAAAGATAGAAATTAAAAGGGTAATAAAAGGGTTTCAGTAAATTAGTTTTTGAATAAAAAGAAAAATCAAACATCTCATTACTAGATACCAAACAAATGAATAACCACCTAATTAGAAAATTTACTCATAAAATCAAGAATCATACATTTAATACTCAAAACATATTATTAAATTGAATTAAAAAAACAAAAAGAAAGTTTATACACTTTGTACAAAACTTTACATAATAAGTTTGTTACATTCTGCTCAAATCTAAGCATGAATAAAAAAAAATATTTACATTTAACTTAGCGTCAGTATTACATTTATTTCAAAGATATACAAAATTACGGGCAAGTATCCTAGTATATTCAATACCACATTGAATTTTCCAATATTCTTGCGATTCATTAATAAAAAACTGAGTGTCTGTTAACTACAGAGTAAAATTCTTCATGACAAACTAAGGAAAAAATAAATAATAATAATTAACTCAGTGAAAGGAACAACAAGATATTCTACACAAAGATTGGGTGTTCGTCAAAATTTCACACTTTTTTTGTGTAATTTTGTCAAGATCCACCCAACCCTAGGCCTCCAGTAATTACCCTCATGACCAAGGGAGGAAAGATTTGAGTTGTTTGACTTAAGTCCTCGAAATGTACCACAATTCAGTTTTCTAGCAATAATGGATTGATTGTAGAGGGAAAGAAAACTTGTATACAACCTTTTCGAATTGTTCACATATACAGAAATTCAGGAAGAAAGGGAACTAAATCAAAATTTCTACTCATGTGACGCACACGCACTCAAACTAGTAACTTTCATTTTTGAGGGAAAATTACAAAAATATCATAAATATTGCCTATAGTTACACTTTGCAGCCCGCAATTTCAAAAATTGCACAATACGGGTCACTTTTCTCAAACCAACCATGCTTTTTTAAACCTTATACTTTTAACAACAATAACAATGACAACCTGAGCCTTAATCCCAAATTATGGGGGTCAGCTATTGAAAAGAAAAAAGGGGGAAAAAAAAAGCTGCCAGCTTGGCATTACTATTGCATCCAAATGTTTGTCAAAAGATCATTTTAATTTGCCAGATTATCTTGACACATGATTCTTCCTGTCTTGCTTCCAAAATTAATTAATAAATAAAATAATAAAATTAATAGACTTAAGGCAGAAAGAAAAAGGTAAAGAGGAAAGAAAAGAAAGAAGAAATCCAAACCAAATGACCCTCTCTCCCCCTCTCCTATGTAATGTTCATCACGGCAACTCTAAAAGCAAGTGAAGGATCAACAAGTACCTAATGTCCAAGAAAAACAAAGTGGGAAGAAGCACTATCAAGAAGTAGAAGCAAAATAAAAACTTGTGCTAACCTTCCTTTGTTTTTGCTTTTTATCTCCACAATCACCATCTTCAGATCCAGATTTCCCCAAGGTTTTCCAATTAGTCCTTTTCACAAAGACTACAGGGTTTCAAAATTTGGAGTCCTTGGAGTTACTTCGGTAGTCAAAATTTGTTAATTGAGGTTTAATACTTATCTTTAAAAATTATCCTGTAAAGATAGTCGGGATAATTTAGAGCATTTTGATCAAAACTTGAGGAGCCAAAATCCAGCCTCTTTTCCAAATCAAGTGCTTAAGAAAAAGAGGTCAAAATTATTGTTTAAAAAAATGGTTGAGAGAAGTTATGACATGGAACTGATAGTCCGATTAGTTTGTTTAAGCAAATGAAACTTAAAATCACTCCCATGATCAAGAAAACAGGACTTTATTTGACTGATCAACAGACTCAAAAGAGACTTGACTGAGATTTGAGATCAAGTATCACCGGTGCCACAATGAAATTTGATATTGTGGGAAGAGTAAACACTAGCAAAATTAGAAGGAAAAAGAGAGGTGCAAATCCAGAATAGGTACCACTGGCACCATTGAATTGAAGGGGAAGAAACCCCGGGGGAGGGGGGGGGAGGGATCTGTCTTCTGGCAACAACTGGTTCCAAACCTCTCTATTCATGTCTGGTGCATCTTTAAAGAGGGGGAGGAGAATAGCAGCAGAGAGAGAGAAAGAGAGTCTCTAAAATCAGACAAGTTTCTTCTTCCCACTTCCCTCTCCAAATGCAGCATTTTGAATTCACATTTTTCAGATGACTCATCAGTAAGAACAAAAATCACATCTGCCGATTCATTTATTCAAACAAACCAAAACTTGGAGGAAGTTGAGGGACCAAATTACAAAAAGCACAACGGAGGTTAAAACTGGATGAGAAATCACCACTATCTCACCTACATCTTCAATTTTCTCTCTTTTAAAATTCTTTACTTATTATTATGTTATTTCCCTCCAACCAAGGACATCTTCAGAATTCAATCTTAGTGACGTTACACTTAGGGTGCATACAGTAAAGTTAGAAGCTACCACTTACAAATTGTAGCCACATGTCAAATTTATGATGTACTTTGTAACTTCCCCGTTTTAAAATAACATAACCGTTTTTCATGTTTTTGAATGCTAAACTCTAACATCATTAGCGTGCAGTATCACAGTAAGATATGAATTTCATGATGAAGATTGAAAAATTCAAGGCTAAATGTCTTGAGTATGTTGTAAAATGCAACAAATATATATATATACAACAACAACAAATATATATATATAAATATTAACTTCCACCTCAAGGCATGCATCTTTCTACTCAATAGAAGAAAATGCTCATTGTTGTGTGAGAAAACCAGTTCCATATCCTACCTAAAATTTTTGTGAGTGGCAGGCAGCGTTTGTTCACCAGAGAGGAAGAGAAAAGAAAGCATGTCTTTAAAGAGATATATCGAGAATGTTTCCCTATCAGTTTTCTAGTTACGTTTGCAGCCACAACAAACTCATCAAGAATTTAATTCATGCATCCAAAAGACAAGCAGCTCCTCATAAAAACTTGGACCACTTACCTCTTGACCTGGCTCCAGTTTGATTTTCAAAAGCTTGTGGCCAGCCTCCTCAAAGTCAACACTGGACATAATTGTCAAATAAATTGTTCTGCGAAGATTGACAAGATTTGTTTCGGTGGCATCCTTTATTTTCATCTGCTCCTCATCTTCTTCATCATCTTCATCATCTTCATCATCTTCATCATCCCCATTATCAGAGCCAGCACCAGAGCCATCTTCGTCCTCAGACTCGTCGCCAAGAATCGTTCTTTTCAAATCTTCATACCGCTTCTCACTCTCTAGGAAATCGGGATCTGGCTTGAAAATATCTGGAAGAAGGCAAGCAAGAAATCAGAAATAAATATAATAGAAACCAATCTCTTACAACTATACTGAACTTCAGATAGCATGAGATACCAAGAGCTATTTCTGGATCAATTGGATCATTTAGAGATAATTCATGGGTCAGCTGATCTTCCTCCTCCACCAGGTCTAGTTCTGGTCGAACAGCTTGGTGACCCTGCATAAGTTTTCATGTAGTTAAAATCCTAATTTTGGCTACTTTTGGAATTGCATACAAGAAGCTGAAGCATCCAATGCTTAACAAAGACAAAAGGAACATCACTGATATACCTGAAATTTGGCTTTTCTTATTGCAAAGAGACCTTCTATCAAAAACTGCACTCTTTTGTCTATTTCACCTTCATGAAGAATACCACGAAAACGCTCAAAGATACCTGCAGTACAAAACCAGATGAGTTCCTGAATAATTTCCTTAACATTGCAAATGAAAAAAAAAAAAAAAAAAAAAAAGCAAAGGCCATAGCATATTTAGCCAGATTATTATTGGTGGCAAAAAATAACTCGCCGATTCAGAAATAATAATGAGCAAAGAGGATTGGGTAAGAAATTTTACATGCCAATTACCAACCTCAGCATGTTTAACGCATAAAAACAACTTTATACATAGTTGACAAGGCTATGGAACTGCTAAATACTTCCACAAGGTTTCCGATTTATACTACTTCATCTGTAAATTTTTATTCATAAAATCAAAGTTGAAGGTGTACTATTGAAAGGAAGGTAAATGAAAAATAAAAGAAAAAATATATATATAAGTAATACAATGGGGAAGTTAGCAAAAGACAGGCCACAAGGATATGCTTGAGTCGAATGGTGGAACGACAGAAACTAGGCCAGGCAGCCTATTGTTTAAGAGTTGAATTGAAGGCCATTAGTAGTTCACAAGATATAAAACTTCAGGCCAGAAAATTTTATGATGGCAGATCATTCTAAAACAGAAGTCAAAATCACAAATAGAAGAATGTAATTAAACTTTCAAGCACATGAGAAAGGGACTAAGCAATTTGCTTGAATTATGCCCTTGCATTATCCTAAATAAGAAAAGCACAACATCTAATATTATGGATCTAAGCTGATTGCTTGGGATGGCAGGCTAAAGGGCTAAAGAAGGTGATCAATAAGGAGGTAAAATGATACTGAAATACATTTTCTTAACAAAGACAACCTTCAACATGACTTTGATTGTCAGCAAGGTGGTGGTTGTCATGATTGAGGAGGGAAATGGTAGTTTCATACAAAAGCTAGATATAAAAAAGAACTGATCATGCCGTTTGGATTTGTTATAAACCTCACTGTGAGGAAAAATAAGGTACCATGTAGTGCTTTAGAACTTGATCATTCATTTACGGCTACACGAAAATTCTGGAGAGCTAATTCTGTTTCCTTCTTTTCCATTTTATAGATGTCCCTCCCCAAAAAAAAATAAATAAATAAATAAAATAAAAATTTCATGTTATGCAGCACAGTTTCCCTAAATGGGTCACCTTGCACAGTGGAAAGTGTGACACTCAAATTATTAGCTACAAAAACACCATAACTTTTTGGGTAACATGAGCATGAATCTAAAATCAGATATCCAGTTTGTCATGGTGAAATGAGAGTTACGGATCAAAATCAAGCTCTAATTTTGGGGTAAAACAAATATCTGAGAGATGGATGATTGAGAGTTTTTTAGTATAACAGCACATGCGAGGTTGCATTTTGTGTTTTTGTACTTATGTTTCCCATCAGGAGCTAATTAAAAAGGGCCTAAATGAAGATATTATGACGGTAAAGACTATCTCTTAAGAGGAAATTTTGCACTTAGGACTCTTTTGAGTTTCAGGACAACTCAGGGATGTTTTCAATCATTGCTAGTGAAAATCATACTAAAATAACCACATTAAAAAGGTAAGCTGGGTGTAAATCTTCCTTCTAGATTTGTTTTGCTCTTTTTCATTTCTTTTGTGAAGTTTTCTAGTGGATTTGACTGGCTTAACCTCATTTCTCAAAAACCTGAGGTGTTGACCATGATGGTTGGACAAATAAATTGTTTAATTAGCTGTATAGAGGTTGTTTGGTAATCATGGTCGCAAGGTGAGTGAGATCAATAAGGAAAGCACAATAATTTATTTTCCCTAACTAATGTTGGCTTTCTAATGGATGGATCTTCAGAAAGAAAATGCTCTCACAGTGGATATCACAGTCAGTTTACAAATCGGTGACAATGCAAGATTATGAAATTACTGTCACTTACTATACTTTTCTATGAGAATTATTAGAAACGTATAATAAAGTGCTCCACAAAAATCAGCATTAGTAATTCTCTAAACTTTGAAATTTAGCTTACTCACCGTGCAAGCCTTGGGGCGAGAGGTCTTGAAGTAAGGATCCACACTCAGTTACAAATCCAACAGCTACCTCAACACTATCATCAGTAGGATTTTCCAACAACACTGTGAGCAGTTCAAGAGCTATAATTTCATGAGCGACTTTCTGGTTCACAAGGTGTGCAATAAACTTAACAGCAGCTAGCAGTTGAGGCTGTCAAAATGATAGGAACACACAGAAAATACAAGATAGGTTGAGAAAAAAATATGAAAGAAAGAAAGAACGAGACAGAAGAAAATAAGGACCTTATCGTTGCGTTTGTAGGCTCTCTTGAGCTGCAAAACAATCCTTCTCAAAAGAAGTTCACCCACTTCAGGAAACTTGGTATTTACAACTGCAACCAATGCAGCAAAGACATCAGTAAAATTAGGTGATGCCATCTGAGACTTCATACACGATCGGCAAAAGAGACCCCTTCCACGTATCAAATTCTCTGCAAACAGCTCGGGGATTATATTCTTTATGTTTGTTGCATTAACCTTGTTCACCAAGCCATTTATGCTTTTACGAAGAGCATCCCAAGTCAATCTTTGGAACTCTGGACTGCTCTTGTCCTGGACCTCTTTCATCATTCGTGCCAACTTAAAAGGCGGAATATAGACTCCTCCGGTCCTCCCCAAGTTTCCTTCTTGCATCAGTGGCTGCTTTTGGGGTTTTGAATATTCATTATTTTCCTTCTCCATTCCATCAGCACCACGCTCTTTAAGTTCATCATCACCCTTGTTTCTTCTATGTTTTGCATCACCATCACTGCGTTCCCTATCTTTCCTATCACGGCGTTGCTCCCTTTCACCATTGCTCCTATCTTTGTCCTCCACTCTTCCTCTGTCTCTCGTATGTTTTTCACCTCTATCATAACGCTCAATTTCATCATCATCATCATCATCATCATTATCATCACTCCTGTCTTTTTCTTTTTCCTGTCTCTATCTCTATGTCTCTCTCTCCTATGTTTGCTACGGTGCCCGCTTTCACTGCCGCTCCTGTCCCTGTCACCGTGTTCCCTTCCCCTATGTCTACTACGTCTTTCCTCCCTATCTCTCTTGTGTTCTACACCATCAGTTTCCAGTTCCAGATCTCTACTTCTCTTATACTTTGCATCCCGCTCCCTTCTTTCTCTTCTATCGCTATCAACACCCATCGGTAGATTATATATTTATCACCCGGGGAGCTGCACCCTTTGCAATTCGACAAAATAGACGAATGATTCGAAATAATCAAATCCCAATTGGTTTTTTCAGCTTTCAATTCAATTTCTAGAATTGAAAGCTAAAAGAAGGATTTCTAATGACTCCGTCAAGGCAGAAACCCAGCACCTTAAATCTCAACCCCGAAGAGGCAATACTCCAAAAGCACAACAAAAAAGGAAAAACCCTATCCCTAGTTTCCAGTGATGGAATCAATCGAAGTTCCAATGGCATGTACAATGAAACCCTACCTAGAACTACAACTGAAAAGGCGATTCAATCTCTTCCAATACCGGGACTACCCATCAAAAACCGAATTTCGGAAAGCGCCTTCGCCGGAGCAGACGCGAAAGCTGGAGATTGTGGCGAGTTTCAGTGAGGGGTTGGACGAGGAAGATAGAAAGAAAGCGAGATCTCGCTAGGGTTTTGGTAGGGAGTAGAGAGAGAGACAGAGAGAGGGAGAACCAAAAATCCGGTTGTTTTAATGGGGGCGGATTAATTCCCTTCGGAGCCTTTTGATAGAGTTTTTTTTGGCTTCTTCTCTCTTTTTTATGGATAAGGCTTATCAAACAAGTATTTTTAAAAACTCTTTAAAAAAGACGAAGTTTTTATTTTATAAACAAAAATTTTAAAAATAATTTTAAGTAAAAAAAGAGTTTTTACTTTCCATTATTTTCAAAATCTTACTTTTTTTTTTTTTATTTCGTTTACACCCTCCAACACGTAAAAGTTGACTACGAATATCTTTTTGATTATGTAAATATCTTTTACTCTGACACTGTTTAAGGTAATATTTGAAAGATAAAATGAAACGAAAATAGGTACAAAATAATATAAAAGATAATATTTTGTAAAAATATAAATAATCTAAATATAAATAAATGTGGAAATAAGAAAATAAAAATTTTATATAAATAGATAGCATAATGATCATATTTTATAATAAAAATTTCAAATGATCTTGATACAAAAAAATATAAAAATGATATTTTATAAAAAAAAATACAAAAAATAAAAAGATAGATAAATATTTAAATATAAAAAATATAAAATTTTTATATAAATAAATAATTAAATAGACATATTTTGTAATAAAAATATAAAATAATCAAATATGTAATTATAAATTATAAAAATAATAAAATAAAAATAGAAATTATAATTAAATATTCATTAAATATCAAAATTATATAAATATAAAAATAAAAAAATTTTATATAAATATTAATTAATTTAATATGTCAAGATGTTTTAAAAAAGAGAAAAACATTTTAAATTGGGCAAACATTATTGTTCACAAGTTTTCATGTATTTTAGGTCATATATAGGATAAAAATGATAAATAGAAGACAAAAAATATCATATTTAATTTTATTATTATCTCTATCTTAAAATAAAAATGAATCGAATTTATGTACCTTCATTTTTTAGGATACTGAGAAGAGATAATGAAAATTTTAATTACTTTTTTTTATGCTTTTATATTTTTAAAAGTTCATCCCTTTTTTGTCTTGTCTCGTTGCTTTCATCATGAAACACACCTTTCTTTTTTCAACAACTGCACAACAAATTCTCTAATTTAAGAGACATCTATATTCAAATTAGTTGAGATGGAGAGATATGGGAGATAGAGAGACAGGGGAGGGAGGGAGAGAGAGAGAGAAGGAGAGAGGAAATTAATGTTGGGTGGTTGCATTAATTTTTAGAATTAATGTTGGTGGGAATTAATGAGTTGTTTAATAACACTTTACTAAATATTTTAATAATTAATAATTTAATATATTATTTAATAATTTAAAGTTATTAGAATTAATGTAGGGTGATGGAGTTGTTGTATCTAGGTACATTAATTTTTTTGTTGTGAAATTAATATTGTTAGAATTGATATTAGGTGAAGTTAATGAACTATTTAATAACACTTTATTAAATATTTTAATAATTAATAATTTAATATAATATTTTGTTTAAATATTATAAATAACATGTTATTTTATGTAAGTTTAATAATTATTTTATATAAATTTAATATAAATAACTTAATCTAATAATTTAATATATTATTTTATATTAATATTTTATACTTATTTAATATATTAAGTTTTATAATAATTTAATATAAATAAAAAATATAATTTAGCAATTTAAAATTTAATTATTTAATATATTAAACAATAATTTAATATATTATTTTATATAAATAATTTAAATAACACTTTAGTTTATGTAAATATTACAAATAACACTTTATTATAATTTTAATAAAACTTTATTAAAAAAGTAAATATTTAATAACTTAATATATTATTTAAAAATTTAACATATCATTTTTAAAATATTATAAATAACAATTTAGTTTATGTAAATTTAATAATTATTTTATATAAATTTAATATAAATAACTTAATCTAATTATTTAATATATTATTTTATATTAATGTTTTCTATTTATTTAATATATTAATTTTTATAATAATTTAATATAAAAATGTAAATTAATATTTTATTAAAATACTTAACAAATACAAATTTGATAATTTAATAAAATATTTAATAATTTAATATATTATTTTCTATAAATAATATAAATAACACTTATGTAAATATTACAAATAACACTTTGTTATAATTTGAATAACACTTTATTAAATAAGTAAATATTTAATAAATTAATATATTATTTAATAATTTAACATATTTTTTTTATAATAATTTAGTTAATGTAAATTTAATAAATTTTTTATATAAATTTAATTAAAATAACTTAATGTAATAATTTAATATATTATTTAATATTATTTTTTATCTTTATTTAACATATTAATTGTTATAATTTTTTTAATATAAATAATAAAAAATGTAAATTAATATTTTATTAAAATATTTAATTTGATGAAATAATAATGTTAGAATGAAAAATTAGTTTAATCTACAAAAATAGTTAAGGATAAGATCTATTAGGTATTTAATTGAATCTATTTTTAATATTTACAATATTTAATATACACAAAAATAAAAACTATTATAAATATAAAATAAATTTGTGATCTTAAATTATTATAACAATTAGGGTTTTAGTATGTAAGCTTAACTTCTGTAAAGTTTAGATTTTAGTATGCGATGAAATAATTTGTTTAGAAAAGTTCTATCCAATGACAAATATATATTCAAGAAAAAAGGTATTTAAACGAGGATAGATGAACTCCACCTCTTTCTTGGGAATTTTTTCGGTGCTCCCTACTACAGAACGGATCTAGATTGAACATAAGTGAAGTTTCCTAATTTATATAATACAACTAATGTACACTCAAAATTAGGGATTTAGGGATATTGAAATTGATATGATTTTGATAAAAATAAGGGTTAATTACAATTTTTTTCCCTATAGTTTGACCGAAATCGATATACCTTCCCTATGGTAAAAAAAAATACATAATTATAACCCTATGGTTTTTAAAAAAAATGGAAAGTCAAGGAATTTTAATGGAATTTTATTAAATTAGCGGTGATATGATGAAAAGTCGATTTTGCCCCTTTCTCTCTCCCTCTCCCTCTTCCCCATTCATCTAGCGCCACCAAAAAAAAAAAGAACTAACTTTGTGATCTACTAAATGGGTAGCTGAAGACTGAGCATAACAGAAGATAATCAATCAAAACCATCGTTCGACCCTAGTTCCAATTCCATTTTTCATTTGTATTTGATCAAAAATTGATCGATCAAACCCATCATTCGAGCCAAGTTTTGTAGTAAATTTTGGGGGGTTTGATCGATCAATTTTGGGACCCCCATTTGATGGGTCAATCAAACCCCCCAAAATTGATCGATCAAAATCTGAAGGAGGAGAAGCTCTAAAGGATGGGTCGACCAAACCCATCAGCGGAACTAGTTTCAATTGATCGATCAAACCCAAAAAAAAAAATCATCGACCCTAGTTTCAATTCATCGATCAAACCCATCGGTGGACTTAGGGTTTACAGAGAGAGGGGGAAAGGAGAGGAGAGGAGAAGAGTTTAATTCGCATCGAAGCAGTTCCCAAAAAACCTCACCTACAATTTGTGTCTCCAGCAGCAAAAAACCCTAATTCGATTTGGTGAAACCCCCCAATAAAAGTCCCAACATATATTATAATCAAACACCAAATTTGATCAAGATTTGAGATTTTGATCTGAAATTGGGTTCTGAAGAATCAAAGCTAGAACCCGATTCATCATCATGATGGTGAACACTGTAAGCAATGGAGAGATGAAGAGGAGGGATAGGATATAGAGAGAGAGGAGGAGAGAGAAAGAGCAAGGGAAGAGAGGAGAGGATATAGAACCCGAATCAGAGCTTGACCTTTGCTAGCTCCTTTTGTCTTGACCATGGCTGTCGGGGTGTGCAGAGGAGAGGAGAGGAGAGAGGAGGAGAGAGAAGAGAGAACTTTTTTTTTGGGTAATTTTGAAAATAAAAATTAATTTCATGAACCAACTTAGATTTTCCGAGCGTGGAGCTCAATTTCCCGTTAATATTGACTATTTCCATCACTTACCTTTTTTTTAAAACCATAAGGACATAATTATGTATTTTTTCATTATAGGAGAGGTATGTGGATTTCGGTTAAACCACAAGGGGAAAAATTGTAATTAACCTTAAAAATAATTAGTTATCATCTTACTATTAGAATTTTAACATAGTGTTTACATTTCATTGTGATGATATATAAAGCAAGGATGGCTGAAAATCGGGTTAGAGTATTACTTTATTGGAATGGCAAAATGAGAATAGGAGTAAATGGTTATAAGTACAATAGATATCCAAGAAAAGGTACCGTGGTTGATAGTCGAATCAGATGACAATGGTTATTAAAAATTCTATACGACGATAGAACTCAATTCGAATTGAGGGTTTTATGTTGATATCCTATTCGGGATTATGGTGGGTCAGTAAGTTATATGATGGTATCAATTGATAATGACAACTTCTTACTGGAAGTCCTATCAAATCCGAAATGTTTTGCTGGGCACATATCAGTGGAGTTATTTTTAAAGATGGAGCCCCTTTTGGAGATAGCTATAAGGACACTTAAGGTGGGTTACTCAAGTGGTGTTGGCATTTTGAATGTTGGGAGATATACAAAATTTTTGAATGAAGCAATGAAAGTGGACTCAACGCCGAGACGTACACTCATATGAGTGAACCATTTGATGTCAGAGTAATTGGAGATGAATGGACTTAATACAGGGCAATGTTAACAAGTGATATGATTGTACCACTTCCAAACTATAATGCCACGTCCCACCACGTAACCGACTTGACACTGTCCATAGCAAACTTGACTCGGATCTCAAAGGCATTATTGATATCGAAGATGCAGAACCAAATTCGGGTGGTGATACTGACGAAATGAGTGACGGAACGGATGAAGGGGAATATATGGTACCGGGCGATGATGAGATGTGTGAAATTCCATATCTATCTAACGTAAGTGATGGGGAAAATGTGGTTGATGATTTTAATGACTACAATCAACCAGTATGACAAAATGATAAGACTCAGTTCCATTAGTTAGAATGATATCCGAAATGAAGCAGGGTCTAACACGTTGTTAAATGCTAGACAATATCAGAGCACAGATTCTTTAGAGTTCATAAAAGTACCAGATCACATGATTCATTTGGTGTTACTTTTATATTGAGAAAAATTGCTTGTGACATTTGCGAGTAAAACAAAAAAAGAGTCATAGGATCTTTGAAATTATTAAGATGAATCCGATGCATACTTGCTTCTCTAAATAACCTATTGAAGATCACCCAAACCTTGACTTCAATATGATAGGCCAGTTGGTATAGAACTATCTGAAGAAAAATATTTTGTACAAGGTTTGTGATATTGAAAATATCAAAACTTACGAAGTCAATGTGTCATACAAAAAGATAGATGGAAAGGCAAAAAGCCATTGAACTAGTATATGACAACTGGAAGAGTTTATACACAATATTGTCATAGTTCATGGCCACCTTATAAGCCAGTAACCCGGGAATAGTGGTTGATTAGAGGCTTGCCAATGTATTTGGTAAGTCTACAAATATTTTCCGGTCAGTGTTTTTAGCATTCAAACCCTGTATTGATGGTTCTAGCACCGTAAGCCCGTTATTATAATTGATGGCACTTTCCAATATGGAAAACACAGAGAGAAAATTCTTGTTGTCGTGGGCTTCAATGCTACTAGTTATATTCTGCCTTTGGCCTTCGCGATAGTCGATGTAGAGACTTTGGTGAACTGGTCATGATTCTTTCATTTATTAAGTGTTCACATTATCAACGACCGCCAAGGGAGATGCATCATTTCGGATAGAAAACTTGGAATTAGGGCGTTAACGGTTCAGTTTGATTTAATGGTTAAACCAAACCAAATCGAAAAATAAAATTTAAAAAAAATTAAATTGAAAACCAAACCGAATTTAATTTAGATTAAACTAAATCAAACTAAAAAAATTTGATTTGGTTCAGTTAAAACTGATTTTTTCTTCTCATTAGCCACTAATGTGTAGAAGGTATATGGGTTTCCTTTTCTCTTATCCAGAAATAATATTTTTAGGACTATTTAAGATTTAGTTCTGAGGATAGTTTTAAATTGGTGTGGGTTTTAAAGTAATGTTTTTTCATTTAAACCACATTAAGAATAATTTTAGAGAAAATATTCTTATAAATAATATTTTTTGAAAATAATATAATCTAATCTATCACTTAGACTTCCAAAAGATGCAACAAGAAAAAAAGAAGTAATTAAATTAGATTTTTTAATATAAAAAGTAATTAAAATAATACTAATTTATTTATAATATTATAAATAAATAAATAAGAGTAAATTAATCATTAAAGAAACAATCCAAATAAAAAGAAAAAAGGTGATTAAAAAGGCCCGTTTGACTTTTCAGTCCAAACAACTACTGCTCTCATGCTATTGGAGGGTAATGAAGGTGCAGTGCTCTAGTGCAGCTCTGACTGTAGAAAAAAAAAAGGTAAAACATGTGGTGTTGTGAAGACTAACATATACCTCAAGATTCCAACGAGAATGGAGAGAAGACATTGTTTTTTGATGAGGTAACTGATGGATCATGGGAGAGATCGAGGATGTTTTAGGATTTTTGGTGAGTATGGTAGGGGGCTAGGTTTTAATTGTTGCTTTCTTCGTCCCTCTCTTTTGTGATTCAAGCTTGTATGATTCAAATATTGGAAGATTCGGATAAGGAATGAGGAAGTAGTTTGAAAATTAGAGAGAGAGAGATGGAGAAGAGAATGGGTATAAAAACTCAGAAAAAAAGGGGATATTTTGGGGATAAACATGAGGGAGAGAAAGAGAGGTACATAAATTTGGGGATTTTGATTCGATTTAACTTGAACCGAACAGTTTTTTTAAAAAATTAAACCGAAAGCAAACAAAAAATTTTTTGGTTTGGTTCGATTTGAACCGAATTTGCTTTTTTTTTTTTTTTCTAAAAAAGAAAACCAAACCAAATCGAAAATTTCGGTTTGGTTCGGTTCGGGTTATTAGTTTAACCCGAACTATTGCAGTCCTAACTGGAATTCTTCGAGTCATCGAGAGGGATTTTATTTACAATGGCCCTTTATTTACCTTTGAATTTGTTTGCACAACATAAAGTCAAATTTTAGCAAACGGTTTCAAAATACACCCTTGACGGAGTTAATGTATGAGGCCGTTGTATTTCTGATAGGGTATAAATTAGTGTAATAATTATGATTTATTATGTTCTATTTTTTGAATAAATATTACACTAATTATGTATTTTATGGTATTTTATATTTTAGGAATAATAGAGGAGCCATGAAGAAAAAGAAATGAAAAATAAGGACAAATTTGAAAGAATTGAAGATTTGCAAATATTTAGATATTTCTAAATATTTGGGAATAAAAATTTTAAAAATTCAAAACCCTTGTAATTTGTTATTTAGTAGTTACCTAAAATTTAGGAGAGTTTTCTATCTAAAAATTATGTTAACTATTCCTATATATCGAGGGTTATGAAGCCCAGAAGAGAGAAGCCCAAAAAGGGGACAGCCGCCCCCTCATCTTCCCAGCAACCCTTCTCCACGTCCAGCAACAATTTCTAGTTTAGATTTTTATTTTTTTTTGGATTGATTGCTTCAAACTCTTCTTTTCCTATGACTGGGAGTTTTAATTAGCAAAAAGTCACATTCTTTAATCTTCCCAGCGGCAATTTTTTTTTGTTTTGGGAGAAGGAGATGACTGCTCATTGTTTTACTTTTGTTCCAACATCTTTTCTTCGGTAATAAAAATTTTGATTTGTGAGTTTCTTTTATTTATGTTTTCTTTTTAATTCTTTTTCTAGTTGAAAGGTATTGAAACCTTGATGATTGATGATTATGAGATTTAATTGAGTTTATTAAATCAATATCTCATAGGTATTTATTTGATTTCTGTGCTTCATGGATCATAATTTTCTAAGGTTTATTAAATAGTGGTCAATGTTTAATAGTCCTAGAATAATCTACAACTAATTAAAACGGTAAATTCGTAATTGTTTGTTAGTTTTAATAAAGTGGTAAATGATATTCACGTCATGGAATTAAATAATCTAATTTAAATGAACCCGTCGTGTGTTTGTTAATTAGAATTGGGTCTCTCTAAATCTTAATGCTGTTGGGACTTTCAATCCTAAGAGTTTCTCTAGAGTTGACTTTCGATTAGGGAAATAATTAACAAGTTTCTCTTAATTATCGATGAAGTAAGGAGATATTTGGTCGTTGGACGTTTGTCGACGACTATAACCAATTTATTTATGGGTGTTGAAATTTTTAGGTAAATCAATGATCAATCACACAAAATCAAGGTAGATATAATTCCTTTGATTAGAAAATTTTCTTTTCCATTAGTTTTTATTTTTATTTTTTGAGTTCTTTATTTTTATTAGTTTAGTTATTTTTTCCAAACCTCCATATTTTTATTTTTATTTTTTTAAAGAAGTAAATCCTGTGGATTCGACCCTGCTTATCCTAGACTCGTCTTTCGTAAAGTAGGTAATTTATTTTTGATTGTTTGACGACACACCAACCTCACCAAATTCGGAAATTTGACATAATCATGAATAAGATTAAAGAATTAAGTGAGTCTGCATTCCAATTGTTAAAGGAAATTCCACTTGACAAGTGAAGCAAGTGTTACAATGGCGAATGACAATGGAATAACATGATGACAAATAGATTAGAGAGTTTTAATGGGGTGCTAAAAAGAGTCAGAAAGTTGCCAATCATTGCATGTATCTGTGCAACAATTTATCATATGGTTACATATTTTAATAAATATCAGAATGAGGCAGAAGAATATCTTAAGGATGGAAAGAGATGACAGACGATCGTAATGGATAGAATACTCTGAAATGAGATAAAGTCCAAATATTATCGCATTACTGTTTTTGATAGGTTAGTTGGAGAATATGAGGTAATCACTGGAGTTTATGAGGGTAGAGGTGGAAATGAGCACAAAATCGTTTTGAATAAATGTTCCTGTATTTGCGGCAAATTTGAGATATTTAAACTCCCTTATTCCCATATGTGGAAAATTTGTGAAAGCATGGCGTGTTAGATCGTTAGACCTATTGACAACTTCCACAGTTCACTGCAGATGGTCTTTAAGTATGTTGGCTGACTTTACCCATTGGGACATAAGGATTATTGGCCTCCCAAGTCTGTTTCAATTAGTGGCAAATGTTTCACCTCTGAACGATCAGTCTGGATGACCACGATGCATGAGAATTAGGAATGAGATGGATAGATAAAGGACTCAACATTGCAAAGCCCCTGTGGTGAATGGGGTTATAATCGAAACAATTATCCGAATATAGAATGATTGAGATAGAGGTCTCACTTAAACCAATAAGCAGCCTCATTTCCATGTAAAAACCCTATATTGATATGTAATAAATGATGTAATCTTTCTATCATCGTATTAATGACATTAGACAAAATCGTACTCCTATTCTTTCAATCACAATGTGTTACTCTTTCAATATTTCTATTATTGTTTTTTGCTCTCACTCCAGTTTCATTCACCTTGAGTGTTTTCCTTTAAGATGCTCATCTAGTTCTACTAGATTGAAGGACGAAGGACTATATGAGCGTCTTGAAGGAAGAAGGTACACTACGAAGGCAGTTGGATTGAGAGAGACTTCTGTCACTGCTGTCATTACCGTATTAATAACGAAGTAATGATTCATTTGATGTTTTATAACTTCTGTCATCCTGTGAATAGTAAATTATTTTTTGCATTCTGTCAAACTATTTTATGAAATTTAGCTAGACTTATTATATTTTTATGCTCCATTAAAACCATCCTATGAATGATAGTATTTTTTTTTTAATTATGCACTACACTTTGATAAGGTTGAACGATTTTATTGATTTTATAAATCTTGATGATGGCAGCAGCTCATGATTATAATGGCTCATAGCTGGGTCTATGAGACCCGAGCATATTGCACCTCTAGTCCATACATCTCTCTCAGCATAGATGGCAGGATGGGATCGATCCACCATTGAATATCCGTTATGCTGATCACGACTTTTGGTTTGCGCGCCTATTGAACGTACGTGTATATTTCCTCCAGTTACGAGCCGGTTTCTACAAGGTATATCGATGTGGTCACATTCAATTTGACTATGCTCTAATTACATCCCTAGTCGAATGTTAGAGACATGAGAGATATACATTCCATCTCCTCGTTAGTGAGGCAATAGTTACATTATAGGACATCGAGGTCCTGGGGAGCTTACCAGTTGATGAAGTTGTTGTCATCGGCATCAATGTGTAGTGGAGTTTTGTTGACTAATAGGAGCTGTGCCTCACACTTCTGGGTTTCATCCCTGATCCCGCTGACTTCGATGGTGATTGGCTTAAAGTGAGGTCTATTATGACTGCGCTTGATTCGCAGCCCCTACACCTTGATTCTAAGTATGCAGCGGCATTATTTCATGCGCGAGGGCAAATCATGCAGTTGTTGGCCAACCTACTTGAAGACAAGTCAGGGTCGAAGGTTAAACTCATGTATTTGGATTTGCTTCATGATATAGACACAGTCGATCACTTTAGTTGGATCAGTGCAGTTTTGGCTGCACTGTATAGAGTTTTGTGCCGGGGGTGTGTCGATGGACCATTACAGGGCCACTGCTACTTTTACAGGTATTATATGTTTTAGGCAAGTTTATTTTCATTATTCTATATAAATTTTGACTCTAATTTCATTTTTCTCCTTTGTAACTAGCTTTGGGCATCAAAGAGGTTGTCCATGTTCAGACCAATCAGATGCCATATGATTGATCTCATACCCATTGCACCAGACTTGCCAAATGGTCCACGAGAATCATTGTAAGTTATATTGAGATATAGTGACGTTTAGTTCTAATTATGATTTCTGCATATTTACTTTCGAATGTTTTGAAATAGATGAAATGTTCGATGTAATTTTGCTGACATCGGTCATCATGTTCTTAGAAGTTATCGAAATCAGATGGACCACATGACGAGGGATGGGATAAGTTAACTAATTCTATGCGTCAAGATCATACTTCAATCGAGTTTCCTCTTGTATTCACTATTATATGTCGCATTTACCTTTTCATTTTTCATTTTCAGTTCATCTAAATGCCATATTCAGAATTCAATTTAGTTGCGTTGTCATCTTACTATCGCCATGATAGTGATATTTGGCGTGCATCTGTTCCATTGATCCGTTTCGAGATTGTAAAGTGACATCTTTCGGAGAGAGTCCTGAGACAGTTTGGTATCCATCAGGGTATACCGGTTGATGCAAATACTAGATCAAATTTGCATTGCATCGATTGATGTGGGAGAGTGGTCGAGACTGAGGAAGGATCTATGCATCATACGTAGAGAGATGGGAGGATCATTAGGATTATGTTGTCGATGGACCACCGTTCTATGGTTATGTGACGATGATTTTGAAGTATATGCCTTGGTATTGCCTCACACGCGTAATGGACAATTCAAGACATTGTTACATAATCGATTTTCACTCTATCATATTGCAGTTGGAAGTTAATATAAGCTAAATAATTTAACTAATCCCGTCTTTTGTTTTTGACTGATTAGTTGATTATCATTGTATCAATTGTAGGGTCGATTAGTTGGACACATCTATCAGATTATGAGCGATGTGCTGGCTATAAATCCAACCGATAATATAGTTATAAAGGTCAGAGACTTAATATCGTTTGTACTTTTTGGTTTTGGTGGAGATCGATCCTTGACCTCTACTGTGGTGGATGATGCGGGTCATCCATCGGCATCTAGGCAGACGGATGAGAATGATACAACATGGATGCCGACTGGCTCCACATATTCGATGATGAGTCTTTCTATGCTTGATTTTGACATTAGTCTTGATGGTCCTTCACCCATTACTCCTCCACAAGAGTGTCCACCATAGCTACCTTAGTCGATTATCTTAGATACTGAAGTCCTAGCCAGTCGTTCCCATCTTTGATGAAACTTTGTAGCCATCTTATAGACCCGAACCTAATCCCACCAGACGCCAGCCCTATAGAAATGCTGGCCTTCTTCCATGTGGCACTTAAATTTATTCACATAGTTGTAAATTTATATTTGTCAAAGTTACCTTTTATATATCTCTATATATATTTATATTTTTCATTTGATCACCAAATATATTTATATTTCTTACCTATATATATATATATATATATATTTCACCAAATCAACTTGTGACAACAATTTATATTTTTCACAATTCTCATAGGATGGTATTAGTTCTCAAGACAAACACTCCCAAGTTATCTTAAAAATTATATTTACATTTAATTTATGATGATATTATCAAATATTTAATTTATAAAAATAAATTAATTTGAAATCATTTAAATAAAATAATTTATAAATTCATTTCAATTTATGTTAATTTTATAAAATCATTTAATTTATATTAATCTTATAAAATCTTTTAATTTATAACTTTATGTTAATATTATCAAAATCATTTTGTAAAATCATTTAAATTTATAAAACTCATTTCATTTGAATGATTTTAAATCATTTAATTAAATTGATATAAATCATTTTATATATGTTAATTTTTTTAAAAAAATCAATTAATTAAAATTACTTTATTTTTAAAATTTAAATTGTTTCCGGAAATTAAAATTAAATACAAACAATATTAATTAATATTAAATAAGTCAATTAATAAGAAATTTAAGAGAGAGAGAGAGAGAGAAGAAGGGGAGGAGATGGGGTAAACAAATAAAAATGAATAATAATTATTATTAAATTACATTTTAGTAAAATTATAATTGCTTTAAGTTTTATAAAATTATGAAAATTATTATAAAAATTTATTTTAGTAAAATTATAATATTAAATTTATTTTACTAAAATTATATAAAATTCTAGTGGTAAAATAATAATTAAAAAAAGACAAAAAATCATCTCTTAAAATTGACAATATAAAAGTCGACTTTGAGTCGACTTTTCCAATATCAACTTTGAAGGAAAGTCCACTTTGGTTGGAGGGAGGTCTACTTTGGTAGGAAAGAAGAAGCTCTTGCTTTGAAGTCGACTTTATAAAAGTTGACTTTGTCAAAGTCAATTTTATGAATGTCGACTTTATTATTATTATTTTTTTTTGGTTCATGGACAAACAGTGAAAAAGGGATAACTTTGAAGTTAATTTCATGAAAATCAATTTCAAAGTCAACTTTCATGATGTTAACTTCACTAATATGGAAAAGAAAAAAACTACATCTCTCAATTTTTTTTTTCGATTTTTACAATATTTACAAAAATAACTCTTCATTTTCCCATTGTGGATTTTTTTATTAGTATTTTAAATATATTTGCCTTTTAATATATGAGTTGGACCCTTGGAAAGCGGCTCACAAATAACAGTGCAAATGGAAACCTGAGACAAGCTAGGGTCTCTTCTGAAGTTAGCCCACAGCCCAAACGGTAGGAGACATAGGTCTTGATGAAGCTAAAAATGACTCCACAGTAGATCGTCCTTCTGATTTGAGTGGGGAAACAGTGAAGCATTGTTCGTTGCTGGTTTTTAAAAGAGAATCCTACAAAAATCCTATCGAATGAGGCTCCGACATTCAAATCAGAAAAAACGGTGAAAAGGAAAAAAAAATTAAAAGAGTTTGAACCCTATGTGGTCTCTGTGTGCAATATGTAGAGTAAGAGAGATGTGTGCTTGATAGGTTGCTCTACATAGTATATATAGCATGTATAGGGAGTGCCATATATGTTTGAAGGTGTAGAAACTCTACTTATCTCATGGGGAGCTCACCAGAGATCTTTTGAGATTGCAGAAATCGTAGTTGTAAATTTTCTGTAAATTTGAAGTCCTCTGAAATAGTAAAGTTCCAGTTATTGTCATGAAGAATAGGAAAATCTCTGTTAAGATATTTACTTTTTAATCGAGAGAAATCATGATAGATTCGTATCGGATTAAAAATGATTTAAATTTAATAAAAATTGCTTTTCTTATCAGATAATTATAACTTAAACCCATGTAATAATAATTATTATCATAGCGATTGAGCGGAAGGAAAGGTTGGAAAGTCGTGAGACTAAAGGATCCATTCGGTGATACCCAAGAGACAGCTTGGTTTTCTATGGGATTGGTTGTAGCCTAGTAGACCCAGTGAAATTTGAACTTCAATGACTATGAACTGTATGACCATAGGACCGTTAGGCCCAATATTATCAGGTCCCAACCAAAGTAACCCTCAAAGGACAACCCCAGGTATGGTTTGGTTGTGCTGGGCATGCATACATGATGCTTGTGTTGTGTGTGGACTAGTACATAAGTGCAACCAAGGGCTGCACAGGCGAGGTGAGGTGAGGCAAGTGCCTCAACCCTAGTTGAATGACCTTACCTAATACGTGCTGCCGCAGTTGCCAAGGAGACTGGTGTACAATATTAAGAAAGAAGACAAGACTTATTGAGAGAGAGAGAGAGAGAGAGAGCAAGCCTAGAGAGGGAAACATATTAGAGGTGAGGGATCAATAGGACGATTAGAAATAAACTAGGCATTGAAATAGTGTTTGGATTGAGTTTCTAAAAGCAGCTAAACTCTAATCAACCCCAAGTTACTAAAAGTGGAAACCCTCCGAAGAGAAAACTAGGGTGGGAATAGGAAACGCCACAACGTGACCCAAACATGCCAAACAAGATCCCAACGCTGAAGAGACTCGAAACTCGTAATAGAACAACATAACTAAAGGCATACATCACACTGAAAAAGAAACTTCTCTAACTCTGAGAAGTGCTTGTGGCAGTCTGCTTGCTTAGTTCACGTAAACTTATAACTTCTCCAGAGCTGGGTGTCAAATCTCAAATTTTTCTCAATTTTGGCCAAGCAACCAAGCAGACAGCCTCACCTTATTTTTATCAAAAGGAGACTACTTTCAAAGCTAAAACTCAAAGTAAAGATACAAGCAACTTCATCCTTAGCCAATAGCCTTGCCCAGTATAGTGAACAACTGAAAGGCACGCCTTACAAGCACTGTGAATATATGTTTGCAAAGTATCCCAAGAGATTCAAAAGGGCGTAGTTGGCGGTTCCAAGTTAAGACTAAGTTGCAAGAATATCTAGGAAGTTCTTCCCCAGCTCATCTACATAACAGAAACAAGATCCATAATTCTTATCTACCTTTCTAACATCACACCAAATGATTCCGGTTAACCAAACTTGCACCCTTCTAAATTTGATAGAAGTGCACCATTTTTTTCTCAGCTTCAAAACCAGTAGCACAGTCACCTAAGGAATAAAAGCTCTTGATCTACCTTCTCAAGCCTACTACACCTGCAAATATTGCCACATTACTTGTTTCAATGTAGTTTCTGGGTTCGCATAGCCATCAAAGAAGACATCCATCCTCTTGTGCTTCATGGTATACATTCCTGCCTAAAATAGATCTTTCACAAGTGGAGGAAACCAATGATGACAATGTTCATACTACCTACTCAACCAGTCATTTGGAACTCATCAATGAAGGAGCTCGAATGCTGGTTGAAATCGCCTTGACTTTGGGAGCCATACATACATTCCCTCATTACATTTTTGATAGCCTTGTACATAGAATACTCCTTTAACTTCTTGGGTAGTTTTCTCATTCACCGGCCATAAGCACCAAAAATGTTGCAAGCGTTGGGGAAAACTATCCAAACAGATTCTTAATAGCTCCAACCCACTCTGCATTTGGGGGCTTCTCCACCATTCCAATCAAGCCAAGTTTCAAACAATATCCGAAGTTGCCAGTATAATCACTTGGCATCAGCCCACAACCAAGTATAAAGACTAATTATAATGGTTCATCCTAGTAAATAATACAGCGGAATCCCATACTTCCCTGTTTAACAAGCTGTATCAAATGAAATGACATCAGCAAAGTCCACACAAGCAAGCCTACTTCGTGCATCGGCCCAAAAGAAATTTGTTTGACAATATCTTTATCGAAGTCATCTTTTAAGTAAAACCAGGACTTTCTGTTTGCTTCTTCCAAAGGAAATTAAGAATCGCATTTACATCCTCCTTAATAAGCCTTGGCCACAGACACATTTGAAGATTATTTTGGCAACCACTACCTGTTTTCCTTAAAGTTTAAGATTCATTGCCTCTGGTCATATCTTCCACTTCCCCCCCTGTTTCAATCCAACACAGAAGTCGACATTATGTATAGTATATATGGAATAACAATACAGCCATAAAAGTAAATTCCCATTCATTGACTACACAATAGTTCTCCAGGTAATGTGGAAACCACAAACAAGATGATTTGAGCCATATGAAAATCTTGTAAAAAAATTTCGTTCGACAAAAACATTGCTAGCTGAATGGCCTAAAGGGAAAGCATGCAAGTACACAGAACCATACAATTTTAAATGAAAAAAAATATATATATAATAAAATAAGAACCCATAACATTCACAAAAAAAAGAATAAAAATAAAAATAAAAATCCATTGATAGGAAGGAGTATCCTATTAATCACACTTTGAGACCAAGTTTCTTTGAACAAGAACATTAAAACCATAGATAGGCATCACAGTAATCAAATTCGCAAACTCATGTCATTCTTTACAAAACGTATGGAGGGCAGAAAGGGAAAAAACAAGAAAGTTTCAAATTATG
The DNA here is from genome assembly GCA_037126225.1 of Dillenia turbinata. NCBI lineage: Eukaryota > Viridiplantae > Streptophyta > Magnoliopsida > Dilleniales > Dilleniaceae > Dillenia > Dillenia turbinata. The sequence goes on along the minus strand of JBAMMX010000011.1, from coordinate 18,626,083 downwards.
GGATCAGCAACATCCATATCATTTATGACTGTGTTAGTTCAGTAAGTGTACTCATTTCAGTTAATAACTCGTAAAAAATTCCCAAAATTCAGATCAAATACCTAATCCAAATGCTTGGACGACTAAACAGGGGAAATTCAAGAAAACTATAAACATGACCACAAAGATTAGGCTTTGGGGCGAATAATTTTATTTTATCTCTGTCACAGAATCAGAATCACATTTATCATTACAACATGTTGTGAAATATTACAGTGTAAGTTCAGAGGCCTTCGTCTACACAAACCAAAACAGAACAACAAAATAAGGAACCCACAAGAACAATAGGAAAGAACTAAGCCTATGCAATCCCAAATCAGAAATAAAATTAGGTTTCACATACATGGAGAGAGGGAAACAAAGAGCTTTTACAGTTGTACCTCAAGTCATCAAACATCACCATTCAGAGTTGTGACCCACCAGATGAAGGGCTGCTGAGCATTCTTCTGTTTCGAGTAAAAGGGGAAGGGTGATTAATGGATTTGGATTAGGATCTTTATGATGGGGAGAGGGGGAGAGAGAGAGAGAGAGAGAGAGAGAGAGAGAATGGTGTGCCTTTAAACATTCTCAGACAAAACTAAGTTGACATCCTTCGGAGGCCATTGGAGATGAGGATAAGATTGACAAATATTGGCGGGGAACCATGGCTTTCTTCAAAAGTTTCGCATTCCTGAGAACGAAGTTTAGCAGCTTTTCTTCATCATTTGATTGTGATCTGTCAAAAGCTTTGAATGTAAATGTAGTAAGGTGCTTTTGTATACAGTCAGGTACAATTTGTGGCTCTGTCCAAGGTGGGTTGTGATTTCTCCCGTCCGAATAATATATCTGAAGACAAGATGAATGAAACTTTATGCTTTGAAAATTTGAAAATTACTTAATTGTGCCAAACTTTTCCACTACTAACCTCTTCAATCACCAAAACCTCAAGTCTGGGAAAGCATTGGAGCAACTTTAACAACATACACCAACCGCCAAAATAGATCTCTCTAACTTTTAAACCCGTTAAATTTCCAAAACTGAACAGATTGTCTCCACCCATAAAGCGAAGACACTGCAAGCATATAAACAAGGAACTCGTAAAATAAAAAATGAAACAAAAATCAAGGTGGCATAGCAAAAGCACGAAAAACCCATTACTCAATCAAATCTAGGATCCAAATTTAGGAATTTAGGTAGTATGACATTTTCAGATGATCAATGGAATACAAATAACAAGTTTTCCTAGTACAATTAGCGCTTGAAGAGAAACTTACAAACAAAACTGCGCCTCGCAGGCACAAAGACTTGGCATTGTTGATGTTTTGGAGAAGCTGAACAAATCTATGGAGAGACTCTAGAGTGCGTAAACCTACTTTTACATTGGCATCAACAAGGGAGGGAACCCCACCAACCCAAATGGGCACAAGAGGACTGCCATTTGCAAGACAAATGCTTTCAAGACTTGGGGCTTCAATTTTGAGTTCTGTTTCAGTTTTTGTCACATAAGCTACAGACAAGCATTTCAGCAAAGGCGCACGAATCGCAATCCTTCCTGGGAAATTCCTAATCACTTGTATTTGCAAATCTTCGAGCAATGGACATCCACAGAAGAGATTTGAAGCCGATTCACAACTCCCAAAATCAATTCCACTTAGATGAATGATCTTCAAGCATGGTAAGAACACATGTGATGGAACAGCATTCAGAGCAACATCACCATTCAACTTCAACTCAACAAGGGTTTTGCAAGTGAAAAGAACCGATGGCAAATTGGCATTCACATTCCCATGAAGCCAAAGATTCAGATCATGCAGATGGAGAGAAATGGCGACACCTACCCACTTTAGGAGATCTTCACAGAAATCATTCTTAGTATACCAATATATGCCCAAACTCTGTATTCGTTCATTAGGGTTATGAAGGGCAAAAACTCGGTCGACGAAATTAATGAAACGTGGATCTCTTCGAACAGCTTCTCCGAACTCAAAGAAAAGATCGGGGACTGAGGTCCAAACGTACCTCCATCGAGAAGAGAGAATTGAAGTTGAAACTGAGAGCTTGGTGGGGAGATGAGAGAGAATTTGAGTGAGAATTGCGTCCGGCAATTTGCTGATCCTGTCTTCTTCTTCTTCATCTTTGGGGTTTCCTTGAGATGTGGGTTTAGAATTTGCCATCTCTGCAAAGAGAGTTCTTCTTCAAATCTAGGGTTTGGGTTTTCGGGAGGGCGACTCCAAAGATAAAGCTCCCGAGACCCCCATCAATATCGTAAGAATAAAGTGTCAAAGTGATTGGGGGACACGTGACGTGACCAGTGAATGGCATGAGGTAAATATGGTACTAGTTTAGGGGCACACTAGGAAGAAAATGGTATAAATATATTCAGGGGTTGTTTGATTGTTCAATGGCGTCACCTGTAGGATGAGGTGGGTACTGGTGTAATTCAGCGGGTTATTCAAAATTTTAAACTCAGATCTTTTGGTATGAAATTCAAAGATTGAGGTCATGTTCAATTCAAACACGATTCGATTACTTTTCAATGTAGTCTCTGAGTTCGCGTGGCCATCGAAGAGGACATCCATCCTCTCGTGCTTCATGGCATACATTCCTCCCTAAAAAGATCTTTCACGAGTGGAGGAACCAATGATGCCAATGTTCACACTACCTATTGAACAGGTCATTGCTCTTGAGATGGAACTCATCAATGAAGGAGCTCCAATGCTGGTCGAAATTGCCTTGACTTGGGAAGTTATGCATACATTCCTTCATTGCAGTTTTGATAGCCTTGTGCATAGAATAGAATACTCCTTCAACTTCTTGGGTACTTTTCTCATTTACCAGCTATAAGCACCCAAATATTGTGTGTTAAGAAAATTGGTGTCAAATTTTTTGATTTTAATGATAATAATATTTTATATTGTTTTGACATTTTTACTAAATGTACAGATTTAATTTCATTTAAAAATTTTCATAAAAGTTGTATAAAAGTGATACAGAGATTAATATAAAAATATCATAGAATCTGACAGTTTTATTATGAAGTTAAAAATGTGGTAACTTAGAAATATTGCAGAGGTTACCATAGGGAGAGCTTAAAACCTATTGCAAAAACATAGAGTCTATTGCAAGGCATAAAGAAGTAGAAAGTTTATAGAGACAAATTATTCTATATCGTAGAAATTGTTATAGAGATAGAAAACCTTTTTCTTAATCGAAGGGTCAGCTCAACAAACTAAATATAGTTAAGTACTACGCTTAATCTAAAAAAAAGAAGACCAAATACATATTTCGAGAATTCAACAACTTAGTATCAAATTTTTAATTTTTTTTTTTAAAATAGAAATTTCAAGTTTCAAAAAGATAGGCAATTCTTTTGCATAAATTCAGACTGCTATATCTTTTTATACAATCAAGTATTTTCAAATTCAAAAATTACATATTAAAAAATGTATAAAGGATTATAAATTCAAATCTTTACATCAATAAAAGCTCAAGAATAAGATGAAGAAAAATATATGTGAAATTAGTTGGTCATTCGATTTTTTTTAAGCAAAAGTTTTATCCAAAAGCTGATTTTCAGAAATTCTTTTGACTTTTCTGCAAACTTTAACGAATTAGAATTTACAAGTGTCAAGAGGGAAGTCTAAACTTTAAATTTGAATTACAATAGTTAAAATATCTCAAAAAATCAAGAGGGATTCTAATGCTACAAATCATAGCATTAACCATAAAAGTTATTGGTTTTTGCTAGTAACTCAATGTTTTTACAGTAGAGTTTGGAAGTTAAAAAATTCAATTTAAAAGGCTCATGCACATCAAGTTTGAAAATATACATATATAGATTTTATTAGTTCAAAACAAAAAAAATTAGTGAAGAAAACTCTGCTTTTGTAAAATTTAAATTTTTCTGGAAGTTTTTAAGTTGAGTTTTGTGAGGTAGTTCGATGAGAGTTGAGAGTCTATCACTATTGGATAAAGACATCTTTAGACTAATAAGATCAGACATCAATAGTTTGGATTGTAACTTGTAACTCTTCATTATAGTAGAAGACTAACAGGTTGTTAGACTCTGGGTTGTTGAGCTAGAAGAGTGGACATAAGATAAGGCCGAACCACTATAAAATTTGGTTTGCTTTTCTATCCCTTACTTTTATTTATATTGCATATATTTAGATTGATCATAAGATTAATTAAAATCTAAATGGAGTTAGATTAAGAAGTTGATGAGAAAAGGAGCAAAGTTTAGTTTAGGAAAAGACCGCAAAGAAAAAGAGCAGAAAAAGGAAATAATTTATTACGAATGTAAAAAACTGGGTTTCATAAAATATAAGTGCCTTGTTTTGATGAGAAAGATTGAGGCTTTTGAAAAGAAAGAGAAAGTAATGGTGGCTACTTGGAATGATTCAAAAGAAAAAGATTCAAATTCTAAAAGTTCTGAAACTTTTGAAGAAGTCAACATTTGTCCGATGGTCAAAAATCAGGTGACCTCTGAAATCCATTCAGATTGTTCTTTTCAGGGCATTTCTGAAATTGACAAATAGTTAAAAATTATCTCAAATCTCAGGTGTAAGAAAAAAGATCTTCGAAAATGAAAAAGATATGATTAGGCAAACGCAAATTTTTATTGAACTTAGAATTAGATTCGATCAGAACTGAAAATGTAAGTTTAAAAAATGAAATTAAAGTTCTTAAAAATAGGTTAGAAGATTTATTAAAATCCATAGAAACCACATTTTTAGAAATTTTAGAAAGTGATGAAAAACTGTCAAAACTATTTTCGATTCAAAGAAATTTTTTTTTTCAAAACTGATTTGAAGTGTAAAAATGATTCAGAAATTGTTTCAAAGACAAACAAAACTATTTCTGTTAATGCTGCAGAAGGACAGATTAACTATTCACAGTTTGCAGAAAATTGATATAGAAGCATGTGTAAAGACACCCATAAAGGTTATCGCAAAAACATAAAATTTCAAAAAAAAAAAAATATAGTACTGGATCTAAGTATAAGATACCAATGTCTGTTCAGAATAATTATAGGCATAGAAATTATAAATCTAATTATTTAAGAAATAAAAATAATTTTTATTGATATATATGTAATAAATTTGATCATTTTGTTAGGAATTGTTTCATAAACAAGTTTAGTACATTACAAGGAAAATTTAATTCTAATACAAACTTATGTTTTAGAGGATCCAAACTTATTTGGGTTTTTAAGAACAAATGATACGTTTCTTTATTGTGCATGAACAAAAGGAGAGAGTCAAAGGGAAATGATATGTCGACAGTGGATGCTTAAGATATATAACGGGAGATGTCTCATTATTTAAAAAGATTGAAAGAAAAAATAATGGAGTGGTGACTTTTGAAGATAATCAAAAAGGAAAGATCATTAAAAAAGGTACCGTGTGTATAAATTCTACTACTATAAAAAGTATTATTTGTTGATAAATTGATGTGTAATTTGTTAAGTATAAAGTCAATTGTGTGATTTAGGACATGATATATTATTTAAAATTTGTTAAATCTTTTAAAATTTTTGCTAAAAAAATTTGAAATAAAAAAGTCTTAAAATAATCGGATTAAGAATAGATCATGGTAGAGAATTTGACAACGTAGAATTTTTAAAATATTATAATAAAAAGAGAATAAATTAAAATTTTCTTACCCCCAACACAACCCAACAAAATGGAGTAATTGAATAAAAAAATAGGACTATTCAAGAAATGAGTAAGACTATACTAAATGATAGTGGTGTAGAGAAATATTTTTGAACCAAAACCGCTTTTACAGCATATCACGTAATTAATAGAGTTTATATTAAACTATGAATAAAACTCCATATGAAATTTTTAAAGGTAGAAAATTAAATATTTCATATTTTCAAACATTTAGTTGTACGTGTCACATTTTGAAAAATAATTTAAACACTTTTAGTAAATTTGATGAAAAAACTATAGAAGAAATTTTTTTAGGATATTCATTAAATAGTAAAACATTTAGAGTGTTTCATAAAGAATTTAGAGTTGTAGAAGAAACCATTAATGTAAAATTTTATGAAAATGAATTTTAAAATTTAGAAAATGAATAAGATAATGGAATATAAATATACAAGAATTTCTCCATAAAAATGACAAAAATAAAGATATAGAAGTTGAAAATGAACCAAGAGAGCATATCATTAAAAAATGAAAACTTTTATCTTATCATTCACAAGATGATATTATTGGTGATATAGATTAAGATATAAAAAATTTGGTTAAATTATAGAAATATAGAAAATCAATTTATATTTATATTAATAGAACCAAAAACATAGAAGAACGTCTTAAAGATGAGAGTTGGATAAAAATAATACAAGATGAATAAATCAATTTAAAAGAAATAATATATGATTATTAGTTTTTAAATCGAATGGTATGATAATAATTAGGACAAAATGAGTTTACAAAATAAAATAGATGAAAATGAAAATATTATTAAAAACAAAACTAGATTGATTGTTAAAGGATATTTATAAGAAAAATGAATTAACTATGATGAGGTTCTTGCAACAGTTACTAGGTTAAAAGTAATTAGACTAATTTTGGTTTTTTGCATACTTTAAAAATTTTAAATTATTTTAAATGGATATAAAAAGTCTATTTTTGAATATAAAAGAGAAAGTCAACCCTCCATATTTGAAGAACCTAATAAAAAATTATATTTATAAATTATAGAAAGTATTATTTGATTTAAAATAAGCACCTATTGCATGGTATAAAGAATGACTTTCTTATAAAAATAATTTAAAAAAAATTAAATGTTGTTCCTATTTTGTTTATTAAGCATATTGATAATAATATTTTGATTGTATAAATTTATATTAATAATATTATTTTTAGTTTTACTAATGAATGCTTATATAATGATTTTAATAATATAATGAAAAGGTGAATTTGAAATGTCTATTATAGATGAATTAAATTTCTTTTTAGATTTGCAAATTAAACAAACATCCGAGGCAATCTTTACAAGTCAAGAAAAATATGCAAAAGAGTTAATTAAGAAATTTGCTATGAAAAATTCAAAATATGCTAATATTTCAATTTCTACCTCTATTAAGTTTAAATTTAGATAAAAAAGGAAAATATGTAAATGAAAAATTTTATAGAAACATTATAGAATCTTTGTTATATTTGATTGCTTTACGTTCTGATATTTTGTATAGTGTGTGTTTGTGTATTAGATTTCAAAATAAACTTAAAGAATCTCACATTAGAACCACAAAGAGAGTTTTAAAATATATTGTGGGTACTAATAATTTAAGAATTTGATATTAAAGAAATTCAAATTTTGAATTAATTGGATATTTGGATGTTGACTATGTCGAATGTAAAATTTACCAGAAAAGTACCTTGGATACTTATCAATTTTTAAGAGATAGAATTATAAATTAGGTGTCTAAAAAGCAAAATTTAGTTGTTTTGTCAATAGCTAAATCGGAATACATCTCAATAAAAAAATGTTGTGCCCAAATTTTATAACTAAAACAATAATTTAGAGATTATAGGTTAGATTATAAGAATATTTTGATAAAATATGACAATACGAGTGTTATTTACCTCATAAAAAAATCTCATAAATCATTCAAAATCCAAACATATAGAGATTAAGTATTATTTTATTAAAGATCATGTTATAAATGAAGATGTGCTTTAAGAATATGTTGAAATAAAAAATCAGCTTATAGACATTTTTACAAAACTCTTAGATAGAGAGAAGTTAAAAATATTAGAAATAAAATAAAAGTATGTTTTCCATTTAAATATTTTTTTTTAAAAAAATATGCGTAAGGTAAGTCTTCAAGGAGGAGAAAAACACCTGCTTAGAACTTAAGTCTTCAAGTTTCAAGGATGATTCTAAATGCAAAGAGAAAATTGAAAAAAATGTAACATTTCCTTTATTATTCTCTGTTCCTTTGTGTAATATTTGCTATATTTTCTTTTTTAAGAAATAAAAAAGGAGAATTAAAAAAAATAAGAATTATAAAAGTAAAAAAAAATACACACATTAAGGGAGAGAAAATTAAAATATTAATAAATTCATAAATTGAGGGGAAATTTAAAAATGTATATTCATAATATTTTTGAGTATTTTCTTTTCTCTCTTTTTTTTTAATGATTTTGTTGTTATTAAAAAGAAGGAAATTGTAAAATTGTCGTCTAATTTTTTTATTTTGACGATAACAAAACTTTTCATATTATTTTTATATTTTTACTAAATATGTAGATTAAATTTCCTTTAAAAATTCTCATAAAAGTTACATAAAAGTGATATAGAGATTAAAATAAAAGCATTATAGAATCTAACAGTTTTCTTTGTGAAATAAAAAATGACATGATTTAGAGATGTTATAGAGATTGCCACAGTGACAACATAGAACCAACTACAAATGCATAGAGTCTATTACAAGGCAAAAAGAAAACAGAAAGTCTATAAAAACAAGTTATCCAAGATCATAGAAATTGTTATGAAGGTAGAAAATTTTTTCCTTAATCGAAAGCCTAACTCAATACACTAAGCGTAGATTAAATACTATGCTTAATCTTAAAAAAATGACTAGATAGATATTTCACATATTCAACAACTGAGAATCAAATTTTTAATTTTTTATTAAAATAGGAATTTCAAATTCCTAAAAGATAGACATTTCTTTAAGAAAGATGAGTTGATCATTTACACATATTCAGATTGCTTTATCTTCTTTTGCGATTAAATATTTTTAAATTCAAAATTACGTATTAAACAAGGTGTAAAAGATTACAAATTCAAATCTTTATAACACTAAAAACTTAAGGATAAAATGAAGAAAAATGTGTAAAATTAGCTCGTCATTTGGTTTTTTCAAGTAAAAGTTTTATCCTTAATTTTTAAAGAGTATTTCAACTTTTCTGCTAGTTTTAACAACTAAAAAAATTCAAATCAAAATTTACAAATATCAAGGGAGAAGTTTAAATTTTAAATTTAAATTACAACAGTTAAAATATATTACAAAATCATGAGAGATTCCAGCTCTACAAAGTAAGACATTAACCAGAAAAGTTATTTGTTTTTGCTTGTAACTCAATAATTTTACAACAAAATTTAGAAGTTAAAAAATTCAATTTAAAAGGAACACACATATCAGAGTTGAAGATATACATATACAAATTTTATCAAGAACAATTCCAAAAAAAAAAAAAAAAAGATTTAGTGAAGAAAATTCTACCTTTATGAAATTTAAATTTGTCAAGTTTTTGAATTGACTCTTATGAGGTAGTTCAGTGAAAGTTGAGAGTTTATTACTATTAAACAAAGGCATCTTGAGGCTAAAAAGATAAAAAATCAACCGTTTGAATTGTAACTTATAACTCTTTATCAGAATAAGACTAATAAATTGATAAATTCTAACTTATTGAAAGAGTAAACATAAATATAAAATTGAACCACTATAAAATTAGGATTGTTTTTCTATCCCTTATCTTTATTTTTTATTGTATACATTTAGATTGACCATAGAATTAATTAAAATTTAAATAAAATTAAATTAAAAAATTAAAATCAATCAAATACAATCAATTCAACCTTATTCTTGGTTATCAACGGAGTCCACACAAGCAGGCTTACTTCATGCATCAGTCTAAAAGAAATTTGTCTGACAATATTCTTTAAAAAAATCATTCTTTTAAGTAAAACCAGGACTTTCTGTTTCCTTCTTCCAAGGGAAATTAAGAATTGCGTTTACATCACCCTTAAAAAGCCTTTCCCGAAGACACTATAAAGTAAATTCCCATTCATTGACTACACAATAGTTCTCTAGGTAACGTAGAAACTGTAAACAAGATGATTTGAGCTATATGAAAATCTTGTTAAAAAAAAAAAAATTCGCTCAAAAACATTGCCAGCTGAATAGCATAAAAGCAAAGTATGCGAGTATACAGAACCATACAATTTCAAATGAAAAAAAAAAAACAATAATAAAATAAGAACCCATAACATTCACAAAAAAAGAGAAAAAAAATTAAAATAAAAATCCAATGATAGGAAGGAGTATCCTATTAATCACCCATTAAGAATATCACATCAATTAAAAATGGACTTGTGCACAAAATATATTAATTGAAAATAGATAGTAACACTTTGGGACCAAGTTTCTTTAAACAAGAAGATTAAAACCATAGATAGGCATCACAGTAATCAAATTTCCAAACTCATGCCAGTCTTTACAAAAAGTACAGAGCACGTTAAGGGAAAAAACAACAACGGTTCAAATTATGGGATCAACTACATCCAAATCTAGTAAATTGGCAAAAAATTCCCAAAATTTATATTAAATACCTAATCCAAATGCTTGGATGACTGAACAGGGGAAATTCAAGACAAATATTAACATGACCACAAAGATTAGGCTTTGGGGTGAATAATTTTGTTTTATCTCTGCTGCAGAATCAGAATCACATTTATCATTACAACATGCCATGAAATATTACTGTGTAAGCTTAGAGGCTTTCGTCTACACAAAGCAAAACAGAACAACAAGATGAGGAACCCACAAGAGCAAAAGGAAAGGCCTAAGCCTATGCAATCCCAAATCAGAAATAAACTTAGGGTTTTAGATATATGGAGAGAGGGAAGAGAGAGCTTCTACAGTTGTACCTTAAGTCACCAAACATTACCATTCAGAGTTGTCACCCACTAGATGAAGGGCTGCGGAGTATTTTCTGTTTTGAATAAAAGAGTAAGGGTGATTAATGGGTTGGGATTAGGAACTTTATGTGAATGAGAGAAAGAGAGAGAGAGAATGGTGTGCTTGTAGACATTGTCAGACAAAAATAAGTTGACATCCTTCAGAGGCCATTGGAGATGAGGATAAGATTGAAAAATATTGGTGGGGAACCATGGCTTTCTTCAAAAGTTTCGCATTCCTGAGAACGAAATTTAACAGCTTTTCTTCATCATTTGATTGTGATCTGTCAAAAGCTTTGAATGTAAATGCAGTAAGGTGTTTTTGTATACAGTCGGGTACAATATGTGGCTCTGTCCAAGGTGGTTTGCGATTTGTCCAGTCCGAATAACGTACCTGAAGACAAGATGCATGAAACTTTCTGCTTTGAAAATTTGAAAATTACTTACCAAACTTTTCTACTACTTACCTCTTCAATCACCAAAACCTCAAGTCTCGGAAAGCATTGCAGCAACTTAAACAACATATGCCATCTGTTAAAATGGATCCTAACTTTTAAACTAGTTAAATTTCCAAATCTGAACGGATTGTCCCCAAACGTAAAGTCAAAATGCTGCAAGCATATAAACAAGGAACTTGTAAAATAAAAAATGAAAAGAAAAACAAGGTGGCATGGCAAAAGCATGAAAAACCCATAGCTCAATCAAATCTAGGATCCAAATTTAGGAATTTAGGTACTATGACATTTTCAGATGATCAATGGAATGCAAACAACAAGTTTTCCTATTACAATTAGTGCTCGAAAAGAAATTTACCAACAAGGTGATCAATGGAATGAAAATTACTTAATTGTACCAAACTTTTCCACTACTAACCTCTTCAATCACCAAAATCTCAAGTCTGGGAAAGCACTGGAGCAACTTTAACAACTTATCCCCACTGCCAAAATGGATCTGTCTAACTTTTAAACTAGTTAAATTTCCAAATCTGAACGGATTGTCTCCATTTATAAAGGGAAAACACTGCAATCATAAAAACAAGGAACTCGTAAAATAAAAAATGAAATGAAAACCAAGGTGGCATGGCAAAAGCACGAAAAACCCATAACTCAATCAAATCTAGGATCTAAATTTAGGAATTTAGGTACTATGACATTTACAGATGATGAATGGAATGCAAATAACAAGTTTTCCTAGTACAATCAGTGCTTGAAGAGAAACTTACTAGCATAACTTCGCCTCCCAGACACAAAGACTTGGCATTGTTGATGCTTTGGAGAAGCTGAACATAACTATAGACAGCCTCTCGACTGTATAATCATAGTTCTATATCGGCATCAGCTAGAGAGGGAACTCCACCAACCCAAATGGGCACAAGAAGACAGCCATTTGCTAGACAAATCCTTTCAAGACTTGGGGCTTCAATTTTGAGTTCTATTTCTGTTTTTGTCACATAAAGTACAGACAAGCATTTCAGCAAAGGCGCACGAATCGCAATCCTTCCTTGGAAATTCCTAATCAATATTACTTGCAAATCTTCGAGCAATGGACACCCACATAAGAGATTTGAAGCCGATTCACAACTCCCAAAATCAATTTCACGGAGATAAATGATCTTCAAGCATGGTAAGAAGACATGTGATGGAACAGCATTCAGAGCAACATCACCAGTCAACTTCAATTCAACAAGGGTTTTGCAAGTGAAAAAAACCGATGGCAAATTGGCTTTCACATTCCGATGAAGCCAAAGATTCAGATTCTGAAGATGGAGGGAAATGGCGACACCTACCCACTTTGCGAGATCTTCACAGAAATCATTCTTAGTATACCAATATATACGCAAGCTCCGTATACGCTCATTAGGGTTATGAAGGGCAAAAACTCTGTCGACGAAATTAATGAAACGTGGATCTCTTCGAACAGCTTCTCCGAACTCAAAGAAAAGATCGGGGACTGAAGTCCAAACGTACCTCCATCTAGAAGAGAGAATTGAAGTTGAAACTGAGAGTTTGGTGGGGAGAGGAGAGAGAATTTGAGCGAGAATTGCGTCCGGCAGTTTGCTGATCCTGTCTTCTTCTTCTTCTTCTTCTTCATCTTTGGGGTTTCCTTGAGAAGTGAGTTTAGAATTTGTCATCTCTGCAAAGAGAGTCCTCAGGCAGCGTAACCGTATCCTCAAATCTAGGGTTTGTGTTAAGGATGACTCTGGATGCGAAGATAAAGCGCCATAGCCTACCATCAATGAAGTGTCAAAGTGATCGACTTCAAATTTCAAATTTCAAATTTCAAATTTCAGCGTAATAAAATAAAAATAATAAAGTGACAAGGTGATTGAGGGGACGCGTGACCATTGAATGGCATGAGGTAAATATGGGATTAGTTAAGGGGCACACTAGGAAGAAAATCGTACAAATATATTCTGCAAACTTAGTGGTGGTTTGATGGCTCAATGGCGTCTAAATAAGTGATGAGATGTAGTATAAAAACTTAATTCAAATGGGCAATTTCTAAAAGCTCCGCACAAAACCCATCAAGAGTAGTTATCGATTAATATTTAATATTCTTTATAACTATTTATCGAAATGTCTTAATCGTTTACATCTCTCGAATAATAGGGCCCTTGGTCGTTTAGATTTTCTGAACGATAAGATCTCAGTCGTCCTGTCGTACGAATATGATCTGCCAACCGAATGTAATTCATCAAGTAAAAGTAACCATCCCGATCAGGTGCTCATGCATCGAGTTTTCCATCGCTGATCCATCGAACGAACGAGTCCCAAATATCTTTCATCGATCCAGCGGCTGATCGGTAGCTAATAACTCTAACGATCCTAAAGAAAGGTCCAAATATTTTAATAACTCTTATTTTCTACCTGAGAGCAATATCTTTAGGATCTTTTACTTAAGAAAAGAATATCTCGAAAAAACGAAAATTTCTAAAAAGATGAGATTCACAATCAATTTGGAATATTGAATTCTCAAAAATTATGGATCGGCTCGATAAGGAAAGTAAGATTGAAATACTCAAGCGGCGTACGACTCTCGCAAGTATAAGATATTTCAAAACCCTCTCAGACAGGTATGCTCTCGGGGCCTCGCACATTAAGCACTCGAGCCACAGGGAATCTCTCCCTTTTCTCAGTCTGTTTCTCTTTCATTTGAAAACCGCTCTTTCTGACTTGAGTGTCAGAGTCTCCCCGCCAGAGTGCCCTTTGGCAGTTTTTGCAAGTATTACCTCGCTTCTGACGATAACCGTTCAAATCTACAAGGAGTCGGTATCTGTGGAGTCGCAACCCATCTTTAACAGATTGACGCCGTCTGTGGGAATAAACTAGAGCAATTTCTGTTATTCTGATAACTATGTCTCTGAGAATCAGAGCATCTTCGAAAGCCGCCCCCGTTGTAGAAGGGTGCACTACAACACTTTCTAAAGTCGCCCTTCCTATAGCACCCGATCACTCTATTCGTGATCATGTGGCCTCCCTTTGCCCGCCTCATTAGGAACAGGCCCTGTAGCCTGCGATCCTCGGCCAGCCGATTGTGGCCCCTGCTTCAGAGCGAATCGACCACCCCCATATGGAGAGGCCGGAGTTGAAAATTCAGGATATAAGCAAACAATTGGAGGGCCAGTCTTCTATTGGGGGGTCTAGGCGTCCCTAGCAACGACCGTCACCCTCGCGCTATGAAGTATCTGAAAACTCTAGATTAGCTCTCTATGATCTTCGAAAGCAGGTCGAGCAACTTGTTGTTGATGAGCTTAGGCGGACCATTGCTCAGGAAAATCAAACATCCCCCTATTCATATGTTTCATCTTTCGATCCTAAAACCTCTTCAGAACCTATACCTCGTAACATACTCATACCCTCCACAGAAAGGTACAATGGGACAACAAACCCACGGGATCATGTGACCCATTTTGTGACTGTGATGATTTCCAGAGACATGTCTGATGCAGTTATGTGTAAACATTTTCCCACCATTCTTTCGAGAAATTCACTAACTTGGTTCAATTCTCTTCCGCCGTTGAGTATAAGGACTTTCTCCCAACTACGAGAACAATTCGAGTTACATTTCGTGATAAGCAGAAGGGTCAAGAGAAAATCCACATCACTGTTGTCATTATACCAGAAAGAAAAAGAGTCCTTAAGGGAGTTCCTGGAAAGACTTAAAGCAGAGATGATGAGGGTTCCATTTTTAAATCATTCAATCGCACTAACTGCATTATTAACAGGACTACGGCCTTCTGACATGAAAGTGTTGATAACGAATAACCCTTCTACTACTATTCAGGAATTTTACGCTCGAGACAAAAAATACATCACTGTTGAGGATGCTGAGGTGTTCGACCATAGGAGGGATCAATCCGTTCAAAAAGAGTGTAACCGATCACCTAGAAGGTCTCCACAAGGAAGAGCCAAACGAATCCCCCTCCTTCACGGAGGTATAACAACTACACCCCATTGAACGAAACCCATTGAACGAGACCCCTGGCCGGGTCTTAACTTTATTCAGAGATAAGCTGTACATCCGATGGCCCCCACGGTCGACTAAGAACGACTCCAATAAGGATATAACAAAATATTACCACTTCCACCGTGATTATGGCCATACGACAGATGATTGCAAGAAATTGAAGGATGAACTAGAATTCCCGGTGAGCAATGGGAGATGACAAGAGTTCATCGTTAGGAGGGAAGGAGATCCCCCGCTAATCACTGGCGTGAACCACCGCGACACGACCGGGCAGAGGATCGACAAATCACTCGGCCCCCAATCGATAGGAGAGATGGAGTAATACTCCAAATCCAGGATGGACTAGTCCTCTAGAAGCTTCCTTGTTCTTCCGATAGTCCATTAGAAAATGAAGCAGGACGCTTGATTACGCCAATCTTCTATTTCTTGAAGGCACTTCCTTCTACACTATAAAAATCTTAGCGATAAACGCTGATAAACGACAAGGGGAGAAGAGACCTGTCATCAGCTTCATGGACGAAAATCTAATTGGAATAGACCCAAACCGACACAACCCCCTCGTGATGATCTTCAGGATTGGGCAACATGAAGTCAGAAGAATCTTTGTTGATCAAGGAACAGACTGTAACCTTCTATATCGGGATGTCTTCAGATGAATGGGGTTTACTTTTGTCCATCTCCAAAGGGATTTCAGGTGAATGGATATATCCTGAAGGTATTATCTCACTTTCGGTTACCCTCGGAGCGCCCCCAAACCATGCGACAGCTTCCATTGTATTCAACGTGGTGGATCTTCCCTCACTCTACAATGTCATCCTGGGCAGGCTGGGCCTGAATGCCCTAGAGGCTCTGCCCAACACTAAGTACATGAAGATCAAGTTTAGAACACCGCTAAGGATCGGGACATTGTCATGCGATCCGGAGTCCTCGACTCCTACTTCTAAGTGATCATCAGGCTCTACTGTCAATGGTTCTCCTTCCGGGCTGCGAGGGTATTTTTCAAATTATTGAAACACCGACTTAATGGATTTTCTACAAGCACACTCCCTGTTCCTATCGCTCGGAGGGCCTAAGTTGCCCAACTTCTATCGTTCGTACGTATTGTCAATAAGGGATGGAACTCCCCGAAATGGTGGACACAACCCCTCTACCTAAAAGCTTTCTATCGCTCGAAGGACCTAAGTCGCTCAGTTCCTATTGTTCGTATGCATCGTCAATAAGGGACGGAACTCTCCGAATAGGTGGATGCGACCCCTCTATCTAAAAAGTTTCATATCGCTCGAAGGGTGTAAGTCGCCCAATTACTATTGTTCGTACGCGTCGTCAATAAGGGACGAAACGCCCCGAACGGGTAGATGCGACCATTTTATCTAAAAGGTTTCCTATTACTCGGAGGGTCTAATCACCCGATTCCTATCGTTCGTACGCATTATCAATAAGGGACGGAACTCCCCGAATGGGTGGACGCGTCCCCTCTATCTAAAAAGCTTCCTATCGCTCGAAGGGTTTAAGTCGTCTAATTCCTATCGTTCGTACGCGTCGTCAATAAGGAACGAAACTCCCCGAATGGGTGGACGCGGTTCATCTATCTAAAAAGCTTCTTATCGCTCGGAGGGCCTAAGTCGCCCAATTTCTATTGTTCGTACGCGTTGTCAATAAGGAACGGAACTCCCCGAACGAGTGTACGTGACTCCTCTATCTAAAAGCTTTCTATCATTTGGAGGGTCTAAGTCACTTGGATCCTACCAATCGCACATGATATCAATGAGGGGTGGAACTCCCCGGATGGGTGGACGCGACCCTTCTATCTAAAAGTTTCTTACTGAAGGAGGACCTAAGTCACCTTGATTCTGTCGGATTGACGCAACGAGGATTACAACTGAAAGTAACAAGATAATCTCTATCAGTGAAAAAGCAAAGGTTTCTTATTGAGCAGGCAAAAGCCACTGTGTCACGCCCCGACCCACACCCGAGTCGGGCACGTGACCAGCCCGCCGCGGCACCTCGATGCACGGGCACCACGTCCCGCACATCGAAGCACCGTAAGGCTATCGACATTCACAAAATCCAGGTTTCCAAATCATAGAGATCCCCAAGAAATAATAATACATGTATGCCTCAATGCAAATTAAAACAAGTGAGAGTTAAACTTATACAGATAAGAAAAATTTTAAATACAGTCATCCCAATTTAAACAAATACAATGGTCATCCTAACTTCCTCAAAATAATAAAATAACCTCAATACATAGCGGAATAGCGGGTAGTCATACCCCGGCCCAGTAGTCTCCAAAGAATGTCCAATACAATAATGCAAACAAATCTCTCAGTCTGAGTCTACACCCTGGAGGGGGGAATGTGAGGGGTGAGTACCGTAGAGGGGGGGGGTTGGTACTCGGCAAGTCGGGGGGGATGACATGCTACAATTAATTTTTGGGTGAATTAGGAGTGTCAAAATTATGTCCCAATAAATCCATGGTATGCAAAAATATTATGACATCTCAATAAATCATTCACGGCATACGTATCAAATCAAATATGCATCCATTATGCATGTCCGCCATATCATGTAGAGCCGGCCGAAAATATCCCGGCAAAGGCCAACCATGGCCAAGGACGGGCAACGTTGGGGGTTTTCACGGTGCAAGTAATAAAATAAGGCTCTCCACCCCAATGTTGGCCACAGACTACTCCAACTAGCCTGTATATATATATCGCATACATATCAAGAATCAAGCGTGTATGGAAACCCGCCGGTGCTAGACCTACCAAGGTCCTCCCCGAAGTGGTTCAACCGACGACTGTCCGTACAATATGTATGACAATCTGGCAGATACACCCTGCAGAGGCGTATCCGGGCACAACAGGTGCCTCTACCAAATGTCCTTCGTAGCTACGGAATGCCATAGGAAGCATATCATCATCATCACAGTATCCACAGGGGCATCCAGCCCAAATCACATATCTCAAGCCATAACATGTCAAAATCATGTGCCAATATGCAATGGAAGCATAAAATAATTTGGATATATCAAAGTGTGGCACAATTATCAAGTGTCAAAATCATGGATGCATATCGATATAAACAAGTTGGGACACTCCATATATCACAAAACATTTTCATAAATCCAGAAAAATAGGTCAATCATACCATTTTAAATCATGCCTTTGAAAGCTTTTTAAAACACGGTATCAATTAAAAGTAGATGTCAAGTCCCACTCACTGTTAGGGGAGGATAATACACTCCCCAATATCTCCACAAAGTATAAATCAAGTGCTCCCTCCGTTCAACTCAAATAACTCTTAGGGAGACAAACAGTCTGCAGATTTTTTTAACCTGCGCAGTCATGGAAAACAGACTATAACTTTGGCTATACTAGTCCAAATCAGATGATTCTTATCTCATTTTAAAGCTAAGAGATAGCACTATAACTTTCATTTTTCACACTTCCTCAGATTCAAATCACAGAATTCCCGGTAAACCAAATTTTGTTACTGTCATATTTAAGTTTTGGATTCTGTCCAGTTTTTGTGCAGAAGCCATAACTTTCATTCTAATCACCAAAGTCTAATGAAATTTTAACATGTTATAGCTAAGATGTAGATCTACAACTTTCGTGTTTTGAGTTTTATCCAAATATGCCTGGAAGGGGTTCAACAAAATTCATGAACAAGACTGATACGTTTTAGTGAAACATAAAGTTTCTGTCAACACAGTTTTAAGGAAAATTGTATAACTTTCAATTTCCTCGTGTGAAATGGCTGAAATTTTTATATGTTATAGGCAATAAGTATATCTATAACTTTCATGTTTTGTGTTTCTTCAAAATAAGACTGAAGAGGGGTCGTTTTTACTCACTACTGTCAAGGTTCGAAACAGGACACTTCTATGTCGAGTTTCAGGAAAAGTGCCATAACTTTTAGCACAGGCATCGGATTTTGGTGATTCTTATCTCGTTGGAAAGATAAGACTTTTATCTACAATTCATATAACTAGCAAATTTTCAAATTCTGGCTCTAAGATGCCTTAAAACAGAGATGAAGTCACTGACAGAAATAAAATTTAAAGTGAGACATGATAAAATTTCTTACCTCACTTTCTTGGTCTTCCTCTCTTGCTCTCTCCTTGTTCTCACGAATTGGGAAGAATGAACAAGCATTCTAAGGCCTTCTTCTTTTATTATTGTGTTAATAACTCACCACCCTAGGATCAAATCTCCAATTAATCTAAACCATAGGATCATTTTGCTATTGCATGTGTTCTCATTGGTTTTCATGTGCATGTGTTCTCATTGGTCCACCTTGCCTTTCTCATCTCCATTTGGCCAACACTTGTCCTCCTCACTATAACACTTGTTCAATACAAGAATACACTTGTCACATTTCATTTAAGTTTTGTTAATTGCTAACAAGTCCTTTGACTTATAAAAATTCTAATTTGACCCCTAAAATTTTCATAATTACACACTAGGCCCAAAATCTTATATTAGACCTAATTAAATTTATTTATTGTGAAATTAAGGTTTTGAATCTCTTTGAGTCAAAATTGATCCGATTTGTATTTTATCGTCAAATATCTAAGGTTGATTTATCGGAAAAATTTTCTTAGTGAAAATTTATGAATATAGTAGTAAAAACATCATATATATATATATATATATATATATATGAAATGGAATTCACTATAGAATACACCGAGAGTCGGTGTTACACACTGGGTATAAAATTTTAAACGAAAGTTATATAGTCGGGTTCTGATTATTTGTCATTTTTTCGACTGGTGGCAGAGCGTCGCTTACACCCATGCGGTGGATTATCTCTTTGGTGCACTTTAATCTCTCGAACAATTTGTGTTGGGAGTTTTTGAAGATAATAGCATCCTTCATATGAGACTCATCAAGCTTAACTATTTTGCATTCCGCCATTCGAAGAGACTCCTCCCGAAGTTGAGCCAACTTCTCGATTGATTGAAAATGTGCCTCGCGCACCATGGCTTCCGATTTCAACCATTCACATTGCCCTTGGTATTAGGTCAACTCTGATCGAAGTTTTCGTAGGTTTTCATCCTTCTGATTGAGCAACATATCAAACGTGCTCTTGGTCTTTGTGGTCTCTTTCTCCCGAATAGGAATCTCCTCCTATGTTTGAACCGGACGAGTTAATTCAGAAAGACGCATCTTTAAATAACGTATCACCTGTTTTCCCCGCTGTTCCTGGAATTCGACAAAAGCCATGGTCTGAAAGGAAAACTGAGTCAACAGAGGCAAAAATGAGAAAGAACCCAACAAGTATAGAGAAGGCGGTACCATTAAACCTAAGGACTTAAGAACCCCGCCGACTTGCTCGTAAGATATCTTATAGAAATTGAGCTCGTACTGATGAAAGTCAAACCGGTTGGTGATGCGATCCACCTCCTCCAGGTCTATGTAATTATACTGTATATCCCCAGTACAAACAGTGACGGTTCCATGTTCTTTTGAGCCTTTCTTATCATTAAAGGACCGAATGTGGATGACATGTGGAGAAGCCACCCCTTCAAAAACCTTGCACTTTCCTTTACGCATAGGCCAAACCAGAACAGGAGCAGAGGGCCTTGCCATCTTGCCTCTCGCGACCCTAGAAACAGTCGCTCTCGTCGTGGCGCCAACACTCATTTCACTCGATAGACTACCTTCGTCCAAAACGGTAGTCTCTCTTGGTGTAACTGTTGTCGGGGTCAAACGATCAGACAAAATCACCAATGTAGACAAGGGAGAAGAAATCGCCCTCCTCTTCACCGAAGGAGGTGGCGACTTTAGAACGGCCTTAGATGCTCCGATAGAAGATCCTAGGAGTGCCTTAGATGCCCCGATGTCCTCCTGAAGAGACCTTTTCACACCTAGTCGAATCAGCTTATCAACAGTAACATTCTCTAGCATGATGTCGTTAAGAGAATCCAAGAAATCAACCAATTCAAGCTTCCCCCTCTCCAATAGAACGGGCCTGTCAATTTTTCTCTTATCCCTAATCCGTAAGCCGGCCAAAGATAGCATCTGATTATTCAGTAGGGATTCGACCCATATGTTTCGACCAAAGGATTTGCAGTAACCACCGACCGACCGAATGAAACGACTGTACTTTGATACGGTTGGGGGCTTCAGCCCAAAGAAGGTACCTCATCGACTTCGGGTAATATCGACATATGATCTCTATTCGAGAACTCAACATAAAAGAAGTTCTGCATCTAGTTTTTGTCGATGGATTCCTTATAGCAAAACCTCCGGTTAGACTTAGGTCGGGTCTGTAACATATACCAACCCCTGGTCGAACCACAATTTCCACATCTCATCAAAATAAAGATGGACGACAAGATATTGAAATCAAAGCGAAGACAACAAAACCCTAATAGGGAAGTCACAACAACTACCAGATGCCAGACTTCTGGGATCAGAAGAGTCAGAATTATATTCCAACGGCATAGAACCTCCGCAAAAGAGCCTTAGTATGGAACTTTTAATCCATACTTAACTGATTGGAGGTATATCGGTACGCAACCCTCTGGCGTCGTATTAGTCCTATCGGCTTCCGTGGCAGACAACAAAGTGTAGTCATCCCCCATCAGCATATCATTTCGTACCTCTTGGAGTTCCTTTAGGGACATAGTGCTCGCAATGTCGCCGATGCTCGAAAAGATTTGAGAAACGGACGTTTTCGTCATTGTTTCTGGAAATGACTTTTCTGACAGATCTCAAAGAAGGAGTAAAAGAGCAACTGGTAAGAGTAATGGGTTGTGTGACCCTTTAGCGAATATGAATCCTTATGAGATATACGGAAGACGATTCCCGAAAACCGAAACGACAAAAGTCACACTAAAAAGCTTTGCGCCTTTCCATTGATCATAACTCATGACACTTTTCCCAAGAAAAAGCACCATGAGTTAGAGACAAATGATAGGACGTAACCGAAGGCTGAAAGGCCCACACGCAAGGTCCATAAAGGACAACTATCAACCAATGTTTAATATTCTCCATAACTACCTACCGAAGGGTCTTAGACGCCCGAATCTTCTAAATGATAGGGCCCTTAGTAGCCAAAATCTCCCGAACGATAGGGTCTCAGTCGTCCCGTTATGCAAATGTGATCCGCCAACCGAACATAATTCATCAAGTAAAAGTAACCGTCCCGATCGGGTGCTCATGCATCAGGTATCCCATCGCTGATCCATCGAATGAACGAGTTTCGAATATCTTTCATCGGTCCAGCGACTGATCGGTAGCCAACAACTCTAACGATCCTAAAGGAAGTTCCAAGTATCTTAATGACTCATATTTTCTATTTGAGAGCCGCATCTTTAGAATCTTTCAATTAAGAAAAGGATCCCTCCAGAAAATGAAAGTTTCTTAAAAGATGAAAATCACAATCAATTTGGAATTTGAATCCCCGAAAATTCCGAATCGGTTCGAGATGGAAAGTAGGGTTGAAGCACTCTAGCGGTATATGACTCTCACAGGTATAAGATATCTCAAAACCCTCTTAGACATGTACGTTCTTGGGGCCTCACACATTGAGCACTCGAACCATAGAGAATCTCTTCCTTCTCTCAGTCTGTTTCTCTTTCATTCGAAAATCAGTGTTTCTGATTTGAGAGTTGGAGTCTCCCCGCTGGAGCACCCTCCTGCGGTTTTTACAGATATTACCTCTCTTCTGATGGCAACCGTTCAATTCTACAAAGAGTCGATATCTGTGGAGTCGCAACTCACCTCCAACAATAGGATAAGGTGGATACGGATGTAATTTAGCGGATTATTCAAAATTTTAAACTCAGATTTGGTATAAAATTCAAAGATTGAGGTCATGTTCAGACACTATTCGATTACTCAGATCTGGTATAAAATTCAAAAATTTGAAAATTACTTAAAACGTTGCAAACTTTTCCGGTCTGGGAAAGCCGTGGAGCAATCTTAAAAAACATAAGCTTACTCCAAAATAAAAAGTTAATTTTTTGAACAAGTGATATATACATGTATTTATAATTCATCAAAATAATACATTATTATGAACTCTCAAAATAATACATTATTACGAAATTTAATTATTTTAAAAGTTAAATTTTCAAAAAATAAGGTCGATTCAATAGTTGATTTTCAAAATAATTCTCATTTGCACATCAAATTTTCAGACTTGAGATTTTTGGTCCTATTTAGGTTGCTCTTCTTACTTGTTTCTCTTTGGTTTTTAGGGTTAAATTTTTATCATGATATGAAGATGAGACCCGAAGTTTGTGTACAAATCACCCATCAACTTTTATTTTTCTTTTCACCAACAGTGTCTAATGCCCACTGGATGTCACTCTTATCATTTACGTCCAACACATACAAAGCAAATACATACGATACAAGCAAATACAGCAGTATGACACCTGTTACATATAGTTTGTAATATATTATAAGTATTTATTTTATTTAGTATATATATTGAGATTCGAATCTAACCTTATTACAAGGGGAAGGAAGAATGTGCGAATTGAGTAAAGCTCATTGGCATATTTTTGATATTTGTTCCATGTTGAAAAATTGTAAAAAATTTGATGAGTTTATAATCATCAAATTTGAAACTAATTAAATTTAATTAAAATGAAGTATTGGAGAAAAAATGTGATTTTCATAAAATGATTCGATTATTTATTTTTTATTTAAAAGACACAATTTTAAAAATTAAGTGATGCTCTTTGAATAAATTGATATTTTTTTAAATCAAAAGGCATATTCATTGTACCATTTAAATGAAGAGATATCTCATAATTTCAATTTTTTATTTTCTATAAATACTCTCTCTCACTTTTGGAAAAATTCATTTTAGAATTTTCTATTATTGACAATACAACAACACTTTATTTTTTAAAAAAATTTTATTTTATTTTTAAAAAAAATCTAAGATTTCACAGTCTCAAATTTCAATTTCAACTCACGCATCCTAAAAAAATTTTCCATCATCCAACCAACAATATGATAGGGGTATAAATTTTTTAAGAATATCGATCGTTTCACATACAAGTAATTTCAAATTTTGCATTTTGAAGATCCTCAGTTCCCAACAGCACCCTCCCAAGAAACAGATATAGAAGATATATGACCATCTAATAATGTCATTAATAGGGATGATAATATCATCTTACGGATATTCAAAAAATTCGATCTGACGGATCAGATTTTTTTCTTAAAAAATCAGGTTAAGGTCGGTTTAGGATCAAGTTTTAATATTAAAGTGGTCGGGTTATTTTGGATACAAATTTATATTATAAATAATCCGATCCAATTCTATCCGATAATAATTTATAATAAAATAAAATTTTATTTTAATATAATATTATTAAATAAAATAAAAAGATTTTTTGAGATCGTTATAATTTGTAAATTTTATTTTTATTTTTAAATTAAAAAAATATATTAGATTATGGTTTGTGTCAAGTATGGGTCAAGTATATGTCAGATACAAATTAGTTTAAAATTAGATCGGATCAGTTTTTTAAAATTATAAAATATATCAGATCAGATCAAATTTATAAAAATTCTATAAAATCAGATATGATTTTTTATTTTTTAACATGAATCAGATTAAGCCTGGTCATCGAGACAAAGGAAGCGTCTAGTTAGGCACGTATAATAATGTTGGGCTTGTCACGTTTAATTGATTCACTTTAACAGTGAGTAAATACATGTTTAATTAATTCATCTTCTGTTTGCATGGCGGACATAACTGCTGCTCCAAAACCACGTCTTCTGCCAAAATTATCCAACGTTGGAATAACCTTTTCTCTTACTCTCCAAAAGAACATCAAAATTTTCAGTGGCGCTTTGTCTCTCCAGATGTTTTCTGACAATCATCCCTTCTCCAGGAAAACTGGATCTTAAAATGGGTCCGAAGCCTATTTCACAGTTACAAACAGGAGCAGCAGTTCACAGGGGAATTGCTATAATTTGGAAGAAGAGGGCTTCTTTGATGATGAAACTCTGTACACCACACCAAAAGCAACCTCCCCCAACTTCTTCCCCAATCCAAACTCATCCTATTTCAATCACAATTCAGTCATACCCACAAAAAATTAAAAACACCAATCAATGAAAACCACAAAAGCAACGCAAAAAAAACAAAGACCTTCTTATAAGTGGTTCTAAACAATTTCTCAACAAAAGCAAGGCCAGTTGTCGCCCAGAGATAGGGAACAGCACCAAGGGCAAGCACAGCTCCAGGAGCAGTGTGTGTGAGGCCACTGGACTTGGGAAGGATGCTCCTACATATGATGCCACCACACTCCCTAACTGTGCAGGGCAGGCCTACACCGACTCCAGCAAAGACATCACGAACAAGGTCTATTAATTCAAACCCAGAAGCACACATTGGGGAAATAAGTCGTGAGATCGAGTTTTGGGGTTTCTGGTGGATTTGGGTTCGGTGGGGTTTGAGCTTTTTGCCTAAAAATTGCAATGAGGGTTTGGGATTTAGGGTTTGAAGGTTGATTCTATTGAGTCCTCCAACACCTCATGATGCTGCAACTGTTGCCATAGCTGTGAGTTATCAGTAAGGTAATTAAATTGGTAGCATAAGAAGTTAACAGTCTCTCATTACTCTCTCTCTCTCTCGGAATTGACATTTTGAGAATTTATCCAGCGAGCGCGTATGCGCAGCTAAGTCGCTCATCCAGCATCGTTCTGAACGAACAATGCATGCTCAATCTCGCAGCAGGAGCTGTAGCGGGATCGACGTTACATGAGAAATGCGTGCATCTTTGTGACATTCCAAGGCCCAGCGGAAACGACGTCGTAAGCGGTGTATATCCAAATAAGATTACAAGAAATTGGTCCGCCAATCAAATCAAAGAAGGCCCTTCTTCTTCCTGTACTTACGGGGTATTGGCTTTCAAACTTGGAAGCTGGAATTTATGTCCGAAGCATGTATGTGTTTTTGGTAAGTGGTAACATCTTTTGTTGTATTTCAAACTAATTTTTTTAATTAACAGTTCTATATGCAAATATTTTGTAAAATGATAAAATATTTATTGAATTGCAAAGGGTCATTGGGGGTGTACATTAGTGTGAACTGATTCATGACGGACGTGAAGAGTTTATAATCAAAAAGTATATATACAAAAACGGGTTGGTCGGATTATTCGGGGGGTTTGGATTTTATTTCTAAATTTAATTTCCTTTAGCCCCGTTTGGACTTTTAGGATAGTGAAATCTACATGGACTTGTCATGGTTTTAGTAAATGGAAATAAATATCATCAAAATTTGAATTAAAAAAAAATTAAAACGGTAGATTGTCATAAATTCTATTAAATTTAGGTAGATGTCTGATATATGAAAGGTAAATATTTTAAAAGTATACACATAATACCAATATTATTATTAATGACATTTTTTATATGCCTGATGGGACATGACCAAATATCTGTTTCAAAGGGTCAATACTTAAAAAGACCCACAACTCAGAAGGAATCGCTCCAATCGATGGAATAACTGTCGATCGACAGACAAGCACAGCCTGGTATCATAGAACGATTACCCTCTATGGTTACTCAAGTGATCTACCAAAGGGCCCTAGTTGCATTGTCTCCCGAATGACAGCGCTAAATCGTTCCGCCTACCGAATGAGATTTGTCAAGTAGGATTTATCTCCCCGAACTAAACCCTAATCCACCGAATGAGTAAATCTCGAAGGTTCTGCATTAGCTAAACGACCGATCGAAAGCTGATGGCCTAAACGATCCTGAGGAAGGGTTAAGCACTCCAACGACCTTAGTTTCCTACTTAAGAGCAGTATCTCCAAAATCTTATTGATAAGGAAAAAATCTTCTCGAATAACAGAACTTCCCATATGATAAGGATTACGAACGTTTCGGAATATTTAACTCTCGAGATTTTCGGACCATCTCCATAAGGAAAGTAGAGTTGTAGCGTCCCGAAAACACACAACTTCGTCAGCTATAAGATACCTTTAGACCTTCTAAATCAGCTACGCTCTCTGAGTCTTACATATTAGGCACACTGATCAAAGGGAATCTATCATTCTCTAAAACTCTCAGTCTGTTTCATTATATTTAAAAACCGCTCTTTCTGATTTGAGCGTTGGAGCCTCCTCCGCTAGAGTACCCTTTGGCGATTTTTGCAGGTCACACATTCCATCGACGATAATCGTTCGAGTCATTGAGAAGTCGGTATCTGTGGAACCATAACCTCCCTCCAACATATTGGTACCGTCTGTGGAAATAGATTAGAGCAATCTTTGTATGATTGATAAATCACCGCGTAACGATGCCTCCGAGAATCATAGCATCCTCGAAAGCCACCCCCACCGTAGATGGGCGTACCGAATACCATCCGAAGCCGCCCCTCCTGTGGCACCCGATTACTCCGTCCATGATTGTATGGTTTCTCCTCAGACATCTCACCCAGAGCAGGTCCCACAACCTGCAAGTTAAGAATAACCGATTGTACCTTCTGGCCTGAAACGAGCCAACCATCCCCATATGGATAGGTTGGAGTCTAGACTCCAAGATATAAGCAAATAACTGGAAGGACTCAGTCGAGCCCTTAGGCCAGACAACCAGTCAATCGCAGTGGACTCTGGACATAAACGTCCCCAGCAACAAATGTCTCTTGTGAACCAACCATTGGTGACCTCTCATCACAACCCAGAAGATTTGAGAAAACAAATCAAGCAACTTATAACCGCCGAGCTTAGAAAGGTAGGTGGGAAGAAGGATGAAAGTCCTCTCTATTTTTCAGGAGTATCGCCTTTCGATCCGAAGATCTTCATGGAACTGATACCACGAGATGTCCTTTTACCTCCCATAGAGAGATACAATGGAATAATCGACCCCCGTGATCATGCCGCCCACTTTATAACAGTCATGGTCTCCAGGGACTTGTCAAATACAGCCATATATAAGCACTTCCCCATTACGCTCAAGGGCGATGCCTTGACATGGTTCAACTCTATTTTGCCATTAAGTGTCAAGAGTTTCACCCAGTTTCGACAGTAGTTCGAGACTCACTTTATAATCAGTCGAGGGGTCAAGCGAAAGTCCACCACTTTGTTATTATTGCCCTAAGAGATTTCCTAGAGAAATTCAAAACAGAGATGTTGAAGGTCCCAATTTTTAACCATTCCATCGCATTAGTGCCCTTCTAACAGGCCTGCGCCCCTCCGACATGAAGATCTCCATTATGAAAAATCCCCCTTTGACCATTGATGAGTTTTACTTCCGAGTTGAAAATTACATTATGACATAAGAAGCGGAGGTATTCGATCGACGAAGGAGCCGTTCGAGCAGAAAAGAACGCAGTCGATTGCCTCGTCAGCCTTCCCCAAAGAAGAGCAGACCAGGGCCTCCGCCCTTACGAAGATTCAGCGTTTACACGCCGCTGAATGAGATCCTGAGTCGGGTCTTATATCAAATCAAAAATAAATCATATTTCAGGTGGCCCCCTCGTTCCACAGAGAAAGACTCCAAGAAGGATAAGTCCAAGTACTGCTACTTCCATTGGAATTATGGTCATATGACCGACGAGTGTAAGAGGCTTAAAGACGAGTTGGAATCCTTGGTTCGCAGTGAAAGGCTGCAGAGGCTTATTATCATGGAAGGGAGGAATCTACCTTCCTCAGACCGGTGCAATCCGCCACGAGAGAATGAGCTGCCCAACCAACCGACCTTAGGCCCCCGCACGACGGACCAGAAGGGGTGATCGTTCAGATTTATGACAAAAGCACCTGCATGAACCTTATGTTCCCACTTGCGTTTGTCCAACATATGACTCAGAGTTTCCTGCGCTCTTTCCCTAAGAAAGAATCCTGCGTCTTCTCTTCATCTAGTGATCATTCGTATGACGGCTCATGACATGCGATCGCCAATGATCAACAGAAGAATCAATTATTATTTACTTTTCCATTACAGCTTGTCTCGCCAATCGGTTATGGTACGCTTAGTCTTTTGCACCGAACGAACGTGTAGTAAAAAATGAGATGGAACTCCCCAAACGAGTAGACATGGTCCTATTATCAATTGTTTCCTACCGTAAGTTGGGTCTAAGTCACTCTGATTCTTCTGAACGAACGTATCGTCAAAAGCGGGATGGAACTTCCCGAACGGATAGACATGGCCCTACTATCAATCTTTTCCTATCGTACGTTGGGTCTAAGTCGTCCTGATTCTACTAAACGAACGTATCGTCAAAAACGAGATGGAACTCCCCAAATAGATGGACACGACCTTACTATTGATCGTTTCCTACCGTACGTTAGGTCTAGGTCGCCCTAATCCTACCGAATGAACGTGTCATAAAAAATGGGATGGAACTCCCCGAACGAGTGGACACGACCTTACTATCAATCATTTCTTATCGTACGTTGGGCCTAAATTGCCCTGATCTTACCGAACTAACGTGTCATCAAAAACGGGATCGCATTCCCCGAACGGGTAAACACGACCCTACTATCAATCGTTTCCTACCGTATATTGGGTTTAAGTCACCCTGATACTACCGAACAAACGTATCATCAAAAATGGGATGCCGAATGGGTGGACACAGCCTTACTATCAATCATTTCTTACCATATGTTGGGTCTAAGTCACCCTTATTCTATTGAACAAACGTGTCGTCAAAAACAAGATGAAACTCTCTGAACGGTTGGACATGACCCTACTATCAATCGTTTCCTACCGTACGGTGGGTCTAAATCGTCATGATCCTACCGAACGAACGTGTCGTCAAAAACGGAATGGAACGCCCCGAACAGGTGGACACGACCTTACTATCAATCGTTTCCTACCGTATGTTGAGCCTAAGTCGTCCTGATTCTACTGAATGAACATGTCATCAAAAAGATGATAACACTCCCAGAACAGGTAGACATGACCCTACTATAAATCATTTCCTACCATGGGCGTAAGTCGTCTTGATCCTACAGAACGAACGTGTCATAAAAAACGGGATAGAACTCCCCGAATGGATGGACACGACCCTACTATCAATCGTTTCCTATCGTATGTTGGGGCTAAGTCGCCCTGATCCTACCGAATGAACGTGTCATCAAAAATGATATGGAACTCCCCAAACGGGTAGACACGACCCTACTATCAATCGTTTCCTATCTTACATTGGGCTTAAATTGCTTTGATCCTACCGAACGAACATGTTATCAAAAATGGGATGACACTCTCCGAATCGGTGGACACGGCCCTACTACCAATCGTTTCCTACCATACGTTGGGTCTAAGTTGCCTTGATCCTACCGAACGAACGTGTCGTAAAATATGGGATAAAACTCCCCGAACAGGTGGACACGGCCCTACTATCAATCGTTTCCTACTGTACGTTGGATCTAAGTCACCCTGATCCTACCGAAGGAACGTGTCATCAAAAATGGGATGAAACTCCCCGAACGGATAGACACGACCGTATTATCAATCGTTTTCTATTGTATGTTGGGGCTAAGTCACCCTGATCTTACCGAACGAACGTGTCGTCAAAAACATGATGGATCTCCCTGAATGGGTGGACACGACCCTACTATCAATCATTTCCTATCGTACATTGGGATTAAGTCGCCCTGATTCTACCGAATGAATTTGTCATAAAAAACGGGATGACGTTCCATGAACGGGTGGACATGGCCCTACTATCAATCGTTTCCTATCATACGTCGGGCTTAAGTCGCTCTGATCCTACCTAACGAACGTGTCGTCAAAAATAGGATGAAAACTCTCCGAACGGATGGACATAGCTTTACTATCAATCGTTTCCTACCGTACGTTGGGCCTAAGTTACCTTGATCCTACCGAACGAACGTATCATAAAAAAAGGGATGGAACTCCCCGAATAGGTAGACACGATTCTACCATCAATTATTTCCTACCGTACGTTAGGCCTAAATCGCTCTGATCCTACCGAACGAACGTATCATCAAAAACTGGATGGCATTCCCCGAACTCCCTGAATGGGTGAACATAGTCCTACCATCAATCGTTTCCTACCGTATGTTGGGTCTAAATCGTTTTGATCCTACCGAACGAACATGCCATCAAAAAGGGGATGGAACTCCTTGAATAGGTGGACACGACCCTATTACCAATCATTTCCTACCGTACGGTGATCCTAAATCTCCCTGATCTTATCAAACAATCATTGAGATGCAACTCTCCGAATGGGCTAGCACCGCATTACTCTTACTAAGCATTGGGCCTAAGTCGTCCTAATTTCTGTTAGATAATGAACTTAACTCTTCGAACAAGTCTACAAGGCCTATCAATGAGAAAACCCTCAGCGGTACAACCCTCTAAAGGGTTCATAGCATTCTAAAGATCCCCTTTGCGATAAAGGTTACTACACTTCGACAGAGTATCAGACAAATGGTCTGAACGACACCTTCGGACAGATACACATAAGGAAGGAAATCTTTTCATTACTGAGACGATACAAAATTACATAGGATCAAAAGGAACAATAGAGACCATCTAGATAGAGCCCCGATTCGTTGTCATCCCCTCGACTAACCCCTCAAGAGGAGGTAAAGCCTCATATCCACCGGCCTGTCGAAGAATCTCCTCAACACACCTCAAACGCTCAAGCAACATATGCTGAGAAAGCTGGAGATTGGTAACGTCCTTGGTGACAAACATTTTGAGGTCAGCCATCTCTTGTTCGACATGCCGAAGAGATTCCTCCTGAAGGTGAGTTAATGTCTTGGCGGCCACTAACTTCGCTTCACGAATGTGCGCCTCGGCTTCTAGTTTTTCACAATGCTCTTGAGACAGGGCCAGGTCCTGCTATAGACGTTCGATCTGCTTGTCTTTTTCCCTCTCAATGTCATTTTCTTTATTCTAAAGAGCATATTTCAGCGCCAGTACCTGGTTAGCCAAGTGAACAAGCCGTTCCTCAGTCTGCTTCCTCCATCGTCTTTAGAACTCAGTCAAAGTCGCAGTCTGAGAAGAAGTGTACTCAACAGTCAGAGTTGTGTAGTAACAAATGTAAACAGAGCTCGGGTAAAAAACACTTACCGTCAGATAGAGAGAGTGGAGAGCCTTGTCAACATGATCCGAAAATATTATATGGAGCACAAGTTCAAAGCGAAACTCAAACCGTTCAGCCAATTGTAGTGTTTAATTTGGATTGATACAGCTATACTGGCGATCTCCCATACAGACCGCTACCGATCCTTCTTCTGGATTATCCTCTTGACCGTTGAGTGACTCAACCGAAATAGGAGGCGGAAGGCCAGCCTCGTCTTCTGCATTACACAGGGAACACTGGGATACTTGAGGAGATCGTTCGAACACCTCCTCCAGAACAGGGGCAGAAACATCTTGCCCCATCGAAGTTTCTCCCTGCAACAGTGGACTTGGAGCTGGAGCACCCTCTATCACCTTGGGAATTCCCTCGTTCGGGGCTTCCTCCCCATTGCCCCTAGCTGATGTGTAAACAATCGTCGCCAAAGCATCTGACTGACTCTCTATTGGTTTGATATGCTCTTGAGGAGACACACGTTCTCTAGTTTCCACCAGTCTCTCTTCACTAGTAGATGGTTCAACCGACCGAACCCTTGGTCTCTTCGACTGAGTCTTGAGAGGAGTATCGGTTTCCTTTACCGACCTCTTTGTATTTGGTCACACCTCCCGATCAATCGAAATATCCTCCAGGAGAAGTGCATTCACAGATGGTAGAGTATCAACCAACTCATTCTCCTTCTACTCCAGTAAGATGAGCTTATTGATCTACCTCACCTCGTCGACCGACAAACCAAACAGTAGTAACATCTGGTCCTCCACTAAAGAATCTAACCAGATACTCTGTCGAGTAAACTCATAATAGTGCCCAACAAATCACAAAATGCGAGAGTGACAAAGGAGATCCGAGATTTTCATATTCAATAAAGGCACTTGATTGGCACCCGAAAGTACCAGAAGAAGATCCTTATTCAAAAACCTCACGTTAAAGAATTTTTGCATCCAGTGCTTATCTTGAGATTCGCTGCAGAAGAATTTCCAACAAGACTCCCGACGGGTCTGCAGTTTATACCAACCTTGGGTGAAACCTCAAGCACTACATCGTACCAAAGAAAAAAGGACCCTAGAATCTCCAAGTCAAAATGGATACGACAAAACCCTAACAGAGAAATTAGAATGATCACAAAACGCCAAGCACTAGGGTTAAGCAACGAGGGGTGGACATTCAAGTATTTCAAGACCTCTGCTAGAGGGCCCGTATATGGAACCTTCAAACCATATTTCACACATTGTTTATACATCGGGACACAGCCATCAGGGGCATGATTCGCCCTATCCTCTTTACCAGGCAATACTAGTTCGAAGTTGCTTCCGAGTGATATATCATTCTAGACTCTCTAGTAAACTCATAATAGTGCCCAACAAACCGCAAAAAGCGAGAGTGACGAAGGAGATCCGAGATTTTCATATTCAACAAAAGCACTTGATTGGCACCCGAAAGTATCGGATGAAGATCCTTATTCAAAAACCTCACGTTAAAGAATTTTTGCATTCAGTGCTTATCTTGAGATTCGCTGTAGAAGAATTTCCAACAAGACTCCCGACGGGTCTGCAGTTTATACCAACCTTGTGTGAAACCTCAAGCACTACATCGTACCAAAGAAAAAAGGACCCCTAGAATCTCCAAGTCAAAATGGATACGACAAAACCCTAATAGAGAAATTAGAATGATCACAAAACGCCAAGTACTAGGGTTAAGCAACGAGGGGTGGACATTCAAGTATTTCAAGACCTCTGCCAGAGGGCCCGTATATGGAACCTTCAAACCATATTTCACACATTGTTTATACATCGGGACACAGCCATCAGGGGCATGATTCGCCCTATCCTCTTCACCAGGCAATACTAGTTCGAAGTTGCTTCCGAGTGATATATCATTCTAGACTCTCTAGTAAACTCATAATAGTGCCCAACAAACCGCAAAAAGCGAGAGTGACGAAGGAGATCCGAGATTTTCATATTCAACAAAGGCACTTGATTGGCACCCGAAAGTATCGGAAGAAGATCCTTATTCAAAAACCTCACGTTAAAGAATTTTTGCATCCAGTGCTTATCTTGAGATTCGCTGTAGAAGAATTTCCAACAAGACTCCCGACGGGTCTGCAGTTTATACCAACCTTGGGTGAAACCTCAAGCACTACATCTTACCAAAGAAAAAAGGACCCCTAGAATCTCCAAGTCAAAATGGATACGACAAAACCCTAACCGAGAAATTAGAATGATCACAAAACGCCAAGCACTAGGGTTAAGCAACGAGGGGTGGATATTCTAGTATTTCAAGACCTCTGCCAGAGGGCCCGTATATGGAACCTTCAAACCATATTTCACACATTGTTTATACATCGGGACACATCCATCAGGGGCATGATTCGCCCTATCCTCTTCACCAGGCAATACTAGTTCGAAGTTGCTTCCGAGTGATATATCATTCTAGACTCTCTAGTAAACTCATAATAGTGCCCAACAAACCGCAAAAAGCGAGAGTGACGAAGGAGATCCGAGATTTTCATATTCAACAAAGGCACTTGATTGGCACCCGCAAGTATCGGAAGAAGATCCTTATTCAAAAACCTCACGTTAAAGAATTTTTGCATCCAGTGCTTATCTTGAGATTCGCTGTAGAAGAATTTCCAACAAGACTCCCGACGGGTCTGCAGTTTATACCAACCTTGGGTGAAACCTCAAGCACTACATCGTACCAAAGAAAAAAGGACCCCTAGAATCTCCAAATCAAAATGGATACGACAAAACCCTAACAGAGAAATTAGAATGATCACAAAACGCCAAGCACTAGGGTTAAGCAACGAGGGGTGGACATTCTAGTATTTCAAGACCTCTGCCAGAGGGCCCGTATATGGAACCTTCAAACCATATTTCACACATTGTTTATACATCGGGACACAGCCATCAGGGGCATGATTCACCCTATCCTCTTCACCAGGCAATACTAGTTCGAAGTTGCTTCCGAGTGATATATCATTCTAGACTCTCTAGTAAACTCATAATAGTGCCCAACAAACCGCAAAAAGCGAGAGTGACGAAGGAGATCCGAGATTTTCATATTCAACAAAGGCACTTGATTGGCACCCGAAAGTATCGGAAGAAGATCCTTATTCAAAAACCTCACGTTAAAGAATTTTTGCATCCAGTGCTTATCTTGAGATTCGCTGTAGAAGAATTTCCAACAAGACTCCCGTCGGGTCTGCAGTTTATACCAACCTTGGGTGAAACCTCAAGCACTACATCGTACCAAAGAAAAAAGGACCCCTAGAATCTCCAAGTCAAAATGGATACGACAAAACCCTAACAGAGAAATTAGAATGATCACAAAACGCCAAGCACTAGGGTTAAACAACGAGGGGTGGACATTCTAGTATTTCAAGACCTCTGCCAGAGGGCCCGTATATGGAACCTTCAAACCATATTTCACACATTGTTTATACATCGGGACACAGCCATCAGGGGCATGATTCGCCCTATCCTCTTCACCAGGCAATACTAGCTCGAAGTTGCTTCCGAGTGATATATCATTCTAGACTTCTTGTAGATCCCCTTCGGTCATCGTACTCCGAATGTTATCATTGCCTCTCAACGAGGAAGAATCTTTTGACATTTTTTCAGGAAAAGCTTTTTACAAAAGATCAAGAGAGCGGCATGCAAGAATACTAGAGTATGTGATATCCTGATGGATGCGTATCTTTATAAAGCATACAGGAGACGATTCTTAAAAATCGAAGTAAACGAGGTCGCGCCTAAAAGTCTCATTCCTTTTCCAATGGTTATAACTCATGTTGCTTTTCTCAAGAAAGAACGCCACGAGTCAGGGGAAAATGATGGGACATGACCCAACATCTGTTTCAAAGGGTCAACATTTAAAAGACCCACACACGAGACCCACAACTCAGAAGGGATCGCTCCAACCGATGGAACAACTGCCGATCGATGGGCAAGCATAGCCCAGTATCATAGAACGACTACCCTCTATGGTCATTTAAGTAATCTACTGAAGGGTTTTAGTCGTCCCATCTCCCGAAAGACAAGGCCTAAGTCATTCCGCCTACCAAATGAGATTTGTCAAGTAGGATTTATCTCCCCGAATGGATACTTAGCCCCTAGTCCACCGAACGAGCAAGCCTCGAGGCCTTGCATTAGCTAAACGACCGATCAATAGTTGATAGCCTAAAACGATCTTGAGAAAGGGTCAAAGCACCCCAACGACCTTGGTTTCCTACTTAAAAGCAGTATCTCCAGAATCTTACTGATAAGGAAAAGATCTCCTTGAATAACAAAACTTCCCATATGATAAGGATCACGAACGTTTCGGAATATTTAACTCTCATGATTTTCGGACCATCTTCATAAGGAAAGTAGGGTTGTAATACCCTGAAAACACACGACTCTGTCAGATATAAGATACCTTCAGACCTTCTAAGTTAAGTACGCTCTCTTGGTCTTACATATTGGGCACACTGATCACAAAGAATCTCTCATTCTCTAAAGCATTCAGTATGTTTCTTTACATTCGAAAATCGCTCTTTCTGACTTGACTATTGGAGCCTCCCCTATTGGAACATCCTTTAACGGTTTTTGCAGGTCTCGCACTCTATCGACAGTAATTATTCGAGTCATTAAGAAATCGATATCTGTTGAGTCATAACCATCCTCCAATGATATCAATATCATAATATAAAAATATTACATGGTTGAGAGAATGTTAGACTTTAAAATCTTTCATTTATATATACATCCCAATTTTTGTATAAATACTCCATTTTGTAACTTCATTCTACACATATAAGAGAATATGAAAATATCTCTCTTTCTCTCACTATTTTTTTTCTTCTTTTTTTATATTTTCTTTAATTTACAAGATACATAAAAAAATCTCAAGAAATATGCAATTACTAAATATAGACATCTAAAAAAAACATATGATTTTCATACAGCCCAAAAATAAAAGTAAGAGTTATATAACTAAAGATATCTTACTAATTAGACAAACTAAGTGACATTCTTGATGAGAGATTATCCAAATAACAATCGGTACTGTACACGGATGTTCGAAGACCCAACCCAATACTTACGGTCCTGGGGGGTTTGGTTCTCAAACTGAATAACAGAGAGATTGGCTAACCAACTAAGGCAGATTGACCGATTTACGAATACATTTGGTAAGACTGAACGGTCACCTCCTTTCATTGAATCGATGACCAACGGCTACTTATGGGACCAATCGTTTCAACTTCTATCAATCAATGATGATATTCAACCGAATCTCACCTTGATATGGTTTTCTATTTCAGCACGAAACGTGTCTTCTAGATAAGGAAGAAAATCCTCATGGATATAATCAATAAGCGAAAGAATCTCTCAACATAATTAAACTTCTTAAATGATAATGATTTCAAATTTTAGACGGTTGAATTCTGAAATCTTCAGAACTTTTCATAAGGAAATTAGAATTGTAACACACCAAATGAATATGACTCTGGCTACCTCTTATATAAAAACCTTCGATATATTAAAACCCATGTAAGTTTCCTTGACTAAACATTCGACACACAAGTCATAGGGAGATCCGCTCTTTCTTTCTTTCTTTCTTCAGTCTGTTCTAATTCCATTCGAAAATCGCTCTTTCTACCTTGAGCGTCGAAGCCTCCCCGCTGAAGCACCATCAGGCAGTCTTTTGCAGATTTTAAATCCTTCATCCAAGTTACCGTTCGAGTCAAGAAGGAGCCGAATCTGTGGAGTTAAGTTCCACCTCCAACGGATTGGTACTATCCATGAGAAAAGACTAATCACCAGTCTTTCTCACTAGTATTTTGTCACTAAGTGAAATATGATTACAGTTAAGAGAAGAAGGTCAATTATCGAATTTGATGATGACAATCTAATTGGAGTCGACTCTAGTCATAACGACCCTTTGGTTATCACTATCAGAATGGGGTCTTACATAGTCAAAAGAGTCCTTATCAACTAGGGCGTGGACTGTGACTCCCTCACTTGGGACGCCTTTTAGTGAATGGATCTCAACTTTTCACACCTTCATCCCCTAGCTGGATCCCTTAAAAGATTATCTGATGAATGCATCTATCTAGAGGGAAGCATCCCCCTCACTATGACTCTGGGGACCCCTCCTAACCATGTAATTGTAAAAGTCACATTCCATGTGGTGAAACTATTCTCACCATACAATGCTATTCTCAGCCAACCAAGTCTAGATGAGCTGGAAGCACTACTCAGCACTGGACACATGAAGATGAAGTTTAGAATATCAGAAGGGATTGCTACTATTCGGAGTGACCCCGACCCTTACATCCTCTTCGTAGACAAAGATAGATAAGAGAATTTTCCAATTGACACCTTGGAACTCAGGGGCGACGTCAGACCAACAAATAAACTAGAGTCGGGAGAAGAAGTGATTGAGATCCCTCTAACTGATGATCCTACTCAAACTGTTCGAATCAGAGCTGGCCTGTCTACGTCCCTATAAGAGGTAATCATCGGCTGTCTGCGATGACACTCTAGAGTTTTCACGTGGTCCCCCAAGGATTTGCCTAGTATTGATCCTTTAGTCATCATTAATAGGCTAACCGTAAACTTTGGTTACAAACTAGTCAAGCAGAAGAAAAGGGTGTTTGCCCTCGAACGCCAACATGCCATCCAAGAAGAGGTCCAAAAGCTTCTAATCGTCGGATTCATTCATGAAATCAAGTATCCCGAATGGCTCATCAACATGGTCTTGGTGAAGAAAGTTAACAATAAATGGAAGTTGTGTGTGGATTTCACTGACCTCAACAAAGTGTACCTGAAAGATAGTTATCCTCTCCTAAATATCGACAAACTAGTATACAGTTCTTCAGGCTATCAACTATTAAGTTTCATGGATGCCTATTCGGGATACAATCAAATACGAATGGATCCGGAAGACGAAGAGAAAACAAACTTCATTATCGAGTTCGGTACATACTATTATCGAGTAATGCCGTTCGGGCTGAAAAATGCAGGAGTAACCCTCCAATGGTTGGTTAATGAGGTCTTTAAAAATTAAATCGGCCAAAACCTAAAAGTATACATGGATGGCATGCTTGTCAAAAGTGCAGATACTGAGGCTCACATTGCTGACCTCGAAAAAACCTTTCAGATGCTCAAACGCCATAAATTGAATTTAGTCAAGTGCACCTTCGGTATCATATCTGGCAAGTTCTTGGGTTTTATGATTACTAATCATCGGATTAAGGCTAATCTCGAAAAGATACAAGCTATTCTAGACATGTTGTCACCTCACACTTAAAGAGGTACAATGCCTCACCGGTTGGTATCGACTTTAAGCTGATTCATGTCGAAAGTTTGAGAGAAGTACAAACCTATTTTCGACACTTTGAAGAGATCCTAATGGTTCACATAGACACCTGAGTGCCAAGTGACTTTCGAATAACTCAAAGAGTACCTCATGACTCTTCCGCTGCTCTCCCGATTGATTCTTGGTGAGAAACTTTACCTATACCTTTCTATTTTTGATTGAGCACTTTGCTATGTCTTTGTGAGATAGGAGACAACTTTTCAGAAACCGGTTTACTATATCAGTTGGATACTCAAAGAGTCGGAGGTCAATTACCGAT
Source organism: Dillenia turbinata (assembly GCA_037126225.1). NCBI lineage: Eukaryota > Viridiplantae > Streptophyta > Magnoliopsida > Dilleniales > Dilleniaceae > Dillenia > Dillenia turbinata. Next base: position 18,586,230 of record JBAMMX010000011.1, on the reverse strand, counting down.
CAATCGAGAAGATAATGTATGCCCTAGTTGTCTTGACTAGACGTCTTCGACCGTACTTCTAGGCTTATACCATCGTGATACTTATGGATTAGCCACTAAAGTAAATCCTATAGAAGAGGGATACCTCTAACCATTTTATTAAGTGAAGTGTTAAATTGGGTGAATTTGACATTTAATATCAACCTTGGCCTATGATCAAAGGCCAATTCTTGGTCAACTTCATTCTCGAGTGTACCCTTTCGGTCACAACCGAACCTAAGTTTAGTGATAACCCCAACAAATGGTCACTGCCAAACTGGGTAATACATGTCAACGGATCCTCAAACTCTTCGGGTAATGGTGCCGGGCTCATATTGATGGGTTCGGATCACTTTAAAACAGAATATGCCATTCGGTTCGACTTCAGAGCCACCAACAACCAAGCGAAGTACGAAACCTTGTTAACAGGACTCCGAATCGCAGCCAATATGGGAGCTCAAAGTGTTCGGGTGTTTACTGACAGTCAATTGGTTGTTAAATAGATCAAACGGGTTTATAAGACTAAAGACCTGATTATGGCCAAGTATCTATGCAAGTTGCACGAGACGATGGCTACACTAGACAGAGTCTATATTTAGCAAATCTCTCGGTCAAAAAATACATAAGCCAATACACTTTCCAAACTGGCTAGTTTAGATTCATTTGCTTCTAGTTGAACGATCTACATCAAAAGTTTACCACACCCCAATATAGACAACCTCAAAGAGTCCAGGTAATGGACTAGCCTCCCAGTTGAAAAGATCTTATCAAAGCATACTTGAGAGACGACCGACTGCCCTATTCACCACTGGAGGCAGCCAACTGAAGCGAAAGACCACTCATTATGCAATTATCGATAGAATCTTGTACCGAAAATCCTTCCTTCACCCGTACTTAAGAGGCCTGACCTCAGAAAAAGGAGACTATGTCCTTAAAGAAATCCACGAGGGAATATATGGCAACCACCTATGGGCTCGGAACTTAGTTCACAACAAGGGTACTATTGGCCAATCATGAAGGCTGACTCAAAGAACTATGTTAAGAAGTACGACAAATGTCAACCTCTTCAGTCCCATGGCTGCCCTCAACCAAACTCAGTCCTATAGCGAGCCCATGGCCATTTGCTTAATGGGGGATAGATATCTTCAGACCGTTCCTACCAGCTATCACATGGTGAAAATTTCTTATAGTAGCCATTAACTACTTCACCAAGTGGGTGGAGGCTGAACCTCTAACCCAGATAATAACAACCAAGACCCAATTGTTCGCGTGAACTTACATTATCACTCGGTTCGGTATACCCCATGTCCTCGTAATGGATAATGGAAAATAGTTCGATAATGCCAATTTTCGAGAGTTCTATGAAAAACTCAAGATCGACCGCCAATTTTTATCGGTTGTTCATCCACAGACCAACAGACTTGCGGAGATAACTAACAGAATGATCATTCAAGGGCTAAAAACCATGTTGGACAAAGTTAAGGGACAATGGGTAGATGAACTCTATAATATCCTTTGGTCGTACCGCACCACTTCCCGAAAGGTAACTGGTGAGACACCGTTTAATTTAATATATGGAAGTGAAGTAGTTATACTTGTGGAAATCAGGATCCATTCACTTCGAGTAACTCAATATGATGTCGAATGAAACAAGCCTACCTTGCGAGAACAACTGGATCTACTCCCGAGTTACGAGAATCCGCATCCACTCGAATGGCTATATATCAGCAGCAAATGACACAACACTACAATCGGAGGCGTAGGATTCAAATGTTCAAACCAGGCGATTTGGTGCTAAGGAAGGCCAAAGCCACCGGTCAACTCCAACTTTGGGGCAAGCTGGCCCTTAACTGGGAAGGTCCCTATCAGATAGGTTCCGTGGTTCACCCGGGAACTTACCACCTTAATAACATAGACGAATCGGCTATATCCCAAACCACGAATGTGGGAAACCTATGAATCTACTATCAGTAAGTCACATCGTCTCCCATCTGCAGAAGAACTTCCCTTCGGGTAAGCTCCCCACCATTTTCCTTTCGGTTGTTCTATCGATTGATTCCTAACATTTTCACTCCTATCGGTTGTTACCTATCGAAGAGATTTATCTCCTCGAATGGGTTTCTGTCGTTCTATCCTATTGAAAGGATCTATCTTTCTGAATAGGCATTCGTTGTCCAGTCCTACCAAAGAGATTTATCTCCTTGATCGAATTCACAACAGACCGACTAAACACGCTTCCTTCTATGGATCAGACAGGTGTGAGCATAACCCTTCGAGTCATTCGTACAAATGGGTCAATCGCATGAGCACTCTAATAGTAACATCATGCAGACGAACGCAAATGTTACCAAAAGGAATTCAAACAGATATAGCAGATGACAAATAAGTAAAATAAACTTCTTTTTCATTTTTCATATGAGAAGTACATGTTTGACTACATGAATAAATACATCTTACAAGTCTCTCAGTCAGACTGATTGTATCTAAAGATGCATATAAAGAATCTGCAACATTGTTTCTAGATAAAAAGGCTATAACGCCCTGATTAACCGATAACATTAGAGATTTTAGAAACAGTAAAAAGAAATCAAACAATCTATAACCTTACTGAGACAAAAAGACTGTAGAAAAGGGAGGACGAACTGGTTAAGGAGAAATTACGATGATGCATTAGGATATCATCAGAATTTAAACTTTCCGCCATCCCCAGTTTCCTACACTCAAACAGTACATCCTATCATCCGACTCGAGATAATGCAAACCGAATGATGAAACTCAACCCGAAGGGAGATTTTTATCTTAATCTCGCCACTCGAGTCAAGAAACACTCACACCAATAGACCGAATACCGAATACCGAAAGGCATAATGAGCCCTCATACTAACAGTCCCCGTCCTTGACAAGACCTCACACCAATAGAAACAATTCATGTTACCGAGCTTTGCAAAGCTGGACCATCTTATTAAGGACCTCTCATAGGAAATGACTCTTATAAGAAAGAAAACTCTCAAACGCGGATGAACACATAGAATTTCTTGAAACGGAATGAGGAGCTACGATCCCTATTTATAGCTGCTAGAGGTAGATGAAACACTCTCGCGAAAAGCGTGTATGATAAATGGAAGGTTTACACCGCCTTGACTTCCCGCACCGCAATAACTCCAAATTAAATCAAGTAGAGGTTTGAACACATTAACACCAGGGGATCCGTATCCCACTTGCTTTAATTTCATATGAAAAGAAATTATTACGAACGATTTATATGATTTTAAGAGATATGTGTCGCATTACAAGCCTTCACGCCCTTCCACCTCCTCGAGAAATGAACTTCACTCATGGCGTCTCTCATGCAAATCGATACCATGAGTTCAGGACAAATGATGAGATATGATCCAAAAAACAATCGGTGTAGTACATGGATATCCGAAGACCTAACCTAATACTTACGGAGTCAAGGGGTTCAGCTCTCGAACCAAACAATTGACAGATTGGCTAATCGACTAAGACGGATCGACCAATTCACAAATACATTTGGTAAGACCGAATGGTCACCTTCTTTTATTCAACGAATGACCAATGGCTACCAAAGGGACCAATCGTTTTGACTCCTATCAATCAATGGTAATATTCAACTGAATCTCACATTGATTTGGTTTCCTATTTTAGCACGAAACGTGTCTTCCAGATAAGGTAGGAAATCCTCGCGGATATAATCGATAAGAGAAAGAATCTCCCGACATAATTAAACTTCTTAAATGATAAAATTTCAAATCTTAGATGGTTGAACTCCAAAATCTTCGGACCTTTTCAAAAGGAAACTAAGGTTGTAACAACCCGAATAAACATGGCTCTCGCTACGTCTCATATAAAAGTCTTCGATACACTAAAACCCAGGTAAGTTCCCTTGACTCAACACTCGGCACACAAGTCACAGGGAGATCCACTTTTCCTCTCTTTCTCTCAATCTATTCTAATTCCGTTCAAAAATCACTCTTTATGACTTGAGTATCGAAATCTCCCTTGTCGGAGCACCCTCCGGCGGTCTTTTACAGGTTTTAAATCCTTTATCAAAGATACCGTTTGAGTCAAGAAGGAGCCGAATCTGTGGAGTCAATACCAACCTCCAACAGTTCCTTTTCCTGTTAACATTGGGCCTAGTAGAACTCATCTTTATACCCCTGCCCGAATGCATGTCATCTTAATTTATTGGAAAAAAAAGAAGATTATTAAAAATAAAATGAATAAATTACAAAAACTGAGCAAACGTTAAGATAATAATGATAAATAAAGAAAAAAAATTAATTAAATCATAACTTATGAACATAATATGAGATATTGGCATTGTTTATAATCATCCACTACAAATAAAGGCAGTTTTTGTGACGGAATTTAGAGACGAAAAAAATTTGTTGCCAATTTGTGATGAATTTAGTGACGAATAATGCTTTTATTCCTAATTTACAACGAATTTTGCAACGAATAAAATATTTATGACAAAATTCATTGCTATTAGGCACGAAAAAAATTTTGTGGCCAAAATCATCGCAAATTAGCGCCGAAAAGGAATTTCAAGGCTAAATTTTGTCACAAATCAAGTATTCATCGCTAAATTTAGCAACGGATTTTGTTTCTGTCGCTAAATTTAGCAACTAAAAATATTTCATGACAATATTTTTCGCTAATTAGCCATGAAAGCATTTTCGTCAAAAAATTCGTAGCTAAATTTAGCCACGAAATATTTTCATCTCTAAAGTCATCACTAATTAGCGACGAATAATTTTTCATGGCTAAATTTTGCCACAAATGTATTTTTTGTCGCTAAATTTAGCCAAAAAAATATTTTCGTCTTAAAATTCATCGCTAATTAGCATGGACATATTTATTCGTGGCTAAAGTTGTCACTATTTAGCCACAAAAAAAACTATTCGTGGCTAAATTCATCGTTAATTTGTATCACTAATTAAAAATTCATGACTTATAATCTCATATTTAAATTCCTTTCCTATTCTATTATAAAATATTTTCAATTGTGTCTTTTTTTTGAATCTTTTCTGAATAACGGAATTGAATTAAAAAATATAATAAATATTATAATTCTCACCAAATTGATAATTTTGGACAATGAATAATCACTACAAAATCAAATCATTATCTAGTGATTTTTGTTGTGGGTGAATTTTACTAACGGTATTTTATGACCTATAGAGATATTTTTAATGAAACCGTTAGAAAATACATATATTTTCCCATAGTATAAAATTTTCTATTGAAAGAAATTTATAAACCGTCAGCAAAATTAGCAAAACTGTATGTAAAATTCAATGTTCAAATTTGATGATTATCACTTGTGGTCATTAAATGTAGTAGTGCTTAGAAATGATTTTGAAATAGTCTCTATATAACTCTTCTTTATTATCTACTTAACAATACCTTTTATATAAGTTTTTTATCTATATTAATAGATATATTTTACTATCTGTAAATGACATCTACCATTTGAATGGTTGTCACTTATCATTAATAGATGTAACAACTTTAGTCACGATTTGGAAAGAATCTCTGTTTGAATCTTCTTAATCATACCATATTCATAAGCCTATACCTATATTAACATATATATTGTACCGTTTGTAAAAAAGATATTTAATTTGAACGGTGTGACACTATTACTATATGTTGTAATTTTGTGATAAATTGTGATAAGATTATGATATAAAATAAAATAGTGATAATTGAAATAGCGAAAAGTTTAACTTAATTAGTAGTAATATAGTGGTAATATAGCGGTAATTTAAATTACGATAAGTTTAAGATAATTAGTAACAATATAATGATAATAGTAAAAACATAAAAGAATAAAAAAAGAAACAAAAGAACAAAAAAATGCAAAGAATAAAAATACAAAAAAAAAATAAAAAAAAAAAACAAAAGAAACAAAAACAAAAACAAAAAAACAAAAAAAACCAAAAAAAAAAAACAAAAACAAAAACAAAAACAAAAAAAAATCAATATTGGAGGGCGGTGATTTTTTTTTTTTTAATTTTGTTTTCTTTATTCTTATTTTCTTTTTATTTTTTTTATTAGTTTGTTTTTTGTGTCTACTATATTGATCTATTTTTTTTATTCTTTTGTTCTTCTGTTTTTTTCTTTTTTCGTTCTTTTGATTTTTTTGTTCTTTTGTTTCTCCCACACAAATGTGCGGTAGACCGGGCCTTCTTGGTTTTTTTTTTCTATTTTGTTTTTTTCCAATCGAAATTAAATTTAGTGATAGATTGTCTGGTTCTGGTTTGTCGCTAAATTTAACCCATATATTCTCATTTTCAAGATCTACCCAAAATTTTCACTCTTCCACCTAAAATTTTAACTCTCCTGCCTCTCTCAATTCGCCTCTCTCATTTTTGCTAAATTGTGGTGAGTTTAAGATAATTAATAATAATATAATGATAGTAATAAAAACATAAAAGAATAAAAAAAGAATAAAAAAACAAAAAAATTAAAAAATACAAAAGAAAAAAAAAAACAAAAAAACCCAAAAAAAGAACAAAAAAAAATCAACATAGGAGGGGCGGTTCCATCGGCGATTTATTCTTTTGTTTTTATTTTTTTATTTTTTATTTTTTTTTATTAATTTGTTTTTTGCATCTACTATGTTGAGTTTTTTTTTTCTTTTATTTTTTTTCCTTTTTTTGTTCTTTTGATTTTTTTTTTGTTTCTCCCACACAAATGGCGGTAGACTGCGCCTTTTTGTTTTTTTTTTTTTCAATTGAAATTAAATTTAGTGACGGATTATCTGGTTCGTTGCTAAATTTAACCCATGTATTCTCATTTTCAAAATCCATCCAAAATTTTCACTCTTCCGCCTAAAATTTTTGCTCTTCCGTCTCTCTCAATTTGCTTTTCTCATTTTCGCTAAATTTAAATGGTGGTGAACTTCTCTCCCCATCGCATATGTTTTCAAAGTATTAAGCTTAACTTAAAGCTTTTACTCTCCCACCAACCTTCTGCGATTATTGAGGAACTTCCATCTTCACAAGGTTTCGAACTGCTGAACAACTCTAGTCGATTGCTAAGCGACGACGGCTATTTTGGGGGATGAAGGACTATGTCGAATCGCTAAAGAGAATGCATGTTGACATTCAAACTACTATTTCAACTGCGGATCGCATTGTCATTAGCAATCGGCATTGAAAAGTCCAGCGAGAAATTCCTTCAATTATTGAAGGATTTAATGTGAGGAGAAGACAGTTTCGAGCAAAATCAAGCCCTTATCGGTTGCCATCGACAGCAAATTTTACTTTCAGTTTTTGGTGACGGTGGCAGCGAACTGTGGCATATTAAAGCTTTGCACAATGTTTTGAAGTGATCAGATAGTAGATCAGACATCCACATCTGGTGATCCATCTTCTCCAGCAAGTAGATTGTACAGTAGTTTCTGGTTATGACATTAGTGAAACAGACGTCTGTCTAGGGTTTTAGGGTTTCAAATAAAATAAAAAAGAGAAAAAATAATAAAATAATAAAATAACAGAAAAATAAAAATATAACATATAAAATGCTAATTTCAAAAATAAAGGAAAAAAAGATTAGTTAATTTTAGTGACAGATTAGTAAATCCGTCACTAATTTAGTTACGAATTATAATTCGTCGCTAATGGATTTCACAATCTGTCGATAAATTTAGCAACAGACTATAATTTCGTCGCTATATCTAGCGACAGGTTTTAAAATCTTTTGCTAAATTTAGATATAGATATGAAATATCACTAAATTTAGCGATGGATTATGAAATCTGTTGCTATATTTAGTTACGAATTTCAAAATCCGTCGTTAAATTTAATCACGAATTTTTTAATCCGTCACTAAATTTAGCGATATGCTATTTGTGACAAAAACTTTTTCGTGACTAAATTCGTCATTAAACAAGTTAGCGATAATTTTTTTTTTTTTTAATTTTTGTCTTTAAATTTGTCGTTAAAAACATGTTTTTTTTTTTTTTTTTTTTTTTTTTTTGTAGTGTTCAAGTCACAAATCATATAAGAATAGATCAAAATATCAAGGGTAATATCATATCAAGTGATATTTTAGAAAACAGGTCAAATATCAAAAGGTCAAATTGAAATTATATTCTTGGTGACTATACTTGATACTCATAACTTCGAAAATTAACAAATATTCTAAATTATTAGAAGTTTGAAGATTAACAGAAATCCAAAACTTAACGAAGTTTGAATACCGGTAAAACTCTGAAAATTAATTAACAAATCCGAAAATTAACAGAATTTGAAGGTTGATTATTAGAAGTTAGAAAGCCAGCTGAACTGCGTAGACTAACAAATTAATTATCTGATCTTATTATAAAAAGTTAGAATAGATTATCTCAGCAATCGTGTAAAAATTATTTATTTAAATAAAATATCACATTTTCATAAATGCAAAGGGACAAAATTATTGTGCCACGTATCAAACTCAAACAGAAAATCAAATAAATATTTTTCACAAATATAAAATTAAATTCAAACCACAAAGTAAATATTTGTTGCCCAATAATTATTCTAATAAAAACAAATAAAAGGAGGATTGTTCAATATTTATCGTTTAGAGAATTAGACATTACTGGTATATATAAAGCGCAGAACTCGCTTACCGTAGCTTTCTTTTCAAACATTCCCATTTGGTCATCTGATAATTTTGATACCCTGCAATGTTTTTCATTCAAGTTATTATACTTTTTTCCTTTTGATCCCCTTTTTTTGCTCTTCAATTCTCTATCTTTTTGAGATTACACTTTATTATTATTATTATTTTGTTTCGTTTAAGTTTTATACTTTTTTTTAACCTCTTTTTTGTTTGGATCTTTCGTCTTTATAAGATCGCACTTTATTTTTTTATTCATATTCTTTCATTTTTTTGACCTTATTTTTTATTTAAATCCTTATTTTTTTGTAATATAAGCTTTTCTCTTTTTGTTTTTTGACTCCAAAAATAGCCATTTTTTTATTTTTAGACCTTAATTTTTTTATTTAGATTTTTATTCTTTTTATTTTTTAATCTAACATTTTTTTCCTCTTAAATCTTTCGTTTATTTGGACATAAATTTTTTCACTTTGATTTTTTGGTCTCACAGATAATCATCTTTTTATTTTTAAATTACATCTTTTTTTTTTCATTTAAATTTTTACTCTTTCTTGCTTTTTTGACCTATTTTTTTTTCGCTTTGGTTTTTCGTTTTTATGAACAAAGGATTTTTCCCCTTTTTTTATCCCGCGGTTGCTCATCATTCTATTTGTAAATCATAATTTTTTATTTTTTCCATTCAAGTTCTTATTTTTTTCAAAATTTTTTGACTCTTTTTTTTCCCTTCTTGAATCTTTCATTTTTTTAAGATAAGTTTTTTCTTTTTTGTTTTTTGACTGATCATTCATTTATTTTTATTACATTTTTATTATCATTTATTTGCGTCATTCATTGATCGATCTCTAGTAATTAGATTCTTTTTTTTTTTTTTTTGTCATTGATATATATTATATTTTTTTACTGATTTTTATAATAATTTAATTATAAAATTTAATAATAAAAAGAAAACAATCTGCATATTATAGGCGTGCCGCCGCCGCCGGATGATAACTAGTCATTTAAAAATGGGTGAAAATCACGCGTGTCATAAGCCGGCTTGGATTTTTGATCATTTTTTTTTCTCTCTCCATTCGCTCCCTCTTCCTCCGTCTGCTTTCTATTTACTCTCATAATCTACGTGCGGCTTGTCTCAATCGAGAGTGGTGCTATTTTATTTTATCTTAAAAATGGGACATCTATTTATAGGATTCATCGATTCCGAATAGATGGCGCAGATTTAACCTTCGGATGGATACTTTGGGTGACTTCAAATCCACCATTTGTCTTGCTTGGAGAAGATCATATTTCTCATCTGCGTGTGGAAATGACACAAGGGCAGAAGATGGTGACACAAATCGAAGGCTAAGATCAGGAGTTCATGCGATGGATGGATAGGATTTTGTAGACAAAATGACAAACCTTTATTAATTAGAGACCCTAGGTAGACAATCAAATTTTTTTGAATCAAACTTTACGAAGCTTGAATTCGATCCATTTAAAATTTTATAGACCCAATCTCGAGTCCATCTTGAGAAAACTCAAAGAATTAAGATTCGAACTCGACCCAAAAAATTATAAGGATTTCAGATCCGTTTCAAACTAGACCCGAGCTCAAATTAATCTAAAAAGAAAAACCGAGAGAAAGAGAGAGAAGCGAATCAAGAGATAAACTTCTATCATCTTTTTCTAGCATCGGGAGCCACCACCGACACCACAATGACAACGGCCATCAATCAGAGTAACTTCTCCGGTCTCTTGGCTATTCAGTCTCATCTTGATAGGTGAACAATGATGATGTGGGACAAATTGCCACAAATTATTCAGGTGACTCAAGAAAAAGGAAAGAAATCAATTAGTTTCTAATTGATATAATTTTCTAATTTTTAAAGTTTCTTAATTTTCTTAATTTCCTAATTTTTCTAGTTTTAGTTTCTTAATTATTCTAGTTTCTATATTTCTTTAGTTTCCTAGTTTTTATAGTTTTCTAATTTATAAGGTTTGCATTCCCTATAAATACTTATAGGGTTTTATTATTTTGACATTCGTGAATAATAATATTTTTCTTTGAGAGTGATATTTCTCTTTTGAGAGTTTAGGGTTTTCTCTTTTCAAACCCTGTTACTATTCTTCTATCTCTCCCGTATTAGGTGGTATCAGAGCCAAGGCTTTCCCTTGCAATGGCCAACCAAGCCGGTGAAGATAGTACTCTTTCTGACGTGTTCAGAAAGTTGTAAGCCATAACAGCTACAATCCAAACTTTGTCTGTTCGAATGGAGCGGTTAGATTCACGAATGGAACAGATAAATACGAATCTGCAGATGTTGTGGTTAAACCAGGATAATATAGGAGGTGAATGTGGCGTTAGGAGAATCGCTCAAGGACCTCACTTCAGTCCCATATTACCCCAACAATCTTGTATGATTCAGATCAATGAGAATAAATTTTTTGATGAAGATGTGCAGACTCTGATGATAGCTGAGAAGATGGTGGTTCCAGGAATACCTATTTCGAATGATTCCTTTGTTGAAGCAAAAGGCAAGCCGGAAGCACTAGACAAAAAGGATGTAGAGAGAGAGAATACTGTGAAGTTAAAGGACAATTTAAAAGGATACAAATATGTTATTAAAGACAAGTTTGATCCATTCGAAGTGTTAAGAAAGGTCTTGTTCGGTTGGGAAAAGCGATCTCTTATTGAAAGATTTGATGAAACTGATTCTAAAGATCATTTATTAGAACAAAATTGGATTTATACTGATGGTGAAGATGTTGATTTTTCAAAGTTCCATGAGCATCAAAACTTTCTTAAAGTTATGGGGAATCCAATATTTTTTAAAATAAGTGAGTTTACAACAGCATCTGTTTTGATATTTGTTATACTCGATGTAAACTTTTGGGGAAGAAAACAAAATGAGAGAGTTGAGGATATGGATGGAGACATTGAAAATATCACTCGATGACGGGTTCTTTTCAGGAAGGGGGGACTGATGTGGGACAAATTGTCACAAATTATTTAGGTGACTCAAGAAAAAGGAAAGAAATCAATTAGTTTCTAATTGATATAATTTCCTAATTTTTAAAGTTTATTAATTTTCTTAATTTCCTAATTTTTCTAGTTTTAGTTTCTTAATTATTCTAGTTTCTATATTTTTTTAGTTTTCTAGTTTCTATAGTTTCTTAATTTATGAGGTTTGTATTCCCTATAAATACTTATAGGGTTTCATTATTTTGACATTCATGAATAATAATATTTTTCCTTGAGAGTGATATTTCTCTTTTGAGAGTTTAGGGTTTTCTCTTTTCAAACCCTGTTACTATTCTTCTATCTCTCCCGCGTTAAATGACTATCAACAAATCCTAAATTTCATTTTGAAAGGTGAAAAACAAAGTCAACAAATCCTAAATTCTGTCTGAAATGTTTGGATCTAGGAGACAAAAAAAGGAAGGGAAAATGTATCATTTAGGGGACCAGATTGCCAAGTGTTTCGGTGAGGAATGGATTAGCGATATGATATCAATAAGCCATTGTAACTATGCGAGTGCTTTTTAGAGAGAGTAACTCATGAGAGTGTGGAGGATGAAGATGATTATATCAAATGATGAGAGAGGAAGCTTAAGGCTTAGGACACGAGGGATGAGAGAGAGAATGAGAGGGGGAAAAAGAAGGAATGTTGTGAAATGATTGCAAGAGAGAGGACATAACTCTTCTCTCTCTCTCTCTCTCTCTCTCTCTACCCATTGATTTTGGGAAAGAGGAAGAAGTTGAAGAAGATGAATAGGCAGTGGGTGAAGAGTGGAGGAGAGGGTGATGCAGCTTCCTCTAGGTTTTAAGGGTTTAAACTCTCTCTCTCTCTCCTCTATGTGTGCAGTTTTAGAAGAGTTTGCTTGTGGTTTCCAATACACCCGAGAGAGAGAGAGAGAGGGAGAGAGAGTTGGATAGGAGTCATTAGGGTTGGCAATCAAACTTTTTGAATTGGGTTTTACAAAGTTTAGGTTCGGTGTGTTTAAAATTTTATAGACTTGAGTCCGAGCTCAGTTTGAGAAAACTCAAAGAATTCAGGCTCGACCAAGGTTCAAAAAATTAAAAAGGTCTCAGACCTATTTCAGGTTAGGCTCGAGCTTAACTTAAAGCCAAAAAATCCAAAGAGAGAGAGAGAGAAAGGTGAATCAGAAGAAGAATGTTGGTTCACATTCTCATCTGGGTTTCCATTAAGATGATCTTAACTGAGTTTTCTCTTCTACTTGTCAATCTCAACTTCTCCGATTTATCTGAGTTTGACTCTATAAAGACCTTCAGATACCCACCAAAAAGGCAAATTTGTGGCGAGCAACTGCTGCCACCCTTTTTCGATATTGATAGCCACTACCAGCACCCCAGCAGTAGTGACCATCGATTGGAATGGCTTCTTCGGTCTCTTGGCTATTCGACTTCTTCTCTCACTATGTCACCAGTCTATTTGTCATCGAATTCTTGATTTTTTTTTAATTCAATTTTTTCGCAATCCATCTCTCTTGCTCTTCTCTGTCCCTTTGACGCTTTTAGGTCTAGGATTGTTGTTAAAGAAGAAGGAATGAGGAGTGCTAAATTGGGAAAGGAAAAGGAAAAGTGAGATTTGCAAGGTAACGTGTTTGGATGGCTTTGCTTTGACCTTGGGAGAAGGAAAAGTGACATTTATTACCCATTGCCAATGCTCCCTCCTTCCCCCACATTCTGTGTGTGTGTGTGTGTGTGTGCGCTTGCGCGCGCGTGTGGAAATGAGCATGGATAGTGGTTGGGTTTGGAAATATTCTAGGTTGAAAGCAGCAATAGTATGAATGTTTTGATTTTTAATTAGGTTGGGTCTATGAGGGATCGAACCCACTAATTTAGACTCAACTCATAATTGAAATGAGTTTAAACAATGGACCCAAACTTGGTCTAACTCTAAAATAAGTTAAATTTGGCCTTTCAAAATGAGTTGAGCTCGATCCGACCCGACCTAATTATCAGTCTTATGAGTCATGAATATATCACTGCTCTCCTCTTTGTATATAAAAAAAGTTAAATATAATTTTAAACAGACTAAATCTATAATAGATCAAGCCTACTACTGTCTGGACTCGATTTATAATTAAAATGAGTTCAAAAAATAAGCCCGAACTCAATCCTTCAAAATGAGCCAAGCTCAGGCTGGCTTGCCCAATTGCCGGTCCTACTAATTACACATTAGTTTTTGTCTACCCCTTGTATAGAGCCCAAGAAACACATTCAGATTCCATATATCCGATATGGAATACGCTTTTTGTTTTTGTTTTTTTTTTTTTTCATAATCATCATAAAAATTATAAAAATATACGTTTTTACAAAATTTTGAATATGAAATTTTAGAAAAAATATTTGAATAAAAATTTTTTAATACTCAAACAAGGAGATATGTGGAATACACTACAAAAGCAGCTACCATCCCCATCCAATAATTGCAAAATATAAAACCTCTACATAATTCAATGTGCCATGGTAATTGGGAATCACCATGCACGCACAGATCGACATTTAAAGGTGAGCGGCCCAACTAGGCAGTTGCCCACCAACTAAGCTTGTTATCACATTCGAGTAGTTTCATGGATATCCATGACATTGGAGTAGTGTTATGGGTATTCGTGATACTATTTGGTCAAAACTTGATTCGATTTAAGTTCGGACTTAGATAATTCAGTATCGAGTTCGAACTCGAGCCCAACTGTGTCGAGCTTGAGTACAACTATGAGAGTTTGAAGGCTCGACAAACCTATTTTTTAAATAATATTTATTTTAAAAATAATATTTATTTTTTAAAATAATTTTTATTTATTAAAATAATTTTTATTTATTAAAATAATTATATTTTTTAAAATAATTTTTAAAATAAAGGAAATGATACCATCTAACGACACCCAATAACACTTCGAATTCGAATTCAAACCCAAAAAATACAATCTCAATGAGCTCGAGCCCCTGCTCGATGAGCTCGAACCCCTGCTCGATGAGCTCGAACCCCTGCTTGAGCTCACCTAATTAACATTTGAAATGAACTCGGGTATTGATATACTCGACTTGACCTAAGTGTGATAATAACCCCACCACCAACCGCCGAAAAGATGACCCTATGCCACCCCTCGACGCAGTATTCATTCAATCTACAATAATTGGACACCATTCTCCTTTATTATATATTATAAGTTTTATATCAATTTTCAATAAAATCTCCTATTGGGGTGGGGGGAAGCCCATGACTAGACGAAACTCTCAATCTCATTACATCATCAAGAAGGATTAACGCATAGCTGAGGAGGGAGAAGGGTTACACATTTTAGAAGTATTATGACCAAAATGGGTGAATGAAAATTGGACAAGTGAAACAGAAACAGAATGCCAAGATCTATTAGAATCAACAAAGATGATAAATTATGGGGATGTTTGAATCAGAATTAGATTTAAAATAAAAAAATTTTAAAATATTTTTCAAAAAATTATGTGTTCATTTGAATTTTAAAAACTCTAGAATTTAAAATTTCATTTCTAAACCTCATTCTAATTACTTTAATTTAAACAAATTATATATATTTTAATTTTATTTTCGTTTTCGATTCATATTAACCAAACATTTTTTTTATGGTTCAAGAGATGGAATGCCATATGCCAAATCTTTTTTTTTTTTTTTTTTTTTTTTTGGTTTTTATCCCTTGTGTAATACAAACTTATATACACAAAATATCTCAATAAAATTAATTAGTTATAAATTTAAATAACAATAATGAAAGATACTGCCAAAATGTTATCTAAAAGAACTCCAAGTTTGGATTAGATAAATTCTTTTAAAGAGATTGTTACATAAGTTTATCCAAAAAAAAAAAAAAAGATTATGAATATAATTACAATTTGAATGCTACAAGATGTGCATTGTAGCCAAAGAATATATCCAAATTAAAGGGGAAAACTATTATAATATATTTGCTCCGGTAGTAAAATTGGTGACTGTTCGAATACTTATGGAACAAAATCTCAAACTTACAGACTCTATTAGTGATTTGCTAGAAGATCTCTCCTCTTATCGACACTTAGTTGGTTATCTTATCTATTTGACTATTACTCGACCTGATATTATATTCACCGTTAATGTTCTTTGCCAGTTTATGCTTCGATCTTGCCAGCTACACTTAGATGCTACTCATCGACTGCTTTTATCACGTCCCGACTCTCGTATTGAGTACGCGACAATCGTCGCATTATCTCCGTATATGGGAAACCCTACCCATATACCGGAGTAGTGCAACGCATTCATCAACATTCAACATGTTCCAAGACATCACAATAACATCCTAGGGATCATCTCGGCCCATTCCTATCTCAAAATATACACTTGGTCAACCCAACCATTTAAAATCCCCTAAAATTTGCCACAAGTTCGAAACTAAATTCAATAGAAGGAAAATAAAATATTTAAATACAAATTAAAGTTTGGAATTCAAAATGGGTTGACAAATTGAAATCTTAATTACAATTCAAAAGAATACCCTCCATATGGGTCCAATCTAATCTCCTCAAAATTTCAACCAAAGAAAGACTAGTACCAGAATTGAAGAGCTTCACAAAACTAGATCTTGGTAGAATCTGGCACTAGAGTCAGATAAATCTCTGATACTTACTCTTCCTCCGAAAAAGGATAAAAAGAAGGGTGAGTATGAAAATACTCAGTGCGTGGAGTGTAATGGCATGGTTGTATCAATAAATGATGGGTGAGTGCGAGAATGTCAAAACTTATACTATAAACAACTCATTGAATATAAAAATAGTTCTAAATAACCATGGTAATTAAAGAAATACATCCACTATGTCAAGTTTTTTCATAAATCCTGAAGTCTCCCTAAAGAAACAATTTCTACCCAAGGTTTGGCAAAACCCGAGTGGAAGCCCACCAAGAGATTTTCAATCCATTCGTTTCATAATACTATATCCTCATTCCTTAGCGTTGACTCGTATCTCATCGGGTGCAATCATTTATAGTACGACATGGTAGAGGAAGGCTATGTCTACCTCCCTCGTAAATAAACCCCAATCTCGTTACCCCATCGGGTTGTTTCGTAGAGAGAATGACTATAACTATTAACACACAATCACCATTCATTTACAAATATTCAAATCCCATTCAATGTGTCATGATTTTAACAAATGGTTACAAACCATATTATAGTATTCATGTTTAAAACATTCAACAACATATGATACACAATTATTCACAAATACAATAATACATATATATTTCAATTCTTATTTTGGACATCGCACAATCACAAAATTTGTACAAAATTATATAAAATCATTCAAAAATATTTATAAAAGAATTTGAAATAATTTTACTCATTTATAACATAACGAACTATCCATCCACCTCTTAGGAGGATAATCACTCTCAATTCATAACTAATTTGATGTCAAATTCTTCTTCAGATCCCAATTATCTTGACCTATAACAATCAATACCAATTCTCTTTAAAATCACTTATAGGGTTAGGGTAATTTAATTTTCTCCAAGTTCAAAGAATCCTAATTTCATAAATCCATCAATGGTAATGTCTAGATTTACCCAAGATATATCATTTTCATCAATAATTTATCTCTATGTGCATTTTCCCTAATTTCACAATATCCCTAAACCCTAGGTTAAATTCTCCAAATTTAATCCCTTCAATCCCTAACAACAAAGTTCAATTTTTCTTATGAAAAACTCAAATACAAGTTCAAAGAGGAGAAATTACCTCTATCCTGTGGTTAATTGAGTCTTGAGTGTAGGATTTTCAAAAACCCTAATTTTTCTTCCATTTGAGCAAACCCTAATTGTCTTCCTTAAATCCCCCTTCCCAAGGTTTGCTTGAGGATTTGAAGACCCTATGAAGTGTTTTAATGAAGGTATAAATGATTTCTAGAGAGAGAAATCAAGAGTGAGGGGAGAAGAGAGTGAATGTAGAGAAAGGTTAGAGAGTCGAAGGTGAGAGGAATAAATGAGAAAGATAATGAAATTAGACTTCATTCAAGCCTATTATTAATGAATTAGTGAATTACCATCTTGTCCTTGGTGATTCAAGGGTTTGTTTGTCCATTTTGGTTATTTTCTATCTCAATTTGTTGAGGCTCGAATGGATAGGCCGACTCGCAAGGAAGCCTGGAGGAACCACAGTTTAATTTCTATATGGGCGGGTCGTCCTGCTCATGGGCAAGGAAACCTATTCCTTGCTTTATTTGGGTCTTGGGTTGTCTCAACATAAGCTAGGATGACCCAATTTCATAGTTTCTAAGTTTTGGGTTGACCCAAGCAATGAGGCAAGGCAACCCAACATGTCACCGCCTACAGGCTTGCCAGGATGACCTAAGCCCCTGAGTGGGTCGACCCAACAATGGCAAGTCTAAGACTCTACCTTTTACATACTCTTGGGTTGTCCTCCTTGTTGAATAGGGCGACCCAATCTCACCCCAACACTCATAGGGCGTCTCACCAAGGTGCATTAGGGGACCCAACTCTTGATAAGGCATCCTGACCTTTATTTTTCATGTCCTGGGTCGACCCAGCTTTGGGGTAGGACGACTCAAGAACTCAAAGCCTCAAGCCTCTAGCTTGTACACCTCTTTGGGTCGTCCTTCTTCATTGACAAGGCGAGCACAACTAGAATCTCACACAAGGCATCCTCTCCCATTGCACAAGACGACCCAACTCACCCTCACTTGCTCATAGGTCGACCTAGCCCCAATCACAAGGCGACCCTACATTCTAAAATGCCACAATAATCCCATGAGTTTTGAACCCAAGTACTTCATATTTCTCGCAAAAAGCAAATCACCACCAAACCACTAGGCCATTTTAACTTTTAATATTTATGAGGGTTAATAATAAATTTAAAATCTTATTTACAAATCTTTCCATAATTATATGAAAGAACAAAAATTGAAAATTTTAACACCGAATTTTCGGTATTATAGCTTCGCTATTTAAAGAAAACTCTAGCCCAAGGTATTTTATTGTTTTCTTCTATCCCAATAGAGCTTATTGCTTTTTCAAACTCTGATTGGGTAACCTGTCCTCAAACCCGTCGATCAACTATAGGATACTGCATCTTCCTTAATCATAATTTGATATCTTGGAAAAGTAAAAAGCAACAGATTGTCTCACATTTATCTACTGAGGTCTAATATCGTGTCATGGCCCACATTACATGAGAAATCATTTGATTTCGATCTTTACTTAGTTATCTTGTCGTTTCTTTATCATCTACCACTCCTCTATATTGCAAACGTACCAAATATCTTAAAATTCATTGTCACATTGTATGCAAAAAGTCTAAAATTGGGATCATTCAACCACTTGCCATCTTTACTACAAACCAGTCGGCTGACATTTTCACTAAAGCCTTAAGCAAAGATTAGTTTTTGTTTCTTCAAAGCAAGCTGGGCATTATTGACCTTCATGCATCAACTTGAGGGGGATTATTAGTAGAATTAAGAAAACAATATGAAATAAACTGTTTGATTATAGGAGCAAGATTTAATCTCATTAACATCCATATATATATATATATATATATTTGATATAAAAGAATCTATATATCAAAAGAAAAGGAAGACAGGATCTCGGACAAACCCCGAGAAACCTAAAGAGTCAACGATCTACATAAAGAGAGATCTAAAGCTTAGTCTCAACTGAAGGTAAGATTACTTTAACAAAAGCTGCAATGACTCTCAGAGGTAACTAACGCTCACCCATCCTTCTCTTGTTCATCTCCATCCATGTATAGTAAATACAAACAGTAAGGTGGTATTTGGTTCACACTCAGAAATCAGAATTAGAATCGGAATAAAAAACCTTAGGAATCGAAATCGAATTCTGATATTAATTGTTTGGTTTAAATTTTAGAATAGATTTGATTACTATTATTGATATTTGGTTTGTATATTTTTCAAAATAAAAATCATTTGATTATCAATTTTGTTCTTAATAAAAAATGTTTTAAAAATAACATTTTTAAAATTTTGTTTTAATTTCTAAAATTAAAATGAAAATTATAGTTTTAATAAAATTTTTTAAAAAATAAAAATTGTAAAATTTTTAATGAGAAAAAATTTTATTTGTAATTTTTTAGACTATTTTCAATTTTAAATCTTTTTTTCTTAGAGAAAGCAATGAAAAAAAAAATTTTATCATAAGTTTTAGAAATATAATTGTCAATTTTTTTAGATTACTTCTAATTTTTTTAATTTATAATATTTTTAAATTATTTTTTTAATTTATCAAAAAATTTAATTTATAATATTTAATTTATCAAAATTTTTTTAAATTATTAAATTAAAAAAATTGTTTTTTAAATTGTTTTTGATTAAAAAAATTATTTTATTAAAAAAATTGTTTTTGATTAAAAATTTTAATTTATAATATTTTAAAATTATTTTAATTAATTTTTTTGATAAAAATTATATTTATTAATTTTAAAAATATTTTAATTAATTTTTTTAAAATAATTTAATTTATAATATTTTTAAATTATTTTTTATTTTAAACCACCTTTTATAAGGAAAAATAAAAATATTTAATTTTTTTCCTTAGATTTCATTCATGGGTTTTACTTGAAACCCACCAATTTATTTGAATTTCGCAAAATTTATGTCTTAAAGGTTTCATTCTCATACCTTCATTTTCATTCCATTAATCCAAACAACTTATATGAGTTTTATTCCGATTCTTAAAACCTATATCCTTTAACTAAACACCCCCCTAAGTAGACATTTGAAAACACTGTTCTGTCGAAACGGATATCTCACAAGGGACATGAGTGTATCTCAAATGCCTGACCAAGAGATTGCAAAGGACGTCAGAACATGGTGTGCTATAGTCAATCTCCAAACTTCTCTCAAGAAGGAACAACAAAAGAAGAGGTGATTAATAGTCTCTCTCCTATTGCCACAAAGATGGTAAGTTGAGGAAGTTGAAAGCCCAAGCTTGAATAGGAAATCACTCGTTTGGAGCCGCTCCATGAATACTAACCAGACAATGAATGCAAACCGAGGGATTGCTCCGAAAAACCAAACCAGATCTAGCCATTGAACCTGGGGAAATGAACTCCTGAGGTGCTCTTAAGCTGACGCAATAGAAAACTCCCCTCTAGAGCTGATTATCCACTTGATTCTATCACTACTAGAGGAAGATGGCCAATAAGATTCCGGAATAGCTTCTCGGAGATGGTCACAAAAAGCTCGCTAAAGCCTCAAAAGTTGCTGCTCACCACGTTGGATATAATCTATCCAAGTAACGCTTGTAAACACATCCCAAATAAAAGACTCAACAAGAAATCTTGACCTCTCCATGGTATGTCTCCCAAAGACCTCTATCAAAAGGCCTACAGGAGACCAGTCATCATACTAGAAAGATATACGACTCCCATCACCCATCCACCATGCGACAAACTCCCTAATAACATGCTGTAAAGAGAGAAGCTTTCTCCAAATCCATGAACATTTATCCGGAACTCTGACGAACCAAAAGCTATGACCTCGCAATAAATAATTTCGAACCCATCGAGTCCAAACATTATCTTTTGGATCAGAAATGATATGCCAAATATGCTTTAGCAGGGCATCTCTATTCCAATCAGTAACCTGCTTCAAACCAAGACCCCCTCCTCCTTAGGACAGCACACAATCGACTAAGTGACCTTGGCTTTATGGTGATCAAGAGAAGGACCAGACCATAAGAATCTTGATATAATTTGCTCAATCTCATTACATACTGCCTTAGGAAGAAGGAAACAGACGACCAAAAAGTCTGAATCGAAAATAAAATAGAGCTAACAAACTATAACCGACCTGCATATGATAGACGTCTGCTCGTCCAATGCTGAATCCGAGTAGTTATGCATTGGACCAAGTAGGTGCACTCTAACGCTGAAAACCGTGTCAATAGAAGGGGAACACCCAGACACCACACAAGCAAGTGGCCTTGGCGAAATCTCGAAATCCTCAAGATCTCCTCCCTAACCTCCTGATCCATAGCTCTAAAAAAGATCTCACTCTTTTGCGGATTCATCCGTAGACTAGAAAGCATCCCAAACTGAATTAAACCATCTAAGATACTCTGAACCGAAAATAAACAACCCTGAGAGAAAAACATTAGATCATCTGTAAAACAAAGATGAGACAGTTTAACCTCATGGCATCTCTAATGGAACTCAAAGTTAGACCCCTCAGAAATCTGACTCATCAAACTCGAAAAGACCTCCATATTCAAAACAAAGAGCATGGGGGACATAGGATTTCCCTGTCGAAGATCCCTCGAACTTTGAAAGAAATTTGTCAACTCCCCTTTGATCGAGATAGCAAAACTCGCCGTAGAGACACACTCCATAATCCGATCAATCAGCCAAATAAGAAAGCCAACGTACTTCAAAACCATCCGAAGAAAATCCCACTTTATTGAGTCATGAGCCTTAATGATATCCACCTTAATTGCGTAATAGAGGGAATCACGATTCAAGTGATATTTATAAAGGAGCTCATGGGAAAGAAGGATGTTATCCTTAATCCTCATTCCTCTCACAAACGCGGACTGCTCATTACCAATAATACTCGAAAACACCTGACTCATCCATGCTGCAATGATCTTTGAGATACACTTATAAATCATATTACAACATGAAATGAGTCTAAAATCTGATAAAGATGTCAGATTGTCCTTCTTCAGAATAAGAGAGATGATGGTGTCATTCACTTCCTTAAGAAGACTCTCAGAAACAAAAAAATTCAAAACAACCCTTGTGACATCAGGATCCATAGTATCCTAACTGGATTTGAAAAACTCGGCACTATACCTATCTGGACCCGGAGCTTTATGCCTACCCAAAGAGAACATAGCCTCCCAAACCTCTAACTTCATCACTGGGCTCTCCAAAGAGCAAATCTGATTCTCAGACAATCGTCCTCGGAGAAAGGAAGAGATAGTACTAGAATCTAACTCACCATCTCTAGGTCTACTTTGAATAGACCCCTGAAATAATCAACTGCTGCCCTTCTGATATCATTCAAATCCGAGATTCGCGTGCTATCCTCACTAACTAAAGAGTAAATAGAGTTACGGTTGTACCGCTGACAAATCGAATTAAAAATGAAAGCAGTGTTCCGATCTCTCAACTGAAGCCATCGAATCCTAGCTTTCTAATGCAACAACTCTCCTCCATGCCCGAGAGCGTATAATACCAAGCAGCAGTTGACCTCTCGGCTTCTCCTGACTCACGGCCACCACCAGACAACAACTCCTGCTGAATCTGAATTAAACTATCTCGGGTCTCTTGAACTCGAGTAGATAAGTCACTAAACTTTAGATGATTCAGTTGCCTTAATTTCAGTTTCAAACCTTTCAACCTCCTATATAAGCAATACATCAGAGTGCCATAAAAATCCTCTGCCCAAGCCTCCGAAACGATCTCCTAATATCGACGGTGGTCCATCTAGAACTCAAAGAACTTAAATGGAATTCTCCTCTGTTGCTCTATCTACTGAAAATGAATCATGTACAAAGATTGATCTGAATTACTTGGGGGAAGAAACACTACATCTAAAAAGGAATAAGTGGACAATCATGAGGAATTAACCAGCACTTTGTCTAACTTTCTTAAAATGGGATCATCCATCTGTCTATTCACCACATGAAATAAACTCCAGAATAATGCAAATCCTCCAACTCAGAATCCCTCAAACAATCATCTAGAATACAATTAGATATTGACCATCCCATGTTATCAACTCTCCTCTCAGAAGGCCATCTAACAACATTAAAATCCCCCAGAGCACACCATGGGGTGACCAAACTCCTATTTTGAGATCCCAAAAAATCCCATAATAACTGACGATCACTTGTCAGGTTAGACCCATAAACAACAGTAATATCCATACACTGTCTAAATCTAATAAACTGAACCCTACTATGAATCCACTGTATCTCACAAGTCAGAACGTCACAATAATTTCCAATGGATCCCAATATAACCAAATTCGTCCAATAATATTACTCCCATGAGCAATCATATATCCAATGAGAAAAAAGAGAGTGCTAAATAGGTATCTCATTAGAAGACCGCACCCTAGTCTCCAAAAGACCAATCATTGCAATAGGTTTTGAATCACAAAACTTCTCGTAGCTCGAATGTAAATTGGGTCATTTAGGCCCCTTACGTTCCAATAATCGATCATCTGGAATGCAAAACAAGGGTACACCCTCAAAATAGCTCAACATCCATATATTCTCTTTCTCTTTTTGTTGCCTAATTGACTTTTCTCTTTTAGTTGATTATCTTTCCCCTTTTATTACTTAATTGACTCCTTTGTATTTCATAAATATGTGTATCAATTATATGTATATATGTATGTACCAAAACAATTCCTTCGTAACCAAATCTTATCAGAATGATAAGATGTATTTCCATAGTAATAAGTGATACTACCAACAAATAGTTGATTTAGTAGAAAGGATAATAGTTTCCTTAATCAAAAGTTAGATTTAAATATTGGAGATGAAAAAAATTATATTGGGAGAGCTCCCATAAAGAGGGTCTAATAGTAATTTATATTAGATTAGTAGGAATATAATTTTGTATATCGATTAGTCCAAATTAAAAAAAATTAGCAGTAAGTGATACCTTTATAGGGGGTGTTTGTTGAAAATGCAGGAACTTGGAAACTGTGAACGCATATCAAATTGTAGAATGCAATGATGTCATGAATACAAAGTAGGTATAACATTGGTATGTGGATAGAAACTAATTGCTGGATTGGCATTAAACAAGTTTTTCATTCAATTTTGATTACAATCGTTGACCAACCACTGGCCCTTATGATCCAGTGGTACTAAATTTATTATTACATAGTAAGCTTAAGACCAAAAGAAACAATGAACAAAACATAATAGAGTTTGATTTCCCAACATTGAAGTTGTCCCGGCATGGAACCGGGAGATTAAAATGGTGCTTCTGGCAACTTCTTATTGGCCAGAAAATGCCTAACCAGCTGAAGTGATCTTTTGGGTGCATAAGTTGGAACCTGGTGGCCTGCACCTCTAACAGTAATAAACGTCAATCCATCATATTCAATTGTCCACCCACCAACCTGCGGAACAAGTATATATATATGAGAACATGTAGATGACAACTGAACTCTCTCTCTCTCTCTCTGGTCTATACCTGTTGATTTTGGTACCAAGGAGTCCATTCTTTGATTTCATCGAGTCCAAGCTTCTTCAAGGTGTACCTTGTTGATGTTACTGGAATTCTTCCATCAAGATCCCCACTAGAAAATCATATACAGATCAAAATGAGTATCTTCTTTGAACCTACGCTGTAACATAGTTTACTTGGATATCATTCATCAACCTAAGCTCCAATAGTTACCTGAATACCCATATGCGAAGACCTCTCTTTATAAGCTTTTTGATGGTGGGAAGCACGGAGAAAGGTGCATCAACCCAATTGTCTATAATATCACTGTGCACAACATGAAGCCCCTCAAACACCAACCGACATAATTAATTATAAAGATACCAAAAGAAATGAAATTTTTATGGTTCCTTAAGGAACAGTAAATACAATGGCGTCATTGCCTTTTGCTCTTCCCAAAGACTCAGGTCTTTTTTCCTCTTCTGCCTCGATATGCTTTCTCTCTCTCTCTCTCTCTCTCTCTCTCTCTCTCTCTCAAGTTATCAACGCCAAGTATATACTAGATAATTGCCATGTATAATAAAGAACTTTTTTTTACCTGCAATGAGACCACTCGTAGGGAATTTTAGTAACATTAGCATGAAGTGCTTCTTGAACATCTGGCCTATTAAAATAGGCATCAGTATAATCTGACTGGCAAGGGTCAGAACCAGCTGGTTTTGTATACCATGCAGCCTACACAGACCCATCAATCCCATGGTTATTGTAAAGGGTCACTTATTTGAATGAAATATACTTAAGATGAGAAACAATGATCCTTTGAGAATTATTCAATACTCACAAAGTTGGAGAACAATTTGGGAGCAATGCCTTGGATGATCCGACGTGGTCTGCTGTTACTGCTGAAATTATAGATGCAAATGGGAGAATGCAAGCTGTACATGTCAATGATCTTATAAACCTCGAAGTATTGGTGGAGGGCAGATTTGCAGGCGTCTGTAGTATTTTCCTGGCTGAAGTTGCATGCTTTCTTGACATCGTTGTACACACGATCAGATATAACAGCATGATCCCATGCATAGTCCATCATTCCCTTTTGGTCAGTTTCATCATCCAGTGATGGATTCCCAATCTGCTTACAATTTTTATTATCATCAATGTTCATGTGATGCCTATTAAGTACCCCTCCCCCCCCCCCCAAAAAAAAAAAAAAGGAAAAATGATATTCTCAAATGGCGTAACTCACCAAGAAACCTTTGAGATTAATGAAGTCCTCCTTTTGCGCAATCTTGTTCTTATCTAAAATTCTTTCAGCAAGTTGTGGAACATAATGCCCTGCATTTTGAACAACAAATGACAAATCATTTAAATGAAAAGAAAAACAGATGATGCAGTTGAAAGTCGAAAAACAAAGAGAGACATGACAGAGCACCTACCTGCATAGCTCTCCCCAGCAATGTAGAAATCATGGGACTTGAATTGAGGGAATCTTCGAGACCATCCAACAAGGAATTCATATGCATCCCAAGCTAAAATTCCACGATTAAGTAGTAAATCACCAATTTATTAAATTAAAAATTAATAGAAGTAATACAAGGTCAAGGCAGAAAAGGGAGTGCTTGCCTGTAATATTGTCACCAAGTTGTTTGAGATCACTGCTAGTATTGGTGTATGAAAATCCAACACCAACAGGAGATTCCACAAACAGTAGATTCGCCGCTAAAAGACACAAACTAAATTAACTTGCTAGGGTAAGAGGAGAGGAAGGCACAACCAGATACTCAAACGCTATATATATATATATATATATATATATTGATTTTGAGAAAATCAATTACCTTTGTTCCAAGCGTACTCGTTGAACTTGAGTTCAGGCTTGCCTTTCTGAGGGAGGAAAGGCCCAAGCTCTTCTGCCTCTCCATATCCAATCGAGGAACATCCCGGACCTGCCCAATCATCAAATTCCAAATCCTACTCACTGCCTTTCTTTTAACAATTTACATCCAATGTTAGTATATGAATTCATTAGTTTTCCAAGGTCTTTATGAGAACCCTTTATTATCAATATCCATAATCCCTAAATATTATCGTCTTCAAGTTATCCCAGAGATTGTCATTACTGTGGAATTTTGTAATTTTCAAAAAGGTTACTACCAACGAAGTTTTGTAAGGTTTACAAGTGATGACAATTTTCCCATCAAGGTCACCTGGGTTTCTGTTCGTACAAAGAAAAAACGAGTAACAGACAAACCGTGTAACGTCAAATCTCAAATTCAAAATTTATAAATAAAAGATAATACATTGAAAGAGTTTTTTTTAAAATTAAATTTAATAATATTTAAATAAAATTAATTAAAATATAATTTTAAATATCAATCAATAAAAAAAAAATAAAAAGGACGAACTCGACATGATAAGGGATAGGGACCCTTAAGTGGGGGTGGGAGGGGCAAGTGGCTTGAGGGCCCTTTTAAAGACCCAAGATATGAGGCATACATAACCCACTTCACACGCCTAATATCTCAATCGTCAAGCCCACAAGGTTTGGCGTCTTCACGTGGATGCCGCAAAAAGTATGAGAATCACGTGAAAATCAAATGAAAACTGCTATTTTTGATAGCTTATAATGGTGATGGTTGCAATAGCGAATTTATTTTTTTTCTTTTTTATTCCATATAGCATTTTTAAATAAGATATATTTTAATATTAAGTATTTTTTCCTCATAAATGACACTAGAATCTATAATTTGATTATGTAGGACAAAAACCAATTTGTTAGGAAATATAGTAAATGTAATTTTAACACTAATTCTAATTTATTTAATAGTTGTAAATAATAGAGTTATTTTTTATTATAAAACTCTAAGTATACTTATATTGAAAAATAAAAAGACAATACAGCTTATAATTTCTTTTTTTTTTTTTGTTTTCCCCTTAGTATAGAGTATGACTCTTCTCAAACGTGACATAAACATATTTGGCCCAACACTTCACATGATAATTCCAATGAGATGGTGTCCAACTACAAATAGAAATGATACAAAAGAAATTCTTACTAAAATAATTCTTTTCTAATATTGTTTATTAGTTCATGGTTTAGAATGAAAGTACTAGGATCATGTTATGATTCATTATTTTATTGCTTTCAAAGGTCAAGAAATCCATAGTTGAATTCTTGAGATTCTATGGACTACAAGGAGATTACACCTAAGAATAGACCATAATGTCTCATTGCTTGTCACATATTTATATATTGTGGGTAGGAAGAAGGTTGTGTAAGCTACTTTATTCTTAGAAAATGATTGAAATGTGAGATATAGAGTTGTCCATTGTGTAAGAAAAAGACACCTGATTACACATTTTACAACTCAAACAAGAGTACGACAAAAGACAAATCAACAATTTTGACATTAAACTAATAATGAGTTCTTTGCTACAAACAAAAATATGTTACCATATAGATAAGCACAAAAAAGGAAACTTGATATTATTTAGTTAATAGTATATAGACACGTGATTATCGGATACTGATGATTTATATAAAAGGGAATATAGATTTTTTTTTAATTAAGATTTATAAATTTAGTTTATTAATTGCATTAAAAAGATTTTAAATTTGTATATAGAATTTGTAAATGTCTTGCTTAATGATCTTGCTTGAGGCCTAGTTTTAGCCTCAATTCATTATTATATTTAAAATTCATATAAATCTTATATTTATTAGTAATAAATTAGATGTCTAATCTTGCTAACTTAATGCCTAATAAATTTCTTTCTCAAGCTATATTGTCAATTGGAGAAAAAAAATGTTAAAGAGTAAATAGAAATGTAATTAGTCATTTTACATTTCAAAAGCATTGAACAAATAAATTTTAAATGAATACTGATATTAATTTTCTTAAATAAATTAAAGGCATGTTTTAAATTAGCAACTCTCTTGGGCCATACTTGGGGTTTGTAGTTATTGAGCATTTATGATTAAGTTAGCTTATGCTCGAAATATGGTAATTGATATTTTGATCTCTGTTTAGAGGGAAAGAATTGACTCATGCCATTAGAAAATATTTGATTAGAATAAACTAATATTTGATTTGATTTTAAAAATATCTGATTTTCTTTATTTCCATAGTTGTAATAATGAATTTCTTTACGAATCAAATCTATTGTAATATAGGAAGTAATAGATTATTAGCACTTATATTATTATATTGTTTATCATCGTTAATATGGTATTAGAATAATATTCAAATTTCTATATAGACCCAATCTATTATAATATAGAAAGTAATAGATCATTAGCATTTATATTATTATATTGATTTTTTTTAATATATGCAAAAAAGAAAAGCAAAATAAATACAAAATAAATTTTAAATAAAATTTGTATTAATTTTATTAAATAAATTAAAGATATTTACTAAACTTTGGTTTTTGACATTCAACTCTATTAAGCCAATGCTACTTGATACGTAGTGGTTTGTGTGTGGTATTGCGCCCATCTCATGGCGTTATGCTCCAAAGGCATAGGCGGGCGCAGAAGAGAAAAACAACACAAACACTATTGCAATCGAGACTATCTGCCTTAAACTTTCTGAATTACTATCAAGAGGGAAGCAATGAAAAGACAAAAACTGCAATGTAGACTATGAAGAGAAAGGGAATTCTTAAACTTTCTGAATCAAATTTATGCAATAAACAAGTGAAATGAGAACAAGGGAAATTGGGTGTACCTCCATTTAACCAAAGAAGAAGAGGCTTTTCTTGGGGTTTGTGTGTGGCTTCAAAGAACCAATAAAACAGTGCTCTTCCATGGCTTTCATTCACAGTAACATATCCAGAGTAATGCGCGAAATTCACCTGGGGTTGCCCTGGAAGTCCAATAACTCTATCTGCCTTTTGTTTGCACAATATCTCTTGGCTCAGATGTTCTCTATATCCAAACACTCCCCCTACAGCCAATGAACTTAAGTTCAAGGCAAGCCAAAGAATGAAATAAGATTTTAGGGACTTGAGCATCATTATTGGTGAAAAACCCATCTCTCTCTCTCTCTCTATTATTTGGTTTATATAGATATAGTGAAGGGGAGGGAGACGACAGATAAGGCTCAACAGTAATGATGCTGTTAGTGTAGTTGCTTCTTATTCATTTTTTTCCCTTTATTTCTTTATATGAAAAAGGCCAAAAGCTTTTTAAGCTCCGTGGGCTTGGAAGTATACCCCCAAGAAATGGGTTGGTACGGATTGGAGGGCCTAAGACTAAGGGTCACTCACATGCTTTTGTTACTTCCCCCTTCAAATAATGTTGCAAACATTGGACATGTATAATTATAACTTTTGTTTATGTCATGAAATAATGGGTCCTACTTGTTATCCTCGGCAATGAAAAATATGTTAGCTTTTATAGACGACCAAGAAAAATAAAAGCTACATTTACACTAGGATAATTTTTTTCTATAGTTGTAGTCATGGTGGTAACACTTACTCTATCGTTGCAGGATTTTGATGGTATCATCCATATTCTTTTTGATTAAATAGAAAATTCAAACTATAAAAATTTGTAGCATATACATACATATATGTGTGTGTGTTTGTGTGTATATATATATATATATATATAAAATAACAACCTTTGGAAGTAATTTCTACAAAACTTGCCGCCATTTATTAAAATTAAGTAAAAAATATCAACAAACAGTCGGTTTAGTGAGTAAGTGTATTAGATCTCTTAACAAAGTCACGTATTTAAAAGTGAGAGAACTTTCCTCTAAATTGAGTCCGATAATGTTCAGGTCGGAATAGTTAAAATATAATTCTGAATATCAGTTTGTTATATTAAAAATAATTATTTGAATTAGGTCAAGATGCATTGTCAGGGGAAATTCAATTCATTGGGTGTATAATTCAATTCATTGGGTGTATAATTGGTTCCGAGGGGTATTACTGTATAGGTATTAAGGAGAGGAAGAGGAGGTGTTGTTGATTAGAGAAATGAGAGAGATACAGATTTGCTTCGTATGGAAGCATTGACATCTTATATGATCTGTTCTTAGTGCAGAAAGAATATATTGGATTTAGCTTTTTTGGGATAAGAAGCAATCATGCAATCCATACATACCCTTTCACTGCACTAAACTTCCATTTGTATAAAATTGATAAATGGAGAGATTCCATATATATACCTTATTAAAAAGGAAGCAATACAATAATGTTAAAATCTAATAATCTATTATTTTAATAAAATATTATAAAAATTGGCTTTATATAAAAAATCCATTATTACAAATATACAAACAAAATAAGTCAAATATTTTCAATATTAAATCAACTATTGATTTATCTGAATACCAAATATTTTTCAATAATTGATATTTTGATACATAATTGTTAGAAAATATCATATGTTTTGATTAATTACTCAATATATTATTTTTTTCAAATCATATTATTTGATTTGATTTAGAAATATTATGTAATAAAATCAAATTAATTAATTCAACATATTTAAAAATTTGTATGTTTCAAATCAATTAATTTGATTTTAATAATACTAGATTTTCTTTATTTATACACTACAAAAAAAATACGGAATTAGCTACGTATTTAGTGATGAAAATTTTAGAAAAATTCGTGGCTAATTTTTTTTGTGACGGATTTAGCGACGAAGTGACTAATAGCGCGTTGCAAAAATTTAGTCACGAATTTCAAAAATCCGTTGCTAAATTTAGTCACGGATTCTGAAAATCTGTGGCTAAATTTGTAATTTTATATTTTTATTTTTATAGCCCGCTGGTCCACCAGCCTGCCACTGTGCCGAACCCTGCTGCTTGCCAGCCTAAGCCTGCCCTTACCCGCTTGCGTACAAAGCAACTTCCTGCTACTTTATATTTTTGTAAAAAATATGCACTTACCCAGATTCGAGCCTGGGACTATAGAGACATCTAGAGTGTTCTCAACCACTATGCCATATTAACTTATCTGATATACTTTTTTTTTTTACTTCATTACTTTCTTCCTAACTCTTTCCATTAAAAATACAATTTCTTAATTTAATAAAAATACAAAATATAAAATTATATTTAATAAAAACACAAAATTATATTTAATAAAATTATAAAATTATCTTTAATAAAAATACAAAATTATATTTAAAAAATACAAAATTATATTTAATAAAAATCAATACCCTAATTTAATAAACAATAAAATACAAATTTATATTTAATAAAAATACAAAATTAGATTGAATAAAATTTCAAAACTAATTAGTGACGAACTTAGCCACTGATTTGAGATCCGTGGCTAAAATTAGCCACGAATTTTGAATTCCGTGACTAAATTTAGCCACGGATACTAAAATCTGTGGCAAATTAGCCACAGATGTAAAATCCGTGGCTAAATTTAGCCACGGATCCTGAAATCCATGGCAAATTAGCCACGGATCCTGAAATCCGTCGCTAAATTTAGCGGTGGATTAAAAATTTCATCGTTAAATTAGCGACGGATAATGATTTTCGTTGCTAAATTAGCGACAAAAATTAATTCACGGCTAATTAGCCATGAAATCTGTTTCGTTACAAATTTCATAGCTAATTTGTGACGAATTTGATTTTGGTTGCTATTTTTTTGTGGCTAAATTCTATTTTTTGTAGTGATATATTTGTAATATTTATTTTCATATTTATAATAATGATTTTTTATATAAATCTAAATATTGAAATATTTAATTGAAATAATGGTGTATTAGGGTTCATATTTTCTATTGCTTTCATTTTTTAATATGGTATTAGAGTTACGCTCAACATATATATGTATATATATATTTGAATATTTTCTAATATCATATTCAATCTCAAATTCATAGATAGAATTACAATTTTTTAAGCAAGATCCTTTCTTTGAAAGGCTCATATTAGCACTCTTGTCAATACTTTCATGGATTTTTATGTTATGGCACGAGAGCGAAGACTCATATCTACATTATGATTTCTGAAATCTGATCTCAAAAACTAGTGTTATGTGTTCATAAGTGTGTTCAACACTTTTGAGTAAGAAAGATTTGAAAAATCTAAAAGTTTAAAGAAAACATTTTGATGAAAAAGATAAAAGTGTTCTGGAGAATTTTTCTCTCACATCTCATTAATTAAATTTATGACAACACTTTTATATTTATAGTGTCTTCTTCAAGAAACTTTGAAATGATGGTCTTAAACTAACTAAAGTTTGTTAATTTAAGTTAAAACTAATGATAACAAAGTGTTTAACTCAAAAATACAAAAATATATTTGACAAAAAATCTTAGCACTTCAATCCTTAAGATTTTTGGAGAGTCCAAGCTTGTTCATTAAACCATTGGCAAGATATATTTTGATGATGAGTAAAACTAGGAAGTGATGTCTCATTTCAATGTGCTTTGTTCTTGAGTGATGGATTGATACAATGAATAACACTAGGTTTGATAATGAGCAAAGCCCAAGTTTGATGATGAGCAAGATAAGTTAGACTAATGAGAGAATAGTTTGGAGGAAAATAGGTTGAGTTAGGAATGATGATAGATATAGACTTGAAATTCAGACATAGAGTAGTTGACTTACCTCTGAAAATTAGTTGACTCACTAAGTTCAGAAAAGTCTATAAGTTCAAATAGAATATTAAAGTAGTTGACTCATGAAAGAACATAAGTCGACTTACTGTAGGTAGACAGAACAAAGTCAGGTGCAGGACACTAACAAAGGTGATTAGCCACACCTCATGCCATTATTGAGCGAACTATCAAATAATATTCCTTAAGACAACATTTGAATGTCCTTTAGACATTCTTCAAAATGCTCTAATATGTCTAATCCAAAATTGAATGATTGCCCAAGAATAATTTTAAATAACTTCCTTATACATCCATAATTGCTATGCCACACATGTCACACCTTCAAAAACAATTATAATACCACAAGTCAATTTATGAAAGTATGTAAGTTGACTTGATATGTTCCAAATTCTACTTGATTGGATCCTATGTCACTTGTCCGCCTGTGCAATGATTCCCTGACTACTGGTCGTGACAAACAAAGTTGTTTAATCCAATCTTAGTAAAATCTCAATATTTTTAGTATCCATAAGTCATTTGGGAGAATTTAATAGTCACTTGAGGTGGTTTTCTAAAATAATCACAACTGCTCATAGTTGCCTATATTCCCAATCAAATGGCACCTAATGTCGTGCGAACTCCTATATCATTTTCTTGGTCTGAGCCAACCTTAATAGAACACCAATCAATTCTCTCCTCTGAATAATCCTTAGAAATGATGCTTATTGCTCACTACCAAACATCAAAATTCCCTTGGTGGCACTAAGTTGCTCATGAGCCTAGGAATATGCATGAGCCATACCATGCCATGACATAGGACACATTATGACAGAACTGTGGAAGACCATGAGCAACACACAAGGCAATTGTATGAAGGTTTGCATGAAAGGGCATGAGCAAAAGGTGCGAACGAAAGGCCACGAGTGACAGGACACAAGCAGCATGCCACAGGATAGGAGTAGCATGCTAAAAGACACAAGTAGCATGCCAAAGGACACGAACAGCATGCTAAAGGCCACGAGCAGCATACCAAAGGCCATGAACAATGAGCAACATGACATAAACAACATGTCACAAGCACCAGGCAGCGCGCAATGCAAAGGAGAAGTTGCGAAGGAGGTTCGCATGGACACAAGTTCCCAACCAAGAGTCACGACCGAGCAGCCATCACCAAAGGATGCCATCAAGTCATGACCATTCACTAGGACCATTGGACACCATAAGGACCAGCAAAGCAATGCAAAGAAGGAGAAATGCCCAAAGAAATGCAAATGATAGTAGGAAGCTAAAAGGTGCCAGCACAATGCAAAAAGACACAAGGATTAGCATCACGTGATAGGCAGATAGCCTCCAAAAGGATTCTTAAGGCTGATGGTAGCGAGAAGACACTAGGAGGAAGGCATGAATACACAAACAGCTAACGGGTAAGAGCATAATGCATGCACCTGCGCACCAATACACTAGTTAGTATTTTATCATAAGGCATAAGGCCAAGAGACTTAAGTATTGTGAGTTATTTTTAGTTATTTCTGTAGAAGATGTTTTATATTTATGTAAGGGTGGGAATTCAAGTGTTAAAGGGCAATTATAACTTCTCCTAAGCCGAATAGGCATTTGTTCAAGCCCAAGAGGCATCTTTAGGCCAAAATGGTCCCTTTGCCATCCATTTGGCCAGCCCTTCCTGCGCCTATATAAAGGCATGTAATCCCCTTATTTTCATATGGTGAAATACAATTAACTACTCAGACTTCAGTCAAGTTTTAGTCCCTTTTTACTTCTCATTCATGAGAGTGTAGTCCTTGGGTAGCATATGGATTATCTAATGTTCATTGCTTCGTGAATGATCCCTCCGTTGTAACAAAGCCAGACCCATACCATTTGAAGGAGAGCAATTGCTTGAGAGATCCTTGCGGTGCAAAGCCTTTATTCACTCCAAATTCATGAGTCATATCCCCTTCCCTTTCCTTACCCGATCTTCCATCCCTTATTCTTTATTTTTTCCCCTTTTTTCCCTTCTTTTTTCCTTAGTTTCTTCTATCTTTTCCCCCTTTTCTTCCTTTTTTCATGAGCCACTGTTGTTCATAGGACATAGGTACCGTGTTCAAGGTGTACCCCATCCATTTTTAAAAGCTTCCCTATCCTTCATTAGAGAAAACAATCCATGCACCTCATCTATGACACGGGTGCCGTCCCATCTTTGGTGCTTTCATTGAGAGGTGTTCATTCCCTACATTTTCATTGGAAGTTACCATTGATAACCTTCCTTTACATCCCTCAAACAACTCTCTTTCCCCTGTCCAAAAACTTATTCTCACTTTTTCTCAAAAACAAAAAATCAAAAATGCCATGCCCCAAATCTACCCCATCGCCGAGGCTTCATAGGTGATAGACTATCTGGCTCTTGTTAGGGCTCTGTCACTTACATGAGTAGCATAATTCATACTAAAATAATAGATTTTTTATTTATTTCAGTAACTACATATTATAAAAGTTTTCTTGTACATGGTAAAGCAACATGACTTCTATACTAGAAAGGCTATCGACAACAAAGTTATCTCTGCCATCTCATCTAATTTTTTGTGACTTTTGTTCCTACAGGATCTGAAAATATATTTTTTTATGTGAGCTGGACAGCCCAATGAGGCCCGTGTGTGTGTGAAAACTTTTATTAAAAAATTGTATGATAACAGTTTCATTATAAAATCTTTTAAAAAAGCTTTCAATGTAACAACAACATGCACAAAACAATAATAACAGTGACACATAATAATACAGTACAAGTAATGGTTCACTTTCATCTTATCACTCCATTACGAGATTAGTCTTCTTATCCCTCCTACGAGATCTATTTCCAAAAAGACCTATCAGTTTCTCTAAGATTAAGTAGACAAACCTCCTATTCACATAATGGGGTGCTACTAATATGTATTTCGACGTTCGACATAGCCCTTGCTTGCTCGACGGATCTCCACACATACCGACTTATATAACAATTACAAACACATATATTGATATAGTGGTAGTAAATCATGGTACAGTAATAAATCAAGATAACAGTAGAAAATTATGATAGTTATGTATAAAAAGATAAATAAAATGGTCACTTGCTTTAAAAAGTTTTACTTAATTAAGATTTTTTACTCAACTTACATCTTCCTTTTCACCTGCTTTCACGGAACAACACTCCTCTCTTTTCCTTCTTCCTTCTTTTTCTCTCTTTCTCTCTTTTCTTTCTCTCTTTCTCTTCCTTTCTCCCTTTTGGCCAAATTTGGTTTGGGAATGGAATGGGGTGAGGTATTTATAGGTGTTGGAAAGTGATGAGTCAACATCTTCTTTCATAGATTGTTGACATATGTAGGACATTGTTGTTGATACATGACACTTGTTAGGATACTTGTTTATCATGTAGGACACTTGTTCTTGATGAAAGATATGTGTCCTCTATGTTTTAATTGTGCAAGACATGTCCATTGTCTTGGTGATGCTTATCCATCTTAGTTGGTTAAAGATGATAAGGCGGTGGAACTTAGTGTCTAGGTTCAGTGTACCTTCATCCAAGGTTTAGGTGTCCAGCATTCAGTATTTTAATACTTATTTCCAAGTAATATCATTTAAGTAAATGACATTTATCTAAGAATTATACTTAAATAAGGAAATATCCCCATTTGAATTCAATAAAAATTCTTTAAAAATAAAAAATCAACTCTGCATTCCAAGAACAAAACTCGAAATAACTAATTTTGTTTAATTTTATTTGGAAACCTAATGACTTAGAAACATTTCAAAAAAATAGGTTTTTAAACGTATTTGACATATAAGGAACAATTATCAAGACTTTTTCTCTATATTTTTTAGATATTTCAGATACCTCATTTTTTTAGATACTTAGTCTCCAATGAGCTGGTCAAACTTATGTTTAATATTCCAAGTCTTTGATTTCATACTCAATCTATTTGTTTGAGTAGTCTCACTAATTTATAATTAATAATAAGTTATTTTTTGCAATTAGATTAGGGTATGTGACAAGAAAAAGTCTTACCATGGCCGAAAAAGTACCAACTCAAAGGGAACGACTTGAGACCCTTGAGAAACTTTGAAGCCGCAAGAAAGGAAAGTCAAGATATGAATCAACGATTCAATCTACTTGACCAAAGCCTTGCAAACATTACTACAATGCTCTAAAAGATGCGAGTGAATAGGCCAACTGAAAGGGTTCAAGGCCAAAGGCATCAACATCAACCACCAACGGGCATCAACATTGGAGAGACATCTACACCACCTATCGAAGTGCCATCACCACCATCTTCAATTGCCAAAGAAGGAGATCAAGAGCCACCACAGCAAAAGTGATGAAGAGTTCCAACCAAGAGGAAGATGTAGGAATGGGACACCATGCTTGGAGTTCCCTCATTTTCAAGATGGAGACCCAACGACGTGGATTGCTCATGCTATGACTTAGTTTGCACACTATCTAATAGCCACCAATGAAAGGGTACGTATGGCAAGTTTCTATTTTGAAGGAGAAGCACAACTATGGTACCAATGGCTGAAGGAGAGATATAAGGCAAGACAAAAGGAGATATTATGGCAAAGACTTCGCAAGGAAACTACAAAGAGTTTGGTGACACCAAATACACCAACTATGATGTAGCCCTTACACGCCTCAAGCAAACCACATCCCCATGAGACTATTAAAAGGAGTTAAGGATCTCGACTCATGTGGATTGGCCTAAGAAGGCACTAATTGGCACATTTATATGAGGACTCAAACCTGAACTTGTAACTGAAATGAAGTTACAAAGGCCAAAGACATTGATTTGAGCATATGAGATTGCAAGATTGAAGAACGAGCAACTTCAAGATATCCACAAGGCATCACGGTTCCAAGCAAGCAAAGAAGCAAGAGGTACCAAATCTATGATCAAACCTTCTACTTCTAAGGTTCTTCCACAGCCCACACCAAGCAAGCCACCACAAGGAGTGAAGAAACTCACCTCTGCTGAGATGGAAGCAAGAAGTTCAAAGGGCCTATGTTTCTATTATGATGAGAAGTTCACTGCGGGTCACAATGCAAATAGTCGTGACTTTTTATGATTGAACCACTTGAGGGAGATGAAGAGACACCATTCCATGAAGAAGCAGAATACAAAGAAGGAGACTTTATAGATGATAAAGATGGACCAGCCATATCCATTCATGCCATGGCCAGAGTTCAGGGGCCACAAACCAAAGCAAAAGTACTAATAGAGGTAACCCTTCTTGTCGACAACGGATCCTCTCTCAACTTTATTAATCAAGAGACTACAGGAATGCTGAAATTACCTGTGGAGCAAGTCACACCATCTGAAGTCAAAGTCGCAAGCAAAGAAAAGTTATCATGTTCAGAGATCCACCAAAATGTCATGATTCACATCCAAGGGTACGAAGTCTAAATTGACTTTTACTCCTTACCTTTAATGGGAAGGGACATTGTGTTAGGGGTACGATGGCTTGAGACACTTGGAAATCAATTACAAGAAAAGAGAAATGGAGTTCATGCACAACAACGAATGGATCCAACTTAAGATGGATAGCAATGGAGACGAAGAGGTGCCAACCATTGACAATGAGATGACAACTGAAGAGATGCCAACTAAAGATAAAGAGATGCCAACCGAAAATGAAAAGATGCTGACCGAAGGGATGCTAACTTAGGACTAAAAGATGCCAAACAATGGGTAAACCCAAGGCATGGAGATACCAAGCCTAGAGCCAGTTATTCAAAAAGGGACACTAGATTGTGCTACTCAAGTCTCTTTTCCCACTCAAGAAGGCCAACCAAATGAAGACATCCGCGTGGAAGACAAAGATGTGCCAACCGCAAGTAAAGGGATATCAAGCAAAGGGCAACCTAGCACGCCACTCTTAGTCTTACCCATTTCCAATCTAGTGATGAATATTAGGGAAGATATCAAGATTGCCCTTCAAGAAAACCCCCATAGCTAAAGCATCATCCACAAGTTGGAGGTCGACCAATATAAAGAGACTCAATATAAACTGAGGAACAAACAACTTCTTTAGAGAGGCAAGGTATATGTGCCCAACATCAAAAGGTTGCGACAAAATGTCCTCTCACACTTTCATGGTAGCAAAGAAGGCAACCATCATAGAATATTCAGAACTTATAGGAAGATTTTAAAGAAGTTCTCATAGGAAGGCATCAAGAGAGACATCCACCATTACATCAAGCACTACAAGGAATGCCAAAAGACAACTTTTAAAGCATCCTACGAAAAGCCACCACCAAACAAGCCATCATACAACATGGGAGCAGTAGCAAAAGAGTTCAAAGATGTCGATTTGAAGATTTAAGCCATGAGGAGATCATCGAAGGAAAATTGCCTCGAGTTCAACCCTCAGCAAGAGCACAAGGAGTTACAAGTAAGCAAGAAGACATGTTCAAAGAACCATTTCAAGAAGAGGAGTCATGACATAAGGAAGATTCAAAGAAGAGGCCATACAAAGCTAAAGGTGCCGAACAATGGGAAAAATCACAACAACCTTGAGGATAAGGTTCGTCTCTAAGGAGGGGTGAATGTGATGAAACCGTGGAAGTCCTTGAGCAATACACAAGGCAATTACATGAAGCTTCACATGAAAAGGCACAAGCCAAACGTGTGAATGA
This sequence comes from Dillenia turbinata, assembly GCA_037126225.1. NCBI lineage: Eukaryota > Viridiplantae > Streptophyta > Magnoliopsida > Dilleniales > Dilleniaceae > Dillenia > Dillenia turbinata. Next base: position 18,546,154 of record JBAMMX010000011.1, on the reverse strand, counting down.
AGGCCATAAGTGATAGGACACGAGCAATATGTCCACCAAAGGACACGAGCAGCATGCCAAAGGCCATGAGCAATGAGTAACAAGACATGAATAGCACGTTACAAGCACCTGGTAGCACACAATGCAAAGGAGAAGTTTGGAAGGAGCTTTGCACGGACATAAGTTCCCAACCAATAGTCACGACCGAGCAGCTATCACTAAAGGATGCCATCAAGTCATGACCATTCACTAAGGACTAGATGACACCAAAAGGACCAGGAAAGCAGTGCAAAGAAAGAGAAATGCCTAAAGAAATCCATATGGCAACAGCAACCAAAAGGGGCCACCGTGATGTAAAAAGACATAAGGATCAGCATCATGCGATGGGCCACCAGCAAGCAATCATGGGGCACGAGTCAATGAAGACTCTGAAAGGAATTTTAAAGCTGAAAGCAACAAGAAGACACCAGGAGGAAGGCATGAGTATGCAAACAGCCAAGGGATATGAGCATAATGCAAGCACCCATGCGTCAATGCACTAGTTAGTATTTTATCATATGGCATAAGGCCAAGAGACTTTAGTATTGTTATTTATTTTTAGTTATTTTTGTAGTAGGTGTTTTATATTTATGTAAGGGTGGGAATTTAAGTGTTAAAGGGCAGTTATAACTTCCCCTAAGCAAAATAGGCATTTCTTCAAGCCTAGGACACATCTTTAAGCCGAAATGGACCCTTTGCCATCCATTCGGCCAGCCCTTCCTACGCCTATATAAAGGCATGTAATCCCTTCATTTCTTATGGTAAAATATAATTAACTATTTAGACTTTAGTCAAGTTTTGGTCCCACTTATTTCTCATTTGTGAGAGACAAGAGTGCAGGACATTACGTAATCATAGTACAGTCCTTGGGCAACTCATATGTTGTCTAATGTTCATCACTTTGTGAGTGATCCCTACGGTGCAACTAAGCCTAGGCCCATGCCATTTGAAGGAGAGTAATTGCTTGAGAGATCCCTTTAGTGCCAAGCCTTTATTCACTCCAAATTCGTGAGTCATATCCCCTTCCCTTTCCTTACCCGATCTTCCATCTCTTATTTTTTCTTTCTTTCCCTTTCTTTCCTTCTTTCTTCCTTAGTTTCTTCTATCTTTTTCCCCATTTCTTCCTTTTTCCCCGAACCACCCAGTGCATAGGGCATAAGTGCCACGTTCAAAGTGTACCCCATCCATTTTTAAAAGCCTCATTATCCTTCCTTAGACAAAACAGTCTGTGTACCTCATCTAAGACACGAGTGCTGTCCCACACATGCCATGACATGCTACAATAGTGAGTATCGATCTTGAATCTTCCAAGTATCGATACTCAACACTGTTCGCATGAGCTATGGGCCACACCACATAAACCACGACACATGCGATGAGCCATGACATAGGACTGAGCCATGAGCACTTAGCATGTTAACTCGAGCACTGCTCAAGCATGGCATTGGCAAGGCACAGGCATAACATGAGTATGGCACAAGAATAATATAAGCATGGTAGGAACATTGCACGAGCATGGCACTAACATTGAACGAGCTTGGCACTGACATTGCATTAGCATGACACGAGGATAAGCATGCCACAACCCATTGTATTAGGTCATAGTACACATGATCACTAGAGGTAAATTGCCAAGTCAACTTGTAATTTCACCCTAGTCAACTCACCTCATCATAACTTAGAAAAATTCTAAGCATGGAGGTGAAGTATCAATCCTTTGAAGGATAAGGGTCGATCTTTCCATGTGTAAAACATGGGAAAGTCAACTGCCATAGAGGCAAATGTCGACTTGCATATATGTTGCTCTGCACAGAACACTTCATAAGGCTAAGGACATAAGCAACCCTAATGCATGTTATCATAAGACACTTTAGAATACTAAAAAACCGAAGTTTGACCAATCCATCAGAGACTAATTATTTAAAAATATAGGTATTTAAAATATCAAGAAAATAAAAATTAAAAATAGTGGTATTTGTTCCCTATATATCAATTAAGATTGAAACTATTTTTTTAGAATTTTTCTAAGTAGTTAATCCTCTGAGCAAAGGCTATCCAAATTAAATCCAAAAATCAAAAATAGAATTTTGTTTTTTGAAGAGAAAGTTGACTTTTTATTCTTAAAGAATTAGGTTTTGAAACATATTTTATTGAATGCAAATGGGTAGAATTTTCTTTTTTACATGTAATATTTTAAGTAAATGGAAATGTAAAAACTCAAATGTAAAACTGGATATTTATTTAAATGATTATTACTAAGTAAATAAGGGAACTGACCAAAAGAGCACTGAGCCATCCTGCATATGCATAAAGCACAATCACTGAAGTAGGTTCAAGTACCTAGTTGATTCATCAAATTAAAGGAGTCGACTACCACAAGGCGTAAAAGTTGAGTATTGATCCTTGCACTCATGAGTACCAATTCTTAGCACTGTTCAAGCTCAAAGTCTGACCAAACCAATTGAAGTAGTCGACTCGCTTGAGAAGGGTAGTCGACTCAATCAAGCTGTTGAAGGAAAAATAGCGAAGTGTGGAGTACCGATCCTCAATACTGTACAAGCTCAAATCGCAACACAAAGGCAAGCGACGGTTAACTAAAGAGGTAGTGTTAGTTGACTCATGTAAGAAACATGAAAAGCAAAATTTAAAAGAAGAGTCAACTAGCAGAGAATAGTAGTCAACTATCATGTGAGTAACAGTTAGTTTTCAAAAAAGCTGCTTGAGCATTTAATAAGTCACAACAACCTCCAAGCGGTTGGTTCTCACATTTAATGAGCTCTAATAGTCAGAACACATAAAGAGGTTATAAATACAATAACAAATGAAGATCAACTATCCTTTTACAACTCTGGAACTTCATTGTACGTCAACTAAGCATCTTAATCTTTTGTAATTTCAATTTATGCTATTGAATCTAGTGTGAGCCATGAAAAATACATCATACCAATAAGGGTCCAATTTGTAATCTTTCTTTTCACCTTGAATCTTGTAATCGACAAAGAAGAAAGGGTCTTGTTGGTGTGGGCTTAGAGAGTCGTGAAGAAAGGTTAGGGTTGCTAATATCGAGCGAGCTAGTGTGAGTGTTCTATGAGCAATACTTGTAAGGTGTGACTAAGGTATGTAAAACCTAGTTGATTATGCTATTTGATTTGCAAATGGTCGACTGGAAAATCCAGGTAAACCTTGGGAGTAGATGTATACTAGAAATGATGGAACTACTATAAATAGCCTGTGTCGAATCTTCTTCTCCCCCCATTCTTTTCTCTGTCTTTCAACTTCTAAATCCCCTGAAAACTCATAAAGTGACAAATCATCTATTCACCCCTTCTAGGTGGTTTTTACATAACCTTTCAAATTATTCCTTGGGCTAACCTTTTCTGAGGATGTCTACAAGCTACTCATTAGACTTGTTATGTGCTATGTTGATTTCCTTGTACTTCTTGACTTCTCTCAAGAAATGATATTCAACTTTGATGTGTTTGGTTTTTGCCATGTTGAATAGGATTTTGATCCATGGCAATAGTTGATTTGTTGTCGAAAATAGCTTGATAGGCTTCTTATGATCCATCTTCAAATCTTCTAAAAGTTTCTTTAGCAAAATAGCTTAATTTACTACACTGGTGGCAGAAATATACTCTACTTCAGTTGTTGATTGTGCCCCACTCTTGTTTTCTTGAGTTTCGAATGACACCAAAGCCAAAGGAAAAATAATAAGCTAAAGTGCATTTGGAGTCGTTTACATAACCTACATAATCATTGTCAATATGTCCAACCAATTGAAAATTTGTAGTTGTCTTATACCAAATCCCAATCCCAACTAAACTTTTGTACTTACTTTTATTAACCTTCTTGTTAACATCTTCCTTTGAACAACTTTTTATTGACAACAAAAGGTGTTGCAACTAGTTCACACCATTCCATATTGAATCTTTTCAAAATATTCGGGGCATCTTTGTGTTGATTAATGAAAATCCCTTCAGGAGTTTGATGACCTTCAATCTCCAAAATATACTCCATGTCTCCCAAGTCACTCATTAAATTATTGGTTCATGTGCTGCTAAAAATCATCCACAGTTGAAGGATCACTACTCATCACCAACAAATCATCAACATGGAGAGAAACAATCAAGATGTATCATGAAGAAAATGTTTTAACAAAGAGAGTTGCATCCTTGCAAATCCTATTAAAATCATTCTTGCAAAAACAAATATCAATTTTCATATACCAAGCTTTTAGATTTTGCTTCAAACCATAAAATGACTTTTTTCATCTTATAAACTTTATGTTTAGCTCCTTAACCAATGAAGACTTGTGGTAACTCAACAAATATTTTCCTCTTCTAGCTCTCTAATTAGAAATGTTTTCATTTGAATTTGCTGAATTTTCCATTTGTTTTGGCAGCAAGAGGAATGAAAAGTGTGATGGTGCCAAGTCTTGCAATGGGAGCAAAAGTATCTACATAAGGCTAAGTTCTTACAATGCTTCCATTTGTTTTTGTATCCCTTCACACCAAATCTAGCTTTGTGCTTGCAAAATAGAACCATCAAGATTAAGTTTTGTTTGAACACGCCATGAAGAATGGAAAAATAGGTAATTTGTTTATTATATCCTGAAAAATACATATACATTAGTTGTATACACGTATACCATCTCACAAGTTAGGAAACTATCTCACAAAAATAGGAAACCATACTAACAAGAAAATAGGAAACTATCCTAACAAGAATATACACCAAATATACAACTCAACTCATCCCAAAAAAAGGGGATTATATATCATCCACACGATTTCCCTTTTTAAGCTACATCTCAATACTCCCCCTGAAGCTGGTGAATGGATATCCTCCATTCCAAACTTACTAATGATATGTTGGAAAATAGTACTTGATTGTCCCTTTGTAAGTATATCAGCCAATTAATCTATATAATGTGTGTATGTAGAGTTGTCAAATGTATAAGGCGGGTTGCCTTCGCTCAGTAAATATAACATACATATGGCAAGTCTCTTGCTTATTCCTCATGAAGAGATCATTGAAAATCTTTTGAGATTATAAGGATTGTACTCAAGGATCTTTAGGAGATTTAAGATCCTATAAATAAAGAAAATTTTGAGTTATCACGTAGATTTCTTACCTTGTCAGAAGGGACAATAGAGATTTTCTTTCTTATCAGAAATGATTACTCCTAGGATTAGGGGAGATTCAAATTTTGGGTGATCATGATCTTGATTTGTTAGACAGAGCTGTTACTCAATAGGAGATGATTCGGTAAAAGTTGAGAGATTCAACCGAGCAAAGGTTGCGAGACTTAATTGAAAGTGCTTGATTGAGAGAGTGGTTGAGCAAGGGTTTACCAAGAGACCCCTTGGTGGTCTGTGGGCCTTTGTGATTATGGCCTAACGAGTTTGGTAATCTCTAGGTTTTATGGTTTTGGGCTATTGGACCATGTGCCATCATTTATCTCCCACTCCTAATGTTATTTCAAAAAAGTGGCATTACGAGTAGAGTTAAAGAGGTAGGAATTGGGAAATTTGAAGGGGTGCAAAGGTTAAGCATTTTGGGGAACTAGAAGATGGGTATTAAATAAGAAATGTGACACTTTGATTGCGAAGTATGCCATTTCGATCACTGAGAATTGTATTTGATACGCTTTCTATTGCTATAAATAGTAAAGGGTACTTGGTGGAATTTCGTCACTTTATTTAGTGAGATGAGGTTTTGGGGGTTAGGTTTTGGTTCATGAGTGTCGAAATTTATGAAAAATAGAGATGGCGAAGGGTTTTGAATTATAATTTTATTGCCATCTTGGTAAGATCAGGAGTACAATGATAGAGAAAGAGCTATGTTTACAGATAGTTTTTTTCTTTTTAGAAGAAGGCAGATAAAAAATTGTATAAACATATGGAAGGCTTGATGATAACGATAATGCAGAGGGATTTGTATGGTGATCATAAGCTGCATCCTATTGAGCACCATTGGGATGTTTTGGAGAGTCCTTTGTAAGGTGGGAATGTTACCACTCTTATATGTGAGTTTATGGGTCGTATGATTTGCAGGAAAAGGTCTTGTTCCTTATAGGAAGCTAAAACTTCTCTTCTAAGGGTTTGTAATCATTTTTATAGCCTGAGGCTTCACCTAGTCAAGAGAAGTGAGGAAATAAAAGAAGGAAAGAATAAGGGTGAACCTAGTTGGCAAAGTGAAAAGAAGTGATAATAGGCTCTGAATTGCTGGCCGTTTGTGGAGTAGTTATTCCTTTTCCTCATAGGCTCGTTGTCTATGTACTTAATTCTCTATGTAGCTCATATCTCCTTCCTTTTAACGATGTACTCTGTTCTTATGTACTCTACCTCAATTTAAATGAACTTTATTTCTTTCTCATGTGTAACAAATGAAAAATTAAATAAATGAATTTATTGAGAGTTTACTTTCTTATAATTGTCGTATCTTCATCACCTTATTGATCATGTGTGGGAGCAGAAAGACTTGAGTGTTAAGTTGTCTTTGACTATGTTTAATCAAGAGAGGGTGTTAGAGCCCTTTACAAGTATTGAAGTCAAGAGAATGGAAGTTAGACTCTGCTCATGTGCTAGTATCCGTAGGGCCAAGGGGTGAGGAGTTATATCCTGTTAGGGCCTGTATAATGCGTAGAGCCAAGAAAGTGGGTGTATCAATCCGCTTAGTTGCTAGAAATTATATGACGATGCGTGTGAGGCGTAGAGCCAAGAGAGTGGTGTTAGGACCCATATAAATCGTAAAGCCAAAAGAGTAGACTACACCTACCTAATCGAGTGCTAAAACCCATATGATAACATGTGTGGGCATAAAGCCAATAGAGGGCATGTTAGGACCCAATGAGGCGTATAGCCAAGAATGAGAGGCTACCCCCCTCGGGCGGGTACCTTCAATCAAGGTATTGTCTCCGTAGGTTCGACATTCGACCCTTCGCATCCCTGCAGGGCCTTGGCGTCGAACCCGCGACCTACCCCTTTACACCCCCTCAGGAGGTCGCCTCTCACCAATTGAGCGCCTTTTTTGTGAGAGGCTACCCCCCTCGGGCGGGTACCTTCACTCAAGGTATTGTCTCCGTAGGTCCGGCATTCGACCCTTCGCATCCCTGTTGGGCCTTGGCATCGAACCCGCGACCTACCCCTTTACACCCCCTCAAGAGGTCGCCTCTCACCAATTGGGCTGCGAAGGGTCGAATGCCGGACCTACGGAGACAATACCTTGAGTAAAGGTACCCGCCCGAGGGGGGTAGCCTCTCACAAAAAAAAAAATAAAAAAAAACGGGGGGGACAAAACGCAGCAAAACGCTTCGTTTTGCCCCAAATGAGGATTAGGGCTAAAAGCCCTAATCCCTCTTTCTTCCTCCCCTCTCTTTCGTCTCTCTCGCTCTCTGCGCTCTCTCCGTCACGCAATCTCTCCCTCTCTTCGCTCGATCGTCAACCACCGCTAGCCATCACCACCGTCGTCTCTCTCCCTCTACTCACTCTCAATTTCTCTCTCTATTTCCAGCCTTTGCATACTCTCTCTCCCTTCGCGATCCCCCGTTCGCCATCTCGACCTCATCCTCCATCGATCACCACCACCGCGGCCACCGCGAACCACCGCGGTCGCCACCTCTGTCCCGAACCATCTCTCTCGGTCTCTCTCTATCACAGTCGCTCTCTTCCATGCGCGAGCGGGCGATTTTTCCTCTCTCCTTCCCGTGCGCGCGATAGCAAGGCTCTTGCTCTCCCTCTCCTCTGCTTGCTTACACGGTGCATGCTGTGAGCACCTCCTTCGACAACCTGCCCTAGACCAGCAGTAAGTGGGACATTCGAGAACCCTAGTTAGACTACGATTACTTCCTCTCTCAGGTAAAGGCTGACCCCTAATTGTAATTCTAGGGTTTCGATTGTTCATAGTAATTGAGCTTAATTACTGAACTGTACTTTGAATTTGGAATAGGTCTTGGACTGAGCAGAGCATACGCTGAAATTAGGGTTGTGAACTGCGAAAACCCTAGGAGAGGGAATTTCCAAACCCTTTGACAAGTGAATAAATTTAGGGTGAGAAGACCTGTATATGTGTTGAAAGTATGCTAAATCTGAATAGAATGCGTTTTCTGAGATTTTACATGTGATTATTTAGGTTAAATCTAGAATTCGATATAAATTGGGTTGTGATAGGATGTCTTAGATAATAATAGAGTTTTGTTTGATTGAATTGCGCAGTTTTCCTTGGGATTTGAATTGAATTGGCGTGAAATAAATTAAGATTATGTAATTCGGGAGAAAATCGGTAAATTGAGGAATATTGTAAATTTAAAGTCGTTGGTGATTTGAAATGATCCTAGATTTATGAAACGAAAGTTTAGGAATATAATTGTGCAGTTAAGGCTATTGTAAATAAAGGGAAATTTGAAAACCCTTTAATAGAGCTTTAATTGTTGATTATTCATGTTGATTGGTCTAGGTTGACCTTTGGAGACTCAAGGGGAGTCTTTTTGAGTTGATTTCGAAAATAGGGAGTGGATACCCTCCCTAGAGGTGAATGGACGGATCATTGTGTAGTAAATAAGCAAAATGTCTTTAAATTCTTTGATAAATGATTTTGAATGACTTTCATATGATTTATATGAAATAATTTGTGATTGTGGGATGTCTGAAATGAGAATTTGAATTATGAATGCATCCTATGTGATTTTACATGAATTTGTGCCATTTGTCTTGATTACTTGATTGGTAAATGCTTGTAGCATGATTTTCGGATTGAAATGATAAAATATGGCACATTGTTTGAAATGGAATGATTGTGAAATGATGGTGCACGAGAGAAATGGCTATAATCATTCCCCCCACGGAGCGACCCGACGGGGTGACGTGGATTGGGGTTTTATATGCGAGAGAGGTATACGGCCTCTGCTCTGCCACGTCGGACTATCCGGATTGCACCCCGGTGAGGTTCGAGCCAACGCCAAGGAAGGGGGTAGTTTTGAAAAACTGAAATGGAAAACCCCTTGGCGGGCTCCCATCTTGGTTCAGCCAAACGCAAGGCGGAAGTGTTTTCGATTGGACCTTTGTGATTTTCTGAGAAAATGTTTGATATGAATGCATATTTTGTAAATGATATTGAATTATTGAAAATGTTTGGATATGGAAAATGATGTTTGAAGTATGTTTTGACATTCCCCACTTTCACCCCTTATTTACTACACAATCATGCCATTGCACTCCACTCACTGAGTATTTATAATACTCACCCCTCTCTTTAACATTTTTCAGAGGAAGATTAGACTTGTGACAGAGATTGAAGCTTGGGGAGGGCCTACTAGCTAGCTTTTATAGGTATACATCGTGATATATAGTCATTTTGGTTTGAATTGAAATCCGAAGAAAGGAAGACTTGTACAATTCTTTTGGTACGGATTTAATCGATACTTGTTTCTTGTATAGGAACAAGTATTGATGGAATCCTTACGTGGTTTGTTTTTTACTTTCTTTCTCTCCTAGTTTTGGTAAAAACTCATTTTTGAGTGGGACATTTGGTCTGTAATATTGAGAATGGTTATTTACTTTCGATTTCACGAAATTCTGTTCATCTCATATCGTTTGGATCTTACGGACGTTTGCTTGATTTCTTCAGGCAAGTGTTAGTAAGATCCTACGACTATGTTTTGAGATTTCTTGTTTGTTAAGTGCTTTTCTTATACTGTGAACTTGGAATTGGCTAGGATAGCCATATTGTGTACTCGTGCATGTACAAGCTCCCTCTCCCCGATTGTGTGTTGATGTGAAATCGTGCATGTACAGGTCCCCTCTCCCCGATGTGTGCTTGTGTGTACAGGGATGGATCGGATGGGTCCTTGCATGTGTATTGTTACATGATGTTTTCTGTTTTTGATGATTGGTGTAGAAAAAATTGTTGTGTTGTTTTTGTAGCCTTGCGGAGTCCCGGTATATGGGGAGGTTCTGCCCGTGTACCGAGACAATGCGGCGGCTGTCGCGTGGTCGATCCGAGGATCGGGGCGTGACAAAGAAAGTGAGTCACGCCTATCTAGTCGGGTGATAAAACTCATAAGATGATGCGTGTGAGGCGTAGAGCTAAGAAAGTGGGTGCTGGTACCCGTATGAGGTGTAAAGCTGAGAGAGTGGGCTATGCCTACCTGGTCGAGTATTAAGACCCGTATGATGATGCATGTGAGGCGTGGAGTTAAGAAAGGGGGTGTTGGGACCTGTAGGGGTGTAGATTCAAGAGAGTGAGCCGTGACTATTCGATCGGCTGCTAAGACCCGTATGATGATGCGTTTCTACCAACTACAAATTTCTTTTGATTGTCATGAGATTGACATGATTAGAGTATTACAAAGAGGTAGTAAAACATTTAAAATAAAGATATAATACAATGATAATTATAAGATAGAAGTCTAAATCAACATGACTAGTTGGCAATATTAAACCATTGACAGAGTAATAGTAGGCGGTAAACAAAGATTGCTAGGCTGAAGTGTTCATGGACCTAGATCGTAATTGAGCACTCCAATATCGAGAGGTGTCCTAAACTTGACCTTTATGCGCTTGTTGCGTGGTAGTGCTTCCAAAGCATTTAGGCTAGGCTAACCCAAATTGTCATTCTAAGGAGATGATAGTTTGACCATTATGAAGATGGTGGCGGTAGTTGCATGGTTGGATGGCATCCCTCAGGTTACTGGGAGTGAGATAGTGCCTTCAGGGTATAGCCACTGGCCCGAGAGTCTTTTAAGAGGTTTAGCATGGGGTTGAAGATGGCTTGGTTGAAACCCATTTGCCAAAATGCATCCCAACAGAGAAGGTTGCCGCTTGCTCCTTAGTCAATAAAGATTCTCTTCATTGTGTATTATCTTATCTTGGTGATGATGACTTGGGTCATGCTAGCTTGGATTGACTCCTACCAGATCATCATTATTGAGACCAATTGTTGAACTCTTCCTTTTTTTCCCCTTCTTGATATGAGCAGTGAAAACCTCCTTGGGAGCGAATGCCTCTATCACTTGAAATACTGGAGTGATTATTTGCTTGGTATGGCACTACCATGTTTCTGCTTAATTAGATGAACTCTAGGTTGGAGGAGAATCACTGAGAGAGAGAGGTGTTGAAAAGGGGTATCCACCCTGTATATGAAGGATTACTCTGTTTGCTTGGTTCTAGGTGGCTCCTGCGACCGATGCTTTTTTGATCCCTCTTTCGACCCCCAGTGTTTGGCCAACTAGGGGATTGTTCTCTTTTTCCATTCTAATGAATCTCTAAAGTCTACCGTCTTGAGTTAAGGCCTCGAGCTCATCTTTTAACTTTCAGCATTCATCTATTAGCTGGACATAATCCTTATGAAAGTGATAGTATCGAATCTTGTCCTTTTAAAGTCATCCCCTATTGGAAGAGGGTGTCATTTAACGTAAGGCTTGTTCTTGATATGTATCAGAATCTAGCTAGGTGTGTCATTTAGAGGAGTGTAATTATTGAACTTTTGATGGGGTAGAGGTCTTGGTCGGCTCTTCTTAGGTGAGGGTTCATGCCGCGACAAATGACTACGCTTATTTCTCCTTACTCTGCCTTAGAGCCTATCAAACATCTCAAATTCTTCTGCAGCGATCTACTTCTCTACTCAGATGTAAAATTTCTAGATAGTGGCCAAAGTGTTCTTTGTGATCGAAGTCTTCATTCTTAAGGGCCGCAATCCAGTAAGTAGTGCTGCCAAAACAAAGGAATGTTTCAAGCCCGAGACCTTCATCATCTCGATCTTGAACTTGTCGAGAAAATCTTTCAGGGGCGTGTAATCCCTCTATCGTAGCGATAAGAAGAAAGTAGACTTCCTCTTGGTGCCCTAGCGAATCATGAAGTGGGTTTAAACAAAGTTGTGAGAAACTCCTAATGCTAAGCAGGGGAAGTGAAAGGGTTATAGGGAAGTGTTTTCACATGACTTCATCCGATATATCTTTTGAGATCATAACAATCACGAAGTGGGTGACATGGTCTTGAGGATTGGTGGTGCCATCGTCTTGGTAAAGTCTTTTGATCAAATGGGGAATGACTAGTAGTATGTTGGAAGGTACTATCCCATCCTATGCTAGCATGTTTGAGTTCAGTGGCTAGAGTTTTTCAACTAGCTTCTTCAAATCATTTGGATCATGCCGAGAGGTCACTAAGGGCTCTTGGTGTCTCCCAGGCCGAAGCTTGCACGATCATGAGTGCCCTAATCTTCTGGAGGTGGACAAAACTTCTTGTCTATAGGCACAGCTGAATTTTTCCAACTATTATCATGATCCACACAAGGGATTCCAGCTTTTCCATCTAAGAGAGATTGACTCAGTTTGGAGAGGCTAGAATAGGGGGAAGAGTTAGCCTGCCTTGAGGTTCGGCAGTGGGTGGTTAGGGATCTTCCTACAAGAGTGGCTTCACCTAGTGCTGTGAGCAGATGATGAACACATCTGGTTGATTAGCAAGAGCTGTTGGTGGGGAAGGGTCCATGGGGTTGGATGTTTGTCCTCCCACCATAGACATAGCTTTTGAGCTGTTTTCGTTCTTCCTTTTAGGTGGCATAATGACAAGAAAGGCAGTAAAACAAGGTGTGAAGTATGTTTGGATGAAAAATCAGTCTGCTATTATGTATGACGCCACTTTATTAGAGGTAGTTTTCTCTACAGATAAAATGCTATACTAACTCGAATGGGGAATGGTTGCCAATGGTCTTTTATGTCTTTTGGAAGGAAAGATCTTTAAAAACCCACCAGAGGAGGGTCGGCAAAGGAAATTCTGATGCAAGTCAGAAAGAGAAGTAAAAGAAAAAAAGAAGAGACTGAGTAAAGTCTTAGATTAGCCCTGTGTAGCCACTATATAACGTGTGTATGTAGAGTTGCCTAATGTATCTGGAGGGTTGCCTTCGATCAGTATATATAGCATACGCATGACAAGTCTCTTACTTAAGGGTGTAGACACTCTAGTTTCTTTATGGAGAGATCATTTGGAACTTCTGAGATTACAAGGACTATAGTCAAGAATCTTTAGGAGATTTAGGATTTTATAGATTAAGTGAAGTTCGAGTTGTCACAAAGATTTCTTATCTTTTTGGGAGAGATTATAGAGATTTTCTTTTTTATCAGAAGACATTACTGTTGGGATTTGGGAAAATTCAAATTTTGGGTGCTCATGATCTTGATTTGCTAAGCGGAGGTTCAACCGAGCAAAGGTCATGAAACTTAACCAAGAGTGTTCGATCGAGCGAATGGCTGAGTAGGGGTTTATCGAGAGACCCTTTGGTGGTCTATGGACCTTTGTGATTATGGTCTAACAGGCCTGGTAATCTTTGGGTTTATGGTTATGGGTTATTAGACCATATACCATGAGTGATAAAAAAGATTTAATTTAACATTTTTAAAATTTTAAATTCTTAATTGAGTAAAATTTAAGTTTATGAACAAATTGTGATTTCGATATAACATTTCAGGAATTTAATATATATTTTACCCTTCATAAAACATAGTTATGACATGCAACAAACTCTGCATCATAAGGAAAATGGAATTAGACAGTTGTGCATGGAGATTTCTAATCTTAGATAAAGCATTGTGTTCATTTTTCCAAACTACATTTGTTTTTTTTTTTTTTTTTGTGCATTTGCTATGTAGATTAGGCTTGGGAATTTTGAGAAATGAATAACTTATTGTCATTCTAAAGAAGGTGAGAGGAGGAATTATGGAAGAAAAGGTATGGTGTTGCAGGTGGTATTGTTGGTGGTCTTGGTATTCATTTCTTTAGTGTGTCATATGGTGGAAGAATAATGTAGCTTATGAGCCAAGAAAGCTTTGTACTTTGTGGTATCTATAGATGAAACCGAGAGGGTTTATTAGGCGAGGAAAGAGCAAATCATCCAGAAGTTGACTAATCGTGGAAGAGTGGAAAGAAAAGGGGGTGTTGAGTTTTAATAAGGGAAATCTATGAGACTATGACAGACAATACAGGTTAGTTGCAAATTATTTGTTAGAGAGGGGAAGGGAAATATGTAAAAAAGTGAAATCATGACTGATGCTGGTTGCAAAAAATCAATATGATGGTGAATTAGTTGAATTATGTAAAGGAGTGCAAAATGAAACCAATGGTGATTTTTAATTTATAAAATCTATAGAACGATAAGCTGGATTTCCATAGTAGTAAGTGTTAGACATCCATACGAGCCTAGTGCATGAATTATAGAGCAAAACGAACAAATGAGCAGAAGCAAAAGAGAGTATACCTCCGGCCATGTTTTCAATAATTTTTCAACGACTATAATTCCTTTTTTGGCACCTCCAGATGTGCAAAAATTCTTTCAAGCTCTCAATTCTCTCTTTAGATGGTGTGTGAGACTAATGAATTGAACCTAAGGACCCTTGCTATAGCAGCCCCTATCAATATTGGTTATGCCATCAACAACAACTATAGAGGCCCTTGGTTATCCCTGTGAATGGAATTGGTGGGTAAGAAAATCCCTGAATTCCTGCAACAAGATTACAAGGTATGCAGGGTGATGGACCACTTTTTGTTCCTCACATTTTCCCACTTGGTCTATTCACTCCACTTGTTGACTTTATCTAAGCTGAATACTTAATAAGAAAAGCATACATGAATCGCAGTGACAAGTCTTCTTAATTAGTGAGTATTGTCTTCTGTGCATTACAATGCATGCTACTCTCTATCCTTATAGTAATCGTTTTTATGAATAAACCCTATATTTGTTTGAGGTCTATCCTCATGAATTTTCTCAAAATTGAAATATGTCCATAACTTTATATGAGAAAATTCAATTCGAAATTTCATTAAAATTAGAACTTAATAACATATTTACAACATGATCCCTAAATTTAACTCGAGGCATGCCTTTAGTCAGGGGATCAGCAAGCATACATTCTGTACTAACTTATTGGATTACAACCTTATTTTCTAACATATATTCTCTTATGGCTAAGTTATTAATGTCGATTTACTTATTTCGACTACCACTCTTATTATTACTAGTTAGAAATACCGTAACAGAATTATCACAAAGTATGCTCAATAACTTAAGTGTATAATCAAAAATCCTAAATCCAGCCATGAAACTTCATCGCCACATCGCCTATAACATAGTCTCAAAACACGCCACAAACTCGCTTTCTATAGTGGAGGTTGTAGTCAATATCTACTTAACACTCCTCCACAATACAGCTCTACCAACCAAAACAAAAATGTAACCAGATGTTGATCTCCAAAAATGTAACCAAATGTGCATACATAAGGTTTCCAACCATATAAGTATATATAATATTAGCCATTTGTTCTCTTTCAAGTTCATCTTAAGATATTGGTCCAAACTGAGTCGATCACCTTTGACATTAGGAGCTACACTCGATGAGCAATCCTATGGTGTATCGTTAAACTAGCTAAAATAAATTAACCTAATTCACAAAATACTAGTATAGAGTGAATAGAATTGTCTCCTCTAGGAGCGATAGATTTACTTCTTTTAAAAATTAAAGATAAAAATATAGGGGGTTTTAAAAATTAACTAAGTTAATAAACTAAATTACAAAAAGAAATAATTAACTAAAAGAAATTAAATAAATAATTGAAACTAAAGGAATAAAAATTAATGGGAAATTAATTTCTATCCAAAGGAATTATATCCACCTTGATTCGGATTGATTGATCATCGATCTATATAATAGATTCAACAAATTATAAATAAATTAGTCATAGTCATTCAACAAATGTTAAACAACTAATCTCTCCTTATTTTATCGATAATTAAGATAAACTCATTAATTATTTCATTAATTAAAAGATAATTTTAGAGAAACTCTTAGAATTTAATGTTCCTGCAATATTAAGATTGAGAGAGATCTAATTCTAATTAAGTAACACATGACGTGTTTTTTTAAATTAAATTATTTAATTCTATGACATAAATTAGACTATTAACAAACCCAAAAATTTATGTCATTCGCCACTATATTAAAACAAATAAACAATTATGGATTTATTATTTTAATTGGTTGTATATTATTTTAAAACTATTAAATATTGACAACTATTCAATAAATTTCAAAAAGTTGTAATCAATCAAGTGTAAAAATTAAATAAATATCTACGATATGTTGATATAATATGCTCAATTAGATCTCATAACTATAGAGAATCAAAGTTTCAATAATCATTCAACTATAAAATTAATTTAGAAAGAAATCATGGAAGAAGAAAAACTCACAAAATAATGAAATACTACTAAGATTAAATAAATGTTGCTGTTGGAAAAACAATGTCCGAATGTACCGGAGACCTTAAGACTCGTGACCCTATGCTGCCACCTACTCTCTCTTTTGCAACATATAATGCTCCTATATGTAGGAGTGGCAACCCTAGTTTCAAAAAGGGAAAACTTCTAAACCTTAATGTGGCTACTAAATAAATAAATATAAAAGAAGTTTCTAATAACTAAATAGCCTAAAGAAATAAACAAAATAAAATAAAAGTTACAAAAGTTAGAGTTTTCAAAATTTCTATTCCTAAATATTAGGAGTAAATCAATACATTTTACAAATTTTCAATACTTTCAAATCAATCTCAATTCTTCATTGGATTCATGTGCAACTTAGGAAGGAAACATGCTGCTTTGGTTTTCAAGAAAATCTCACAATATTTCTAAAATCCGTATGCCCACACGTTAATGAAAAAGTATTGCTATACAATTTTCCCATTCCTTGCATAAATGCTCCACATTAGTTGATTTTTCTCTATTTTCCTTTATGAGCCTCCTCCATCAATTCTAGAGTATCAAATAATATTTATTCAAAATTAAAGCAAAGTCAACTAAAATTATTACACTGATTTATGTCCTATTATCTTGCATCCTGTATTTCTTAAGAAGTTTCTTGATATAAGTTTCTTGAGATAATCTGAGAAACTTATGGAATCTATTTTGATCTATCTTAATGCCAATAACATAAGATATATTATCTAAATCCTTCACGGTAAAAGTTCTTAAAAAGGAATTATTTCACCTCACGTAACATCCCTTTATCATTGGTTACAAATAAGATATCGTCCACATATAACATTAGAAGGTAAATTTTAGTCCCATTGAACTTTTGGTATATACACTGATCTATAACATTCTCTTCAAAACCGAATGAAGAAACTATTTCATGAAATTTCAAATACCATTGGCAAGAGGTTTGTTTCAATCCGTATATGGACTTTTTAAACTTGCAAACCAAATGCTCACTATCACTAGAGCAGAATTCTTTAACCTGAAACATGTAAATCTCTTCATCTAGTTCCCCATTCAAAAATGTCATTTTCATATCCATTTATTGCAATTTCAAGTCAAAATATGCAATAATCGCTAAGAATGATATGAAAAGAATCTTAGATATTGGAGAAAAAGTCTTTAAGTAATCAATTCGTTCCCTCTGAGTGAACCCCTTAACAACAAATCTGACATTATATTTCTCAATGTTACCAAAATGAGTTGGTTTTTATCTTAAAGATCCATTTGTATCCAATAGGTTTTACCTCATCAAGCAACTCTATAAGATCTCAAACTTCATTACTTATTATGGAGTCCATCTTATCCTTCATGGCTCCTAGCCAAAAGTTCGAATTGTTAGAACTCATGGTTTGTGAAAATGACTCAAGGTCATCCATGACACCAATATTATAGCCAGAATCTTGAAGTTAGATTACACGATCACTAGATATTGCTGACCTCATAATCCTAACAGATCTCCATAATGTCGACTGTGTCACGCCCCGACCCTCGAGTCAAGCACGCGACAACCATCACGTCATCTCGGCATACGGGCATAACCTCCTCATATATCGGGACAGCATAAGGAATTTATCAAAATCCAACATGTATTCAAAATAACCCATCAACATTCAAAGGACCAACCCTAGTCCATCCTGTCGAACAAGCATGCATTTATTACACAATCATGGATCCACCTGATCCGTCCCTATTCATGCACACATGCAAGATGGCCAACCCGGCCTTTCAAACAGCTCCAAATATTATCAAAGTTCCCACAAATTCGAAATATACCAAAATTTACCAATAAAGTCTAAATGTCTCAATAAAATCAACGGGTTTTGTAAAAGGAAAATTTAAGCAAAAAATTAATAAAGCTCCACATTTCCAAGTAGGGATTTTACCAATACTTGCCCAAAAAGAAATAAAGTAAGTATCAATCAAATCCCAACCAAATAAAAAAAGTACAAATATGTTCTTCCACAGATCATACTACATAAATTCCAAAAAAATAGAGCTTATATCACTAATACCTATACAAATTCAACAAGGAAATGTCTTTAACAGGCTCCAATTATTGTCACTCACCTAAGCTTCCTCTGAAAAATGTAGAAGAGAGGGGTGAGTATTATGAATACTCAGTGAGTGAAGTACAATGGCATAATTGTGCAGTAAATGAGGGGTGAGTGTGGGAGAGTCAAAGACATATATCATAAAAACTCAATTTATATGAAAGAGTTTCAGAAAATCAAAGTAATTTCAATTAAACATTTGTATCCATAAACTTCAAACTTTCCAAAATCATGGGGACTCCCTAAAGAAAACTCTCCCCCCAAGGTTTGGCGGAACCCGGGTGGAAACCCACCAAGGGTTTTTGATTCATTCTTTTCACAACGCTAATTCCTTCTTCTTTGTCATTGACTCGTACCTCATCAGGGTGCGATTCGGATAGTCCGACGTCTGCAAAGGGAGCTACGTCTAACTCCCACGCTTATAACCCAAACCATGTCACCCCATCGGGTCATTCTGTGGAGAGAATGACTATAGTCATCTACCTCATGCACCATCCTTTCACAAATATCCAAAACATATTCCGTGTGCATTGTCTCAACAAACAATTTCCAAAATCATACCAAGGCATTCATGAAATCAAATATCTCATATCATATGGCACACATTCATTTATAAATACAATGGATGCATACATGATTCAAATGCTCATTTCAGGCATCCCGCAATCACAAAGTTTTATATAAAATCATATAAAATCATTAAAAATTATTTATAAAAGAATTTAAGCAATTTGCTCATTTAAATGCACAAAAAACCATCCACCCACCTTTTGGGAGGGTATCCACTCCCAATTCTGTAATTTAATCCTAGGTGACCCTTCTCAACTTTCAAATGGGTTATCTTAAACCAATAATCACAAATTCATTATTAGTTCATCCCAAATTCTAGGGTTTATGAATTTCCCTATATTTAGCACATACCTAATTCTTCAATTTCATGAACCAAGATTGTCATTTGATAATTTACATGTTATTGCATCATCATAACACTTCTATTTACAATTTTCATCAATTTTTCTCCAATTTCAACCAATTTACCAGCCCTAGGGTTTTTGACTTCTAACCAATTTCTCCATAAGTTCCTCTTTTAAATTCAATAACAAGAGTATCAAAAATCAATTTTGAATCTTCGCCATATTTCCCCAAATTTTTCTTCTTTACAAACGCTAGGTTACAATTTCTCAATCTAGTCCATCCAAACCCTAAGAACAAGATTTAATTTGTGAATGAAAAGCTCAAATACAAGTTTAGGGAGAAGAATTTACCTATATTTCATGATCGATTTGAGCTATGGTAGTCAGATTGTAAAAATCCCAAAAATTCCTTTCATGTAGATAACCCTAGGTTTTCCCCAAATTTTCTCCTTCCATAGGCTTGATTGGGGTTTTGAAGAGAACAATGAAGTGATTTAATAAGGGGTATTAAATTTCTAGTGAGCGAAATAGGGAGAATGAGTGATTAAATATAGAGAGGGAGAGGGAGAGAGAGAGAGTCGTGAGAGAGCATGAAGAGTCGAGAGAGGAAAAATGAAGAATGAGTGGAGAAAATGGGATTAAATTTAGATTATTGATAGTAGAATTAGGATTTTACTATTTTGCCCCTTCCTCTATTTTGGGTTTTATTGATTTTAGAAGGCATTTTGATAATTTCCTGTCAATCTCCATGGCTGTGAATCAATTCAGAGCTCCAGGAAATCGACTTCTAGGAAGGGGATACCGAGAGAGATGAATCGACTTGCCCTATACACAAATCGATTCATGGGAGGAAGGAATCGATGCATCCTTGCTGGTTCAGTCGAATGGAGAAGAGCACAAATCGATTCATGGAACATAGCCCTCAGAAACTCCTTCTGTAGACTAGTGAATCGATTCATTGCATGAGGGAAATCGACTCAACTTTGATTGTTGAGTCGATTTGTGCTTGTTCACAAATCGTCTTGCATGACGCAAGCCTCAGAAAGGGGTTCTGAAATGTTTAAGGAAATCGATTCATGGCTTGGGGAAACGATTCATCATCACACTCTCTAAACCGATTCATGCGAAGCATGAATCGATTTGGCATCTTTAGCTTTTAGAAGTTATTTCTGCACGACGAGGCATTCGATTCACCTCACCATGAATTGACTTACCCTTTGTTGAATGAATTGATTTGTGCAAAGCACAAATCAATTTGTGTAGAACAAGGCTCAGAAGACTCTCTGTAGAGCTTGAGAAATCGACTGAAAATCGATTCATCTCTTGGTATTTCCTCTTCCCAAATCGATTTCCCCCCTTAGGGAAATCGACTTCTCTTCTCCAGGTCTCAGATCTTCCTCTGTAGGCTTTCTGAAATCGATTTGTCTCTTGACAAATCGATTTCTCCTTTATTTTTTTTCAATCCTCATTCCAATTTTATAAAGTTACAAAATTTGCTAGAATTGAAATTCCTATTCCCAAATTTTCAAATTTTACATTCCAAGTCTAAAAATTAATTACAATCCGAATTTCTCCTATATTTTCAAGAAATTTAATAGAAATTCTTTAAACACTGAATTTTTGGTGTTACAACACTTAACCCCCTAAAAAGAAATTTCGTGCTCAAAATTTTACAATAAAACTCATACATCGAACAAATAGGGGTATTGCCTTTGCATGACACTCTTAGGTTCCCAAGTCTCTTCCTCAACTTGATTACTTCTCCATAATATCTTGACCATAGGAATCTGTTTACTCCTCAATTGCTTGATCTATCGATCAATGATTTCACCGGTTGTACCTTGAAACTCAAATTTTCATTCAATTCTATGAGAGAAATTTTCAACACATGCGAGGGATCCGATAAATACTTTTTCAACATTGAAACATGAAAAATATCATGAATCCTCTGCAATTCCGGCGGCAGTTCTAGTCGATATGCCACTTGTCCAATCTTTTCAAAGATTTTGAAGGGACCGATGTATCGAGGGTTTAACTTTCCTTGTTTCTGAACTCAAATTATTCCCTTCCAAGGAGAGACCTTCAAAAACACCCTACTCCTACTTCGAATTCCAAGGGTCTTCTCCTCTTATTGGCGTAGCTCTTTTGCCAATCTTGAGTTGTCTTCATTCTTTCCCTAATCAGTCTTACCTTTTGTTTAGTGGTCTCGATCAATTCTACACTTTCAATCTTTCTCTCTCCAACCTCGTCCCAATATAATGGAGTCTAACACTTCCTTCCATAAAGAGCTTCATAGGGAGGTATCCCTATGCTAGCATGATAACTGTTATTGTAGGTGAATTCGACCAATAGAAGGTGTCTATCCCAATTTCTTTGAAAATCCAAGACACACGCCCCAACAGACACCGGAACTCTGTGAAGCCTCACGATCTCATCAATGTATAATTTGGCCAATGTTTCCAAGGAATAGGTGTTCTAAATCGGCAAGAAGTGAGCCAACCTGGTGAGACCGTCTACAATCACCTAAATGGCATCGTGACGTCTTAGAGTACGTGGAAATCCTACCACGAAATCCATAGTGAGGTGTTCCCACTTCCATTCGGGAATTAGTAGTGGTTGGAGGACACCGGCTGGCTTTTGGTGTTCGGCTTTGACTTGTTGGCACACTAAACATCTAGCCACAAACTTGACTATCTCTCTCTTCAACCCCGACCACCAATATGACTCCTTGAAGGTTTGATACATCTTGGTACTCTCTGGATGCATAGCATAGGCCGAAGAATGTGCTTAGTCAAGTATGGCCCTCCGGAGTTCCTTATTCTTCGGGACACAGACGTCTCCCATAGGTCACGATCCCATCTTCCCGAGTCTGGAACTCACCACCTTTTCCTTTTTGTATTTTCTCCACTATACCTTTCAATTCCTCATCGATTGTTTGAAGCTCTTTAATGCGGTCTACTAGTATAGGTCTCACCACAAACTTGGCTAATAAAGCACCTTGATTATCTTTAGCTAACTTGACTCCTATTGCATGGAGTTTAACTAAACAAGAGAGGTAAGAACATTCTTGGGATGTTGAAGATAAAGATTTTCGACTTAAAGCATCAACAACAACATTCGCCTTGCCCGGGTGATAATTAATCACCAAGTCATAATTCTTGATTAGCTTTAACCACCTTCTTTGTCTCAAATTGAGCTCCTTCTGAGTGAGCAAGTACTTGAGACTCTTGTGGTCGGTAAAGATCGTATAAGTAACCCCATATAAATAATGCCGCCAAATCTTTAAAGCAAAGACAATGACAATCAGCTCCAAGTCATGAGTAGGGTAGTTCACTTCATGCTTCTTTAACTGGTGAGAGACGTATGCAATTACCCTATCGCCTTGCATCAGCACGCACCCCAATCCTTGTTTGCTGGCATCGCTATATACCACATAATCACCGCCACCACTATTAAGGAGAGCAAGGATAGGAGCGGATGTTGACCTTCGCTTAAGTTCTTGGAAACTACCCTACACTTTTTGTCCTATTCGAACTTGACTCCCTTCCAAGTCAAATTAGTCATTAGAGTTGCTATCTTTGAGAATCCTTTTATAAATCTCCGATAATACCCAGCTAATCCGAGAAAACTTCTTACTTCAGTGACATTTTTAGGCTGCTCCCATTTCAGAATGACCTTTACCTTCTTTGGATCCACAAAAATCCCATCTTTGGAAACCACATGTCCCAAAAACCCAATCTCTCTTAGCCAAAATTCACACTTGGAGAACTTGGCATACAACTCCTTTTCCCGAAGGGTTTACAAGATGATTCAGAGATGTTCAGAATGTTCTTCATCACTCTTGGAGTACACCAAGATGTCGTCGATGAAAATTATGACAAATTTATCGAGATAGAGATGGAACACTCGATTCATGAGATCCATAAAAGCTGCAGGAGCATTCGTCAACCCAAAAGGCATCACCAGAAATTCATAGTGCCCATACTGCATCATAAATACGGTCTTGTGAACATCATCACCCTTGATTCTCAGTTTGTGGTAGCCCGATCTCAAATCTATCTTTGAAAACACACTAGCCCCTTAAAGTTGATCGAAAAGATCATCAATTCTTGGGAGAGGACACTTGTTCTTGATCATTGCCTTGTTGAGCTGTCAGTAGTCAATATATAATCGGAGGGTTCCATCCCTCTTCTTCACAAATAGAACCGGAGCACCCCAAGGTGAGGTACTCGGCCTGATGAACCCCTTGTCCAACTACTATTGGAGGTGAACCTTCAACTCTTTTAACTCGCGGGTGCCATTCGGTATGGAGGAATAGAAATTGGTGTGGTATCGAAAATTAGATCTATAGTAAAATCAAACTCCCGAACCGGTGGCAATCCAAGCAACTCTTTCGGGAAAACATTCGAAAACTCATTTACCACAGGAATAACATCCAAATTAGAACTTCCCACCATGGTGTCAACAATATGAGCCAAATAAGTTTCACATCCTTTATGTACTAATTTTCGTACTTCAAGTGCTGAAATTACACAACTCGGCAACACTCGCCATTCACCAGTGAGCACAAGCAATGGATGCCCTGGCCTACGAAATTCCACCTACTTAGTGAAATAGTTCACTGAAACTCGGTGAAAATATAGTCAATCCATGTCTAGAATGACGTCAAAATCTTTCATTTCCAACGGAATCAAATTCATTTCGAGAGTTACCTCATCGATTTTCACTTCACAATTTTTATATACTGTATCCCTAATCAGCTGGTCTCCCAAAGGGGTAATAACCAACAACTCTTCAACAAGTGGAACTAAAAGCTTATCAGAATGACTGGCAAATCCCGAACTCAAAAAGGAATTATTAGACCCAGTGTCTATGAGCACATGAGCATCAACACCAAAGATTTTCATCGTACCTAATGATATAGACCATAAACGAAATCATTAGTCAACCCACAAATTCATCATCCATATATGACTCTCTATAACATTTCACCGCACTACCTAATCATGATCAATTTATATATCCACCTATTATAAAAATTCACCTTTTTAATAAAATCAAAATATTATACTAATAATCATAAACAAAATCACATCATCGTTATTCCCCAAATCATAATAATAAGCCATCTATATCGTATTTTTTTAAATTGCTAGTTCAAGTTCCAAAGTGATTTACCTGTAACCACGTCCGGATTTGCCTGGGCCTCTTTATTGGTCATAACAAAAATTTTGGCCTGAGATCTGGGCTGAGGAGGTTGAGTGGGGGCGGCTACGGTATTACTTCTTGTGCCCGTCCTTGGTGTATTGCTAGTGGAAGGTGTAGAAGTAGTTGCTGGGTCTCTTTTAGAACGACTGAGGGACCCCTAACCTGTCGGCTTCCTTGTCCTTCTACATTCAACTCTAGACAAGAGTGCCAAAAGTTACCATCCTTCACACAATGATAATATCTCTTGGGTCCCCTGCATGGACCTAAATGGTGCCCCTTGCAATTTGGACAAAACTCTCCTCTACCACCCTTGATCCTGCTCCTATATTAACAGTTCTGCTGGGAGCATTTGGCCTAAAAGTTGATTGACTTTAAGGAGGGCCAACCGACCCTGAAACGGATCCACCACTATAAGGGCCTATGCTTTTATTCTTTTTGAAACCTTGACTCTGATTGGAACCACTAGGCCTCTTCCTCTTCTCGTGGTGTTCTCTGACTTTGCTTCTCTCCATCACCATTTTCTCGACCCTCAAAGCTAAGTCTAGGACATCTTGGAATGTATACCCTTTGGTGATTGACTTTTTCTCCCTTATGCTCAAGTTTAGTCCTGACTCAAATTTCACACATAGGGACTCTTCAGAATTTACAAATTCTAGAACATAAGTAGTAAGTTCCCTCAGTTCTGTCTCATACTCAGACACCGTCTTGTTTCCTTGAGCAAGCTTAAAGAATTCCTCTTTTTTTTTTTGTCCCTATAGAACCGTGTGTAATATTTCTCCTCAAAACCTCTAAGGAACTCTCCCCAAGTAGGTGGTGTAGTCGCTCTAACCTTCACATTTTCCCACCATGTCCTAGCACCCTTATCCAATAATTTTACTGCACCCACAATTTCATTTCAACATTTAGCCTCATGTTAGTGACAGTTTCCTAGATTCGACCAATCCACTCCTTGGCCACGGAAGCATCACACGTGCCGGAGAATGTTTCACATCTGAGTTGTCTTGCCTCTTTGATTAGTTTTGACAACTTAACTGTAGGGTGATCGGTTGATGCAACAACCGAAGGAGTAGGAGATAGGGGAACACTAGGTGCAACTACCGGCATAGGAGGAGGAACCGGTGGAGGAACTGAAGATTGAGGCAGAGTTTGGTACTATGCCCCGAAAGTGCTTCACCACTCCATTACTTGCTGGAGGGCAGCTATAGGAGGTGCAGGATTCCTGATTGAAGGAGCCGAGTGTGTAGAAACTGACAGGGATAGAGTATGTGAGGACAACTCATCCTCATGTTCCAGCGAAGGAATTTCGTTTACATTCCTCATCCTTCAACACGGAGGCATGATTGTCTACAAACGAAAAACTATGTTTAGTACTTAGGGTTAAGTAAAGAACTAATTACTTAACACCCTAAAATGATATCTCTAATTTCTTAGAAATCCATGGAAGACTTTTGTACATCCTTTGAAAAATTTTAGACTTTAAAAGGATTTTTCTTGAAAGAAGAACATTTTTAAAACTTTTGGAAAACCATTGGGGAAATTTAGAGACATTTTAAATTTTCAAATATTTTCAAATCGAGCCTAAGCTCTGATATCAATAAAGTTGTCACGGCCTAACCCTCGAGTCAAGCACGCGACAACCGCCGTGTCATCTCGGCATATGGGCATGACCTCCCCTTATACTGAGACAATGCAAGACATTTATCAAAATCCAACCTGTATTCAAAATAACTCATCGACATTCAGAGGACCGACCCTAGTCCATCGTGTCGAACAAGCATTTGCTTATCACACAATCATGGATCCACCTGATCCGTCCCTGTTCATGCACACATGTAAGATGGCCAACCCGACCTTTCAAACAGCTCCAAATATTCTCAAAGTTCCCACTAATTCAAAATATACCAAAATTTACCAATAAAGTCCAAATGTCCCAATAAAATCAACAGGTTTTGCAAAAGGAAATTTTAAGCAAAAATTAATAAAGTTCCCCATTTCCAAGAAGAGATTTTACCAATACTTGTCCAAAAAGAAATAAAACAAGTATCAATCAAATCCCAACCAAATAAAAAAAGTACAAATATTTTCTTCCACGGATCATACTACATAAATTCCAAAAAATAGAGCTTACATCACTAATACCTATACAAATTCAACAAGGAAATGTCTTCAACATGCTCCAATTGCTGTCACTCACCTAAGCTTCCTATAAAAAATATAGAAGAGAGGGGTGAGTATTATGAATACTCAGTGAATGGAGTGCAATGACATAATTATGCAGTAAATGAGGGGTGGGTGTGGGAGAGTCAAAGACATATATCATAACAACTCGATTTATATAAAAGAGTTTTAGTAAGTCAGAGTAATTTCAATTAAACATTTGCATCTATAAACTTCAAGCTTTCTAAAATCACAGGGACTCCCTAAAGAAAATTCTCCCCCCAATGTTTGACGGAACCCGGGTGCATGTCCGTCAAGGGTTTTTGATTCATTCTTTTCACAACACGAATCCCCTCTTCCTTGGCGTTGACTTGTACCTCACCAAAGTGTGATCCGGATAGTCCGACGTCTACAGAGAGAGCTATGTCTAACTCCCCTGTTTATAACCCCAACCACGTCACCCCGTCGGGTCGCTCTGTGGAGGGAATGACTATAGTCATTTACCTCATGCACCATCTTTACACAAATATCCAAAATATATACAGTGTGTCATGTCTCAACAAACAATTTCCAAAATCATACCAAGACATTCATGAAATCAAATATCTCATATCATATGACACAAATTCATTTATAAACACAATGGATGCATATATGATTCAAATGCTCATTTCAGACATCCCATAATCACAAGATCTATATAAAATCATTAAAAATCATTTATAAAAGAATTTAAACAATTTGCTCATTTAAATGCACAACAAACCATGCATTCACCTCTTGGGAGGGTATCCATTCCCAATTCTACAATTTAATCCTAGGTAACCCTTCTCAACTTTCAAATGGGTTATCCTAAACCAATAATCACAAATTCGTTATTAGTACATCCCAAATTCTAGGGTTTATGAATTTCCTTATATTTAGCACATACCTAATTCTTCAATTTCATGATCCAAGATTTTCATTTGATCATTTACATGTTATTGCATCATCATAACACTTCTATTTATAATTTTAATCAATTTTCTCCAATTTCAACCAATTTACCAACCCTAAGGTTTTTGACTTCTAACCAATTTCTCCATAAGTTCCTCTTTTAAATTTAATAACAAGAGTATCAAAAATCAATTTTGAATCTTCTCCATATTTCTCCAAATTTTTCTTCTTTACAAACCCTAGGTTACAATTTTTCAATCCAATCCATCCAAACCCTAAGAACAAGATTTAATCTGTGAATAAAAGCTCAAATA
This sequence comes from Dillenia turbinata, assembly GCA_037126225.1. NCBI lineage: Eukaryota > Viridiplantae > Streptophyta > Magnoliopsida > Dilleniales > Dilleniaceae > Dillenia > Dillenia turbinata. The sequence continues at coordinate 18,518,257 of JBAMMX010000011.1, read as the reverse complement.
CAAGTTTAGGGAGAAGAAATTACCTCTATTTCATAATCGATTTGAGCCATGGTAGTCGGATTGCAAAAATCCCAAAACTTCCTTTCGTGTAGATAACCCTAGGTTTTCCCCAAATTTTCTCCTTCCATAGGTTTGATTGGGATTTTGGAGAGATTAATGAAGTGATTTAATGAGGAGTATTAAATTTCTAGTGAGTGAAATAGGGAGAGTGAGTGATTAAATGTAGAGAGGGAGAGAGAGAGAGAGTCGTGAGAGAGCATGAAGAGTTGGGAGACGAAAAATGAAGAAAGAGTGGAGAAAATGGGACTAAATTTAGATTATTGATAGTGGAATTAGGATTTTACTATTTTACCCTTCCTCTATTTTGGGTTTTATTAATTTTAGAGGGCATTTTGATAATTTCTTGTCAATCTCCATGGCTATGAATCGATTCAAAAATTATGTGGGTAAAAATGTCTAATAACATTAAAAATATAGGTAGAGAGGTTCTTGATGTATCTAAAGGGTGGGTGCCAATAGGTAAGGAGTCATGGTAGTGGAATGGGGAAGTTCAAACTACTATATGAACAAAACGGGAGTGTTATAGAAATCTTAAAAATAAGAAAAATAATGAGACATTTGAATTATACAAAAATGTAAAGAAAAAAGTGAAAAAGATTATCCAAGAATCAAAAAATAAGGTATATAATGAATTATATAAGAAGTTAGAAACCAAGGATGGAGAGAAAGAGATTTGCAAAATCATCAAATTAAGTGAGAGAAAAGGAAGATTTAAATAGTGTTAGATGTATCAAGGGTGAGACTAATAGTATACTTGTGAGGGATGAGGATATAAGAAAGCGTTGGAGAGATTATTTTGATAATCTGTACAACGTGGAGGGTACAAAAAATATTGATGATATCACAATACCTGTTGAGGAGATCAATAGGGATTTCAAATATAAAATTTGTTCTCACGAAGTAGAAGAAGTTTTAAAGAGAATGAAGAATTATAAAGTTTTAGGACTCGATAGCATCACCATTGAGGTGTGGAAATGCTTGGGGGAGGTAGGGGTAGCAATGTTAACAGATCTTTTTAACAAAATTTGGCAAACCAAGAAGATGCCTAAAGTATGGAGGGAGAGTACACTTATATCATTATATAAAAATAAATGGGATATACAAGACTGCTCTAATTATACGAGAATTAAACTTATGAGTCATACTATGAAATTGTGGGAAAGGGTGATTGAGCATAGACTGAAATTGGAGATAAGTGTGTCTCAGAATCAATTTGGATTTATGTCAGGAAGATCCACTACTAAAACAATCCACTTAATAAGAAATCTGATGGAGATATTTAAGGCACAGAAGAGAAACTTATATATGGTATTCATTGACTTAGAAAAAGCGTATGATAGGGTGCCAAGAGATATATTGTGGTGGACATTAATCAAATATGAGATTTTCTATCAAATACATCAATCTTATTAAAAATATGTATGAGGGAGTTGTCACTAATGTAAAAACTTGTGGGGGTTAAGTGATAGTTTTCCAATAAACATTGACTCCACCAAGGATCGGCATTAAGTCCAATTTTATTTGCGATAGTGATAGATGAAGTTACAAAGAGCATCCAAGATGAAATACCATGGTGTATGCTCTTTACAGATGATATAGTGTTAATAGATGAAACTAGTAAATGTATTAATACTAAATTAGAGTTATGAAGGGACACACTAGAGTTTAAAGAATTTAGATTGAGCAGAATTAAAACAGAGTACATGAAATGTACATTCAATAATAGCCATCAAAATGATGAAGAAACAATTAGGTTAGGAGGACATGAGGTAACAAAAAGTGAACGTTTTAGATATCTTGGATCCATGATCCAAAATGATGGCAACACAGATGGGGATGTAAATCATAGAATACAAGCGGGTTGGATGAAATGGAGAAGAGCAGCTGGAGTTCTTTGCGATCACATGATACCACTCTCTCTGAAAGGAAAGTTTTATAGAATGGCAGTAAGATTTGCATTACTATATAATATCGAATGCTAGGCCATTAAATAAAAGCAAGAACAAAAAATAGCTGTAGCCGAGATAAGAATGCTGAGATGGATGTGTGGTAAAATTAGGAAGGATAGGATTAGAAATGAAGAGATACGTAGTAAATTAGGAGTATGTTCAATAGTAGATAAGATGCAAGAGTATCATTTGAGATGGTTTGAGCATGCACAACGAAGGCCAAAAGATGCACCAATTAGGAGAATTGAGAGTTTAAATGTTGGTGATCTAGTAAAATGACGAGATAGATCATTAAAAATCTGGATGCAATGTATTCGTAGAGATATGACAACTAAATGGTTAACTAAAGAGATGATTTCAGACTGGAATGAATGGTGTAGGAGAATTAGAGAAAGCTAAATAATCACGTTTCGTATTTTATATGTATTTAAATAGTATGTGTGCCAATTTTTTTTTTGTCTCTCAAATGGCCGACCCCAAATTTTGGGATTAAATCTCAAGTTGTTGTTGTTATGTGAAATTTCATTTAAATATTTCTATTTAAGTGTGTAGGGCTTCTCTCAGCCATTTTTGATTTCTTTAGACCTTATTGGCGCTTGCCGAGAAGATTTTCAGTTTATCGATAAAATTTTTAGTTTTAGTGATTTTGAGGCGAAATCTCAAAATAAATAAATAGATAAATAAATTTTCATTTTATATGTCTCAAAAGGATGTGTATATATATAAAATCACGAGGAGTTGTACATGATACACAATCACCGAAAATCGATGTTACACATACGACTTCATATTTGAACAATCTTTGTCTGTATGAATGATTTTTAACATATCTGTTCTCTCTTTGCACCTTTTTTTGTCTTATTAGATTGTTTACCCTTAACACAATTCATATAGGTTTCAAAGTCATTAAAGTCCAGAGTACTATGCATTTCATTCTTTACTAACCTTTTAGCCCTCTCAATGGAGATATGACCTAATTTTCGGAACCCCAATATATAGGAGTTTTCCTTCATGACACACTTTTTTACACAAATGTGTGTTGTGTTGTGACATGTATTATCTTGTGTATTAATTCTGTATAGTCCTCGTACCAATGATATTTGTATGAAAAAATAAAATTATTATATTATTAAATTGAGAAAAAAAATTCCAAATTGAAAAGAATATGTGAATTATATAAATTTCGATGCACAAATTAAAGTTCTAAAGAAACTTGGTATATAAATTTTTTTTTTCCAATTGCAACACATGTCCACTTGCTAAAACGAGATTGCGCTCTCCAATGGTCTCCCACATGAGCTCATCTTGTTTCTCGAATAAATGAATTGCTTATGGTCTACTGATTTCCATAGGTTTTGCAAACCTTGTAACATATTTGTAATATGGATTGAGCATTCAGAATCAATGCACTATATGTTATAAGAAATTTCAATCATAGGAGATGCATAACATATAAGAGAGATTTCCATATATTTAGCAGCAAGCCATTTCTAAAATTTGACATAGTATTTTTTTTATGTGCCCCTTCTTTTTATATAAGAAACACGTAAACTCCTTTTTTATAATTAGGATAGATCCCTTCACCTTTCTTTCTAGTTTGACTTTTCCCTTCACCTTTCCTTTCATGACCAAATATGTACTATTGGTCCCCTCCTTCATTTTCATAAGCAACCTCCCTTCTTCCTGCACGCACATGACCATCAATTTATTAATGGACCATTTAGCCTTATATGTGTTGTAAGAAATTTTGAAGGGATTGTAAGGCTATGAGAGGGTGTTCAGGACGTAGTGCACTAGAAAGGATTCATACATCTTTGCCTCAAGAGTTTTTAGTTGGTTCACTATATCCCACATCTGTGTGATATTCTTGCACACACCGTGGATAGTGATTAGTCTTTTTTATGAAAACTCCATAATCAAGGTATTGTTGAGGGCTTTATTAAACGTCTAGAACTGCCCATCAATTGCCTTAAGAAGAGCACATACATTATTATGTTGATTGACAGAATCATGGATATTAGCCGATATTTTATCCTCAATGAATATCATACTAAGGCAATTAGATCGCTCCCATTGCTCATAAAGAGTTTTGTCTACTGTAGAGTTGGCATCCGTTATCTTATTGTAGCATAATTTAAGTCTCTTCATCCCAAATTGAGAAAGGTCTTCTCCTTCTGCACTTGTAGATCTCACCATTCAATATAGTAATTTCAATGATATCAACAGTTTGTATAGCTATAACATAAATGCTTACAAACTTTAGTTGACACTTTAGCATATGTTTACTAATATAAAATATATATTAAAAATAATTCTCCTGACATAGAAATTGACTGTGGGATAAATATCTAATTCAAATTAGATTTATTATCCTTTATGATCAGACTAACAAGATTACCTAATTTCTTAATACCTGTGGGTTAATTAGAAAAAGTCATGTAGAAAATTTGTCCCAGATGAACTAGAACTTCTCTACCAGCCCACAAGACAGAATCACACACATATCATGAAAGTCCCTAGGAAGGTGGTGGGTTTTATGGAACCACTTAAGAAGCAGCCAAATTTAGACTTATCTCCATCTTGTTGATAGGATTTTCCTAGACATTCACTAGATATGTTGAAATCAAAAAACCCTATAGGAGTAAACTCTAAAGTCAGGTAGACTATCCATATAACTAGGTTAACCAGTCTTGTAATATAATCTTGATTAATTATTTTAATGTGACAAAAATTATTGTAGGATAAGATGTGTCAAACAAAAATAAATAATCACAATAATATTTTTTCTTTTATGTGGTCAAAACACTACAAGATTAAAGCGCTACAATGATGGTAATCTTTATTGTCGGTGAACTTTAGTAACGGTTTTTTGTGCCCTATAGCAACGATTTTGATAGAACCATTAGGAAATGTATATATTTTATGATGGTATAAAATTGTTCATTAGGAAAATTTTAGCAATCATCAATAAAGATAGCACAACTGTCTGTAAAAAGCGATGTTAATAATCACGGTTATTACTTATAGTCAGTAAATATGAAAATTTTAGGGACGATTTTAAAACAGTCACTATATGATTTTTCTTTACTATCTACTTAATCATACTGTCTTAATAAGTTTTACATCTATGCTAACCCATATATTGTACAATCTTCAAAAACTATGTTCAATTCTGATGCTTATCGTTTGTGGTCAGTAAATATAACAGAATTATAGAGATGGTTTGAAAATAGTCTCGATATGACTCTTTTTACTATCTACTATATACCGTCTTTATAAGTTTTACTCAATTTTGATGGTTATTACTTGTGGTCAATAAATATAGTAAAGTTTTATGGACGGTTTGAAAATTGTCTATATATAACTCTTATTTACTATCTACTTAACTATACTATCTGCATTTTATAATCTTTAGAGATGCTTTTGACAAAACCATTAAGAAATATATATATTTTTTGACAACATAAAATTGTTAGTTAGAAAAAGTTTATCAACCATCTGTAAAGTATCAAAATGATTTGTAAAAACGAAATTTAATTCTAACAGTTATCAGTTGTGGTCCTTAAATATAACAGTGTTTAGAGATGATTTAAAAATAATTTCTATATAACTCTTCTTTTCTGTCTACTTAACAATACCGTTTGCATAAGTACTTCATCTATGTTAACCGATATATTTTACCGTCTGTAAATGTCATCTATCATTTGAACGGTTATCACTTATCATCGATAAATGTAGCAACCTGTAATGATGGCTTAGAAAGAGTCTCTATATGAGTTTTTTTTACTAATAGCTAAACCATATCATCTGTATAAATCTATACCTATGCTAACCTATTTAAAGCACCGTTTGTAAAAGGAATGTTTGGTTATTAGTTGTCGTCAGTAGATGTGGCACTATAGGAAGGGATAACATGTTGGAATTTTATGATAAATTGTGATGATAACTGATAGTAATATAGTGATAACTAAAATTATGGTAAATTTAGAATAAGTAGTAGTAATATAATAGTAATAAAATGGTAACTTAAATTGTGTTAAGTTTATGATAAGTAGTAGTAATATAGTGGTAACTAGTGATAACATAGTGGTAACCTTAATTGTGGTAAGTTTTCGATAACTAGTAATAATATAGTTGTAACTAGTGGTAATATAGTGGTTACTAATAATAATAACTAATAATAATATAATAGTAATTAGTGGTAACCGATAACTAGTGATAACTAGTAGTAATATAGTGATAACTTAAATTATGAGTAAGTTTATGATAATTAATATTAGTAATATCGTGGTAATTAGTAATAATATAGTAGTAAGTTTACGATAATTCGTATTATTATTGTGGTAACTAGTAATAATATAATAATAACTTAAATTTTGGTAAGTGATAACTAGGAGTAATTACCCACCTTCAATTTTAGTAATATACTAGTAACTTGAATTTTGTGTCCTATTAAGAAAATGTGTTCGATGACAGACAAGAAATTGTAAAAAGGAAGAGTACAAATTTATAAGAAATAAATTAAAATTATTAAAATTTTAGAATATTCAAGAATATAGGACAAAATTTAATTTGAGTATATTATAATTAAAGGGTTTAAGTGGCTTAGTGGTGAAGTATTTTTTGGATGAGTTGAAGCTCATGGTTCAATTCCCAACAATGGCATTGAAAGGTTTTTGGCCATGCATGTGTGAGAGCCGAAGGGAAGATCAAAGCAATTGACTTGTTGACCAAAGGAAGAAATTGGCAAATACCGAAGGAGGTATATGTATGTGTGACTACATGTTTAACCGAAAGCAAATGTATATGAGTCCCAACCAAAGGCAATTGTATGTGAAGGTAATGTACCAATGGGTTCAATTCCCAACAAAGGCATTGAAAGGTTTTTGGCCAATTTAAACAAATACATGTGTGAGAAGATCAAAGCAATTGACTTGTTGATTGAAAGAAGAAATTGGCAAATGTACATGTTGATTGAAGGGGGAAAATGGTGTGCAGGAAAGACAGAGTGAAGATCGAATGAGGCAAATGTATGCGTGACTACATGTTCAACCGAAGGTAAATGTATGTGAGTCCTAACCGAAGGCAATTGTATGTGAAGGTAATGTACCAATAGGTTTTTTGAAATGCAAATTTCACCAACAAACCCATTGGAATTGACCGATAAGCACAAGAAAAAATCTTTATTCTTATAAGCACAACACAATCACCGATAGTTGAAAGGTATTCGTTGTAAATATATAAATCGAAATTTATATTGTAGTACTGATCAAGAATACCGACAAGGTAAATGAAATGAATGCTATCTACAGAAGAATGGAAATTGAAAAGAAATTAAATTCTTAAGATAACAACTACAGAGAAAGGCAAAATGACCGAAGATGTAACATCGACACTGCGGTGTCCGCACTATTATACTCATATTCATGAAATATATAAATATTTCCTCAGTTTATATATAGAAAAAAAAAACAACAGAGGAGATGCTACGTTTTAGAGTGAAACGCAGCACCCCCCCATTTTAATTAAGGTTAGAAAACCTAATTAATCTTCTCTCACCCTCTTTGTCTCTCTCTCTCCCACAGCTCTCTCTTCGTCTTCCTCTCCCGTCGCCTCTTTACTGCGCCGCCACCATCACTGCCCCCTTCGCCTCTCTCCTCCACTGCTCACCGCCACTCTTTCACTCTCCATCGTCTCTCTGTCTCTCTGCACCTCACTCTCTGTTTGTCTCTCTCTGTTCTCTCTTCGATCAATCTCACTATCTCTTTCTATTTCGCTCTCTCTCTCTCGAATGCACTGTCACTCTCGGTAGTTCTTTCTCTCTATTTCACTCTGTCTCTCTCTTGATCGAGTCTTCTCTTCCTCGCGTGATAGAGCTCGCGCTCTCTCTCCCTCCTTTGCCCGCTCGCGGTGCTTACTGTGAGCACCTACTGCTGCAACTCTCTTCTGTAACCCTCGCAGAAGTCCCAACCGGCAGTCGTCAATCAACACTTGAAAGCCCTAGACCGCGACCTGCGATTTCATCCACTGTGCAGGTAAGAGCGATTCCTTTGAACAGTAGCTCTAGGGTTTGATTCCTTCGGTAATTTAGATGAACTAATAGAGTTTGCTTCAGTTTGGAACCCTGCAGGTCTTGGACTGAACGAAGTGTATTCGGAAGTTAGGGTTGTGAACTACGAAAACCCTAGGTGAGGGATTTCTGACTCATTCGATTTATTTGAATGAAATTAGGATAAATTTAGGGTTAGAAGTCTTGTATACGTTTAGAATGTATGTTCGATTGGAATAAAATGCAATTTTTGAAATTCTATACCTGAATGTTAGGGTTAAGTTTAGAATTCTGCATAAATTAGGTTATTCAGTATGAAAGAAGCATGTTATAGGATCATAAAATCATGTTGAGTGAATTAGAATAGTTCCCTTAGAGTTTAATTTGACATGTGCATGAAAATAGTAGGAATTTGAGATTTGAGTTTAAGGATTGATGCGGCCTTTTTCATTATAAGTTGTCCTACATATAGACAATCAAAATACGATCTCCGTATTATGAAAATAGACTTCCATACTTTGAAAATGACATATGGTTTGAAACGTTTGGATGAAAATTTAAAAGTTTATGATTTTTCAAAAATTTTCTATATTGTAAAAAATTAATTATTTTAGACTTGCTTCCGACTTTGAGAGATCTTTAGGATTGAATTTGACTTGACTTTGCTTGTGGTAATTATTTATAAATGGAATGAAATTGATGACATTAGAATGTATACAATGATTGAAGAATTTGGATTTGTATAAAATTAGGAAATATGAATAAATCCTAAAAATGTTTAGAAATTGATGATATAATTGTGATCGTGTCTTAGGAAAAATCGATTGAGGATCAAGTAAGACTTCATTGCACTGAATTATGAAAATACGGTGTGAATACCCTCCCTAGATGTGAGTGGGACCCTAATCTCTTGTATGAAATAGTGAAACTTGATTTTTGCCGTGTTTTCAGTAAAACATATTTTTGATATGCATTGACTGGACGTGTGAAACTAAATTTCAAATTTGTTTTGTGACTTTTGGAGTGTCGTAAATCTATGTTTTCTATAACTATGCATCCATGGTTTGAAATGAAATGATATTGTGCTATTATTTGAGAACTAGATATGTTTTCTATTCTACCGTCGTATTGGCATATTGATTTGAAATGATTTGATGAAATGTATTGGCACACGGATTTGAAATGTTTTGATGAACTGTGTGGGCAAGATGCCCACTTGTGATGAGATGTTATGATGAGATGATGTTCTTTGATGGATTTTGTAGCTACGAAGGGCGTTTGTAGAGGCACCGGGATGCCTGAATACGCTTTTCCAGGAGGTATCCGCAACCGTCATCTATGGGCTATAGGCGTGGCCGGTTGAACCCACATAGGGGGAGGACGTGTGTGACGCCACTGTCTAGCACCGGGCGGGGTTCTATACATGATTATGAGCTAGCCCCAGCGAACTCATGGCCAACGTCGGGGTAGAGAGCAACTTTTGAACATTTTTGTATAATAAAACCCCCGATGCTTGGTCATGGTTAACCTTTGCCAGGATCATTTTCGGCTTGCTCTAAAAATATAATGATTGATTTTGAATGGATGCATATGTGTATGATATGGTGTGAATTGCTAAATGATTTCAATTTACTGAACATACCATGTTTTACTGCAAAATGTGAATTATTGTTTACGAATAATCTTGTTTGACATTCTAATGGTTTACCCACACTATTGATGCTTGATATTAATCCCCTCACTCACTGGGTATCTTCCTTGATATTCACCCCTTTCTTTTCCTCCCTCAGACAGGGTTATTGTGATACAGCGATGCATCAGGCTCTAGATGTCTTTGGTAGCATATTGGTGGATACGGGTATTCACGACGGTGAGATCTAAATTTAAATTGAAATATGAAGTCCGTATTTTCCATCGACCCTGCGAGGTCTTGATATTGAGGTCCGTAGTTGGTCATGTACATTTTATGGGATGACTGTATAAATTATGGACATTTATTTGTGAAACTCTCATATTATCTCATTATACTTGCATTGAGGTACTTGTAAGCATTTAAAAATTTTTACTTGGGAATTTGTTGTATATGTGTATAAAATTTAGACACGCTCAGTGTGGCGGCTGCTCATGCTCTAGTTGGACATGACAGTAGAGGTCCATGGCTAGGACTACTAGTGTTTATGATAGTCTTGCGTTGTCCTGGTTATCCACTGTGGTTTGGTAGGTATCATTTGAATGTGGTTGATTGTTGTGAGATCGGGATGACTCATTTATTTAAGTAACAGGATGGTGGTTCAATATATAGGTTAAATTGTACATGGGAGACCTCTAAAATATGGGGAGGTTCTGTCCGATTTTCTGTAAAAATATGGCCGACAACCAGGGCAACGGGCAGCTGCTCACGACCCTGGTTCAGGGCGTGACAGTTCTATTGGTATCAGAGCGTCTAGGTTAGAGAAAAGATAGTAATAAAAATCTTCCCATGTATATTTAAAAGTCCTTAATGCATTATAGAGTTTCATACAGTCATTTAAAATCCCATACATGGCCATAGGCATATAAGTTCATTTATTTTAGGGGATTGGATACATGATGTATCTATCCCATTATTTCGCATTCAAATGCCTTGATTCATAAATCAAAAAAAAAAAAATTTTAGGGGGTTAGTTACTCAGTAACTAATCATAATCCTTGATTTCTACCTAATGAAAAGGTGCCATTTTTGCAGAACTATGCCACCTAAACAAAGTAGGCGCGGTGCACTACCAGAGAGTCCCTTAGTGCCTGACGCATCTAGGGCACTCGAGGCTCCACGAGTACCAGAGGATGCTTCCTCTACTCACGCACCTTTACCAGTGCCACCCCCAGTACCTCCACGGCTGTTACAGTCGAGATTCCTTCAGCACCACTCGACGCCTTGAGGCAGTGGCAGGAATGGTACAATAGATATGGGGTGCAGATGCCACCACCTCCACCACAGACTCCAACGACAGCACCTGCGGCCGTACCTGCTCCTACGGCACCGATTCCTCCTCCGGTGGCCGGTCCATCTATTTCTAGTCCGACCGATGAGACATCGGTTACATTGAGGCGCATCCATGAGCTTACTCAGTTGGTGAAAGAGTACGATAGCTCGGATACACAGATTTTTCTGGATCTAGTGATGCCGTAGTGGCGAAGCACAGGATCAACAGGACTTGCAGGATCCTTACTGATCTGGGGTTGACAGAGGAGCTCAGATTAAGAGTTGTTAAGAGACTCCTCGACGGGGATGCCCTCTCGTGGTGGGAGGCCATCTGTGACAGTGCTACACAGACTCTGCGATGGTAGGACTTTCTACAAGAGTTCGACCGTGGATACTTTACCCCGTTTCAGTAGGACTGTATGAGGACAGAGTTTCTGTACTTACGCCAGGGGACTAGGTCAGTCTCAAAGTATGAGGCTGAGTTCAGAAGATTAGCAGCATTCGTCCCTGACATGGCTACCCCAGCTCAGATGAGGTTTAAGTTTGAGAATGGCCTCCAATTAAGCATCAAGAAGTATATGACAGTGACTCCTACTTTTACACTTTCAGAAGTGATTGATTCAGCATATCGAGCAGAGGAGATTATCCGAGCTGAGGCTAGGCAGAAGGAGAGTCGCCAAAAAAGGAGGCAGACTGGGTCGCAGAGTGGACAATCTTCGAAGAGGGGTAGAGGTTTTGGATATCCCGGAGGGTTTTCTAGCTTTAGACCAGCAGGACCGGGACAGAGACCTCGACTACAGGGCTTTGGGGCACCATCCCCTAGTGTCACTGCACAGCCTACTGCACAGAGACAGTCTTTCTGCCGCAGATGTGGCAACTGTCATGCAAATGGGGCATGTACAGTACCAATTACTTGCTTTTAGTGTGGAAAGCAAGGTCACATTAAGAGTGCCTGCCCAGATTTAGGTTGAGGAGGATCGACTTTACGGAGTCGTACTGGTACTTCTGGCACAGACCAGTAGGAGGCACCTGTCACTCAGCTCTTACAGCTCCTCAGACTGCAGCCAGGAGTAATATAGTGCCAGGACCATCACGACGCAGCCTAGGGCCCAAGCTCGTGTGTTTGCGATAACGCAAGAAGACGCACAGGCAAACCCTGATGTTATTATGGGTAATCCTCCCACAGACCCCTCAGTGTAGTGCTTTTATTGTACTTTCTTTATGAGATTTTGTATATCATGATATCGATGTACAGTTTTGACTAGTTAAAACTTTAGAATCTTAACTAGTTTGATATATATATATAAATATGTCTACTTTTCTTCACATTTTAAATATCTTTAACCTTTTTCTTATCTTTAGGTACCATGCGAATATTTGGTATCGACGCTCGTATTCTCATAGATACCAGGTCAAATTTTTCATATGTGAGCGACACGTTCGCTCGCCATTCTGACAGGCCTCTCTCGCCACTTGATGAGGAGATTATGGTAGTCACTCCTCTTGACAAGCATATCATTTGAGATACAGTCTATAGAGGCTGCAAGGTCTGTATTAAGGAGGCGGTATTAGAGGTAGATCTGATTCCGCTCCCTATCACTGATTTTGATGCCATCTTAGGGATGGATTGACTGAGTTTACACCGGGCTTCCGTGGATTGTTTCACGAAGGAGGTTGAGTTTCAGAGGTCCGGGCAGCCATCGTTGCTGTTCCGGGGTGAGAGACGGGTATTGCCCCGTTGTGTTATATTTGTTATGAAGGCCAGACGCATGGTACGCCGTGGGTGTACGACTTATCTGGCTTATGTCGTTGACACCACCGCTAAGGGACCAAGACTTTAGGATGTCCCTATGGTGCAGGAGTTTCCAGATGTGTTCCCCGAGGAGCTTCCCGGATTACTACCAATTCGAGAGTTCGATTTCGAGATTGATCTAGTACCGGGGACCACTCCTATTTCTATTCCACCATACAGAATGACGCCTGCTGAACTGAGAGAGCTCAAGGTTCAGTTGTAGGAACTTCTGAACAAGGGGTTTATTCACCCGAGCACTTCACTCTGGGGCGCTCCGGTGCTATTTGTAAAGAAGAAAGATGGTACACTTCGGCTTTGTGTGGATTACAGATAGTTGAACAAAGTCACTATCAAAAATAGATATCCCTGCCACGTATCGATGATTTGTTTGATGAGCTGCAGGGAACCAGGGTTTTCTCTAAGATTGATCTTCGTTCGGGTTATCATCAGTTGAGGATTTGGGCCGAAGATGTGCCCAAGATAGCTTTTTACACCCGATACGGCCATTATGAGTTTTTAGTCATGCCGTTTGGGTTGACTAATGCCCCATCTGCTTTTATGGATCTGACGAACCGAGTCTTCCACGACTTCTTGGATCAGTTTGTTATCGTATTTATCGATAATATCTTGGTGTATTCACGGAGTGATGAAGATCATGTTCAGCACCTTCGGGTGGTATTGCAGATACTCCGTGAGAAGCAGCTATATGCCAAATTTTTGAAACGTGAGTTTTGGCTGAGACAGATAGGATTTTTGGGGCACATTGTCTCCGTGGAGGGTATTTATGTTAATCCGCGAAAGGTTGAGGTTATATTGAAGTGGGAGCAGCCACAAACAGTTACCGAGATCTATAGTTTTCTCGGTTTAGTCAGGTATTATCGTAGATTTATAGAAGGATTTTCCCGGATAGCTGCTCCATTGTCTAGATTGACCTGGAAGGGGGTCAAATTTGTTTGGGATGACCGCTGTGAAGCGAGCTTTCAGGAGCTCAAACAACGGTTGACCTCTGCTCCTATTTTAGCCCTTCCCACTAGTAGTTGGGAATACACAGTGTACAGTGATGCTAGCCGACAGGGATTGGGTTGTGTTTTGATGTAGGATAGTCGGGTTATTGCATATGGCTCGTGACAACTGAAGAAACACGAGGTTAACTACCCGACACATGATTTGGAGTTGGCAATCATAGTCTTCGCATTTAAGATATGACGACATTATCTTTATGGAGTGACCTGTAGAGTATTTACAGATCACAAAAGTTTGAAGTATCTATTTACCCAAAAGGAGCTGAATTTGAGACAAAGGAGATGGTTAGACCTTCTCAAGGATTATGACCTTATTATTGACTATCATCCGGGCAAGGCATATATTGTGGCGGATGCCTTGAGTCGGAAGTTAGCATTATCCTCACAGTTGACAGAGGAAGCATACATTTCTTGTTAAGTAGGACTTCGAGCCTTAGGAGTCAGTTTGGCTAGTAATGATCAGGGAGACTTACTAGCCAGATTTGAGGTCAGGCCGACTTTGTTCGACCGTATCAGAGAGCTCCAGAGTACAGATGAGAAGCTTTAGGGTATTGTGGATAGAGTCCGCAGAGTTGAGGGCAGAGACTTCAGGGTCCGAGAGGATGGATTGTTAGTGTTCAGGGAGCGGGTCTGTATTCCCTTTGATACAGATCTCTGCAAGGCCATACTTGAGGAGGCACACTCCTCCGCTTATGCATTGTATCTAGGTGCTACCAAGATGTATTGGACCATTCGGGAGAGTTATTGGTTGCCCAACATGAAATGAGAAATTGCGGACTTTGTGGCTAGGTGTTTAGTTTGCCAACAAGTAAAGGCCGAGCATCAACGCCCGGCGGGTACATTGTAGCCCTTATCCATTCCTGAGTGGAAGTGGGATCACATTACTATGGATTTTGTGATAGGGTTACCGCGGACTTCATCACGGCATGCTGCCATTTGGGTGATTGTGGATTGACTCACCAAGTCCACACATTTTCTTCATATTCGCAATGACTATCCTTTGAAGACCTTGGCACGTCTTTATATCGATACGATAGTTATGCTACATGGTGTTCCTGTGTCGATAGTATCAGATAGGGACCCGAGGTTCACTTTCAGGTTTTAGCCCAAGTTACAGGAGGCAATGGGCATGAGGCTGAGTTTTAGTACAGCCTATCATCCACAGACAGATGGTCAGTCAGAGAGGACCATTTAGACCCTTGAGGACATGTTGAGAGTATGTGTGATGGATTTCCGGGGTAGTTGGGATTGGCACCTTCCATTGGTCGAATTTGCATATAATAACAGCTATCAGGCCAGTATTGGGATGTCACCATATGAGGCACTGTTTGGTAGGAAGTGCCGCACCTCGATATGTTGGGAGGAGGTCGGAGAGCGACGTCTTAGCAGTGTTGAGTTAATTGAGGAAACGAAAGATAAGATTAGGGTCATCCGTGAGCGGATGAGAGCCACCCAGGACAGACAGAAGCTATATGCCGATCGTAGACGGCGACCCCTTGAGTTTGCCAAGGGTGATATGGTTTTCTTGAGGATATCCCCTTTGAAGGGAGTTATACGGTTCAGGCAGCGGGGCAAGCTGAACCCCAGATATATTGGACCCTTCCGTATCTTTGAGAGGGTCGGGAGTGTGGCATACAGATTGGAGCTGCCGGATGAACTATTCCGTATTCATGACATCTTTCATATCTCAGTACTCAGTAAGTACCTAGCTGATCTTTCTTATGTACTTGAGCCTCCACCTGTTGAGTTGCGAGAGGACCTCAATCTTCCAATTCAGCCCGTGGCTATTCTAGTTCAGCAAGTTAGAAAGTTGCGGAGTAAGGAAGTTTCATTGGTCAGAGTCTTGTGGAGGAGTGACCAAATCGAGGAGGAGACCTGGGAGCTCGAGGAGGCTATAAGGAGACAGTACCCCCATTTGTTTATTGTATAGTTTTCTTTTAGTTTCGAGGATGAAACTTGTTTTTAGAGGGTTAGAAAATATAACACCAACATTTCGGTATCCGCACTATTATATTCATATTCATGAAATATATAAATATTTTCTCAATTTATATATATATATAGAAAATAAAAACATCAGAGGAGATGCTGCGTTTTGGAGTGAAACGCAGCACCCCCCCATTTTAATTAGGGTTAGAAACCCTAATTAATCTTCTCTCACCCTCTTCGTCTCTCTCTCTCTCGTAGCTCTCTCTTCATCTTCCTCTCCTGTCGCCTCTCTACTATGTCGCCACCATCACCGCCCCCCTCCACCTCTCTCCTCCACTACTCGCCGCCACTCTTTCACTCTCCATCGTCTCTCTGTCTATCTGTACCTCACTCTCTGTTTTTCTCTCTCTGTTCTCTCTTCGATCGATCTTACTGTCTCTCTCTATGTTGCTCTCTCTGTCTCTGTCTCTGTCTCTCTCTCGAATGCACTGTCACTCTCGGTAGCTCTTTCTCTCTATTTCACTCTGTCTCTCTCTCGATCGAGTCTTCTCTTCTTCGCACGACAGAGCTCGCGCTCTCTCTCCCTCCTTTGCCCACTCGCGGTGCTTGCTGTGAGCACCTACTGCTGTAACTCTCTTCTGCAACACTCGCAGAAGTCCCAACCGGCAGTCGTCAATCAACCCTTGAAAGCCCTAGACCGTGACCTTCGATTTCATCCACTACGCAGGTAAGAGCGATTCCTTTAAACAGTAACTCTAGGGTTTGATTCCTTTGATAATTTAGACTAACTAATAGAGTTTCCTTCAGTTTGGAACTCTACAGCTCTTGGACTGAATGGAGTGTATTTGGAAGTTAGGGTTGTGAACTGCGAAAACCCTAGGCGAGGGATTTCTGACTCATTCGATTTATTTGAATAAAATTAGGGTAAATTTAGGGTTAGAAGTCTTATATACGTTTAGAATGTATGTTCGATTGGAATAGAATGCAATTTCTGAAATTCTATACCTGAATGTTAGGGTTAAGTTTAGAAGTCTGCATGAATTAGGCTGTTCAGTATGAAAGAAGCATGTTATAGGATCATAGAATTATGTTGAGTGAATTAGAATAGTTCCCTTAGAGTTTAATTTGACATGTGCATGAAAATAGTAGGAATTTGAGATTTGAGTTTAATGATCGATGCGACCTTTTTCATTATAAGTTGTCCTGCATATAGACAATCAAAATACGATCTCCGTATTATGAAAATAGACTTCCATACTTTGAAAATGATATATGGTTTGAAACGTTTGGATGAGAATTTAAAAGTTTATGATTTTTCAAAAATTTTCTATATTGTAGAAAATTAATTATTTTAAACTTGCTTCCGACTTTGAGAGATCTTTAGGATTGAATTTGACTTGACTTTGATTGTGTTAATTATTTATAAATGGAATGAAATTGATGACATTAGAATGTATACAAAGATTGAAGAATTTGAATTTGTATAAAATTAGGAAATATTGATAAATCCTAAAAATGTTTAGAAATTGATGATATAATTGTGATCGTGTCTTAGGAAAAATCGATTGAGGATCGAGTAAGACTTCATTGCACTGAATTGTAGAAATAGGGAGTGAATACCCTCCCTAGATGTGAGTGGGACCCTAAACTCTTGCATGAAATAGTGAAACTTGATTTTTGTCGTGTTTTCAATAAAACATGTTTTTAATATGCATTGACTCGACGTGTGAAACTAAATTTTAAATTTGTTTTGTGACTTTTGGAGTGCGTAAATCTATGTTTCCTATGACTATGCATCCATAGTTTGAAATGAAATGATATTGTGCCATTATTTGAGAACTAGATATGTTTTCTATTCTACCATCGTATTGGCATATTGATTTGAAATGATTTGATGAAATGTATTGGCACACGGATTTGAAATATTTTGATGAACTGTGTGAGTCGGATGCCCACTTGTGATGAGATGTTATGATGAGATGATGTTCCTTGATGGATTCTGTGGCTACGAAAGGCATTTGTAGAGGCACCAGGATGCCCAGATACGCTTCTGCAGGAGGTATCCGCAAACGTCATCTATGGGCTATAGGCGCGGCCGGTTAAACCCACATAGGGAGGACGTATGTGACGCCACTGTCTAGCATCGGGTGGGGTTTTATACACGATTATGAGTTAGCCCCAGCGAATTCATGGCCAACGTCGGGGTAGAGAACAACTTTTGAACATTTTTACATAATAAAACCCCCGATGCGCTTGTCCTTAGTCATGGTTGACCTTTGCCAGGATCATTTTCGGCTTGCTCTAAAAATATAATGATTGATTTTTAATGGATGCATATGTGTATGATACGGTGTGAATTGCTAAATAATTTCAATTTACTGAACATACCATGTTTTACTGTAAAATGTAAATTATTGTTTACGAATAATCTTGTTTAACACTCCAATGGTTCACCCATACTATTGATGCTTGATATTAATCCTCTCACTCACTGGGTATCTTTCTTGATATTCACCCCTCTCTTTTTCTCCCTCAAATAAGGTTATTATGATAGAGCGACGCATCAGGCTCTAGAGGTCTTTGGTAGTATATTGGTGGATACGGGTATTCACGATGGTGAAATCTAAATTTAAATTGAAATATGAAGTCCGTATTTTCTATCAACCCTGTGAGGTCTTGATATTGATGACCGTAGTTGGCCATGTACATTTTATGGGATGATTGTATAAATTATGGACATTTATTTGTGAAACTCTCATATTGGCTCATTATACTTTCATTGAGGCATTTGTAAGCATTTAAAAATTTTTACTTGGGAATTTGTTGTATTTGTGTATAAAATTTATATCCGCTCAGTGTGGCGGCTGCTCATGCTCTAGTTGGGCATGACAGTGGAGGTCTGTGGCTAGGACTGCTAGTGTTTATGATAGCCTTGCGTTGTCCTGGTTGTCCACTGTGATTTGGTAGGTATCATTTGAATGTGGTTGATTGTTGTGAGGTTAGGATGACCCATTTATTTAAGTGGCAGGATGGTGGTTCAATATACAGGTTAAATTGTACATGGGAGACCTCCGAAATATGAGGAGATTCTACCTGATTTTTTGTAAAAATATAACCGACAACCAGGGCAACGGGCGGCTGCTCACGACCCCGGTTCGGGACGTGACAGAAGAAGAATGATAAGTTCAAAATTGAGTCCTCAATGGCTGAACAAGACAAATGACCAAACATGTATATGAAAATGAGTCCAACAGTATACTAATGGTGTTAGTGTTTTAGTACCGAACAAGTATGTAGAAATTTATTGTATCGAACAGATAAGTGACCAAATGAACATTCGAGAAACATATGGAAACTTTGACAAATACCGAATAGTAAAAATCTATCAATCATTGATCACGGAACACTCAAGTAACCGATGATATTAGTAATCAAAACTCTGATGATCAGAAATCTTAAAAATTAAAAATCAATCAACTAAATATTTTAAGAATTTCTGATCATTCTAAATAACACAAATTCATATTTTATTTCCAAATAGTTATTCTTCTACATTTTCACAAATATAAAAATTTTAAGTAGCCTTTCTTGAGTATGCATCACAATCCGGATTTATTCAGTGTTACACCAACTCTATCTCTTTCTCTCTGTCACCTCTTCACTTCAATCTAAAAACATCTATGATATAAAATAAAAAATTGATTTCACAAAATTAAAAACACCTAAGATATTAAAATATTAAAAAATATCATTAAAAATGTTTTTTAATATTAACATATATTAAAAATTTCCATTAAAAAATATCTATAATATAAAAATATTAAAAAATATCCTTTAAAATATAAAAACATCTATAAAATAAAATTTTAAAAGTCAATAAAAATATCAAAAAATAATATAAACTCAAAAAATTTTGATCTCATTTTTTAATATTTTTTAATATTCTTTAAATTTTTTTATAAAATTAATAAAATTTTGGTTCTTAATATCATAATGATAAATACTGAAAATTAAATAATATATATAAAATAAATAAAACATTTGAAATATAAAAAATATATCTACATAATATCATTTTAATTTAATAAATTAATAAATTAAATAAAAATTTATAAACATCACTTACTATTTACTACCTACTTTGTATCACTATTTTTATCACTTACTACCTCTTATCATAAAAGACAGGATTATATTATGGTAACATGACCTCAAAAATAAATTTAAATCATAATATCTTAATAATTTAAAAAATCTATATATTTAATCATAAATTTATTAAATATATAATATATTAATAAGTCATAATTTATTTATAACATAACATTACATTACGTATCTTTCAATATATTAAAATCTAATTCAAATAATAGATTTGAATATATTAAAATATAATTTAAACAATAAAAAAAGGTCAATGAGAAAAGAAAAAGAGAAAAAAAAAAATGACCCCAAGGTAAATGAAAAGAAAATAGAGCTTGGAGTAAGATAAGGAAAAAAAAAAAAAAAAAAGAGGTGAGGGTGGGATAGGAAAAAAAAGACGAGAAAGAAAGAAAGAAAAAAAAACACACACACACACACACAAACACACAAAATATATTATGGTCTAGTGGTTGTTACAATTCAAAGTTGCTTGTAACTCTCATATTCAAATC
This sequence comes from Dillenia turbinata, assembly GCA_037126225.1. Taxonomy (NCBI): domain Eukaryota; kingdom Viridiplantae; phylum Streptophyta; class Magnoliopsida; order Dilleniales; family Dilleniaceae; genus Dillenia; species Dillenia turbinata. Next base: position 18,497,839 of record JBAMMX010000011.1, on the reverse strand, counting down.
CTAATCCTATCATTTTCTGCAACAAAAATAAAAATAAAAATGTGCGGTTGCCCGTGCACATGGTTGCCGGTGCCCGCCCATGCGGGGGTTGGCACCAGCCCTAGCATGTGCTGGTGCCCGCGCACGTGGGGGGGTGGGCGCATGGGGTTTGGCGCCAGCCCCTGCATGCGCAGGCACCCACACACGTGGGGGGCGGGCGTCAGCCCCCATGTGCGGACGTTCGCCCATGCACTATATATATTTTTTATTATATATATTATAACTAATTAATAACTATATAATACTATATATAACTAATATATAATTCTAAAATATATATGTTATATTATATATTATTGTATTATATATTAATATAATATTTAAAATAGACAAAATTATCAATATTATGTAGTTTATATGAAAAAAAAAATCTAATTTCAAAATTAATTATCATTGTTATTTTATTTTATGAAAATTCCAAAAAATAACTAACAAAAATTGGCGTCAAAAATACATTTTACTTCTTTAATTTTAATTTACGTGCTCCTAATTTTTGGGCACCAACATTTACGCCAAAAACATATTATTAATTTTAATTCATATGCTAACATTAATGATACATAATGATTAGTTATAATACTTGGTCATAAGTGATAATAATATCATAAGAAATAATAATAGATATGGTTATAATGGATGATAACAAGTGATAAAATATAGTAACAAGTGATAACAAGTTCTAAAATTAAATTAATGAAATGTAGTAATATCAAATTTAGTAATAGTTTAGATAATTATATATTATTAATTACTTGATTTTATATTAATAATTATCAATATTATATAATATAATATTAATTAATATTATTATCATTGAAAAAATTAAAAAATAAAGAATTAATATTATTTATCAAAACTGAGGCTGGCGTCCGTGCTTGCATGGGGTTAGCGCCTGCCTCCATCCGCAGGCGCCCGCGCTTGCATGGGGCTGGTGCCCACCTCCATCTGTGGGTGCTCGCGCTTGCATGGGGCTGGCGCATGCCTCCATCTGCGGGTGCCGACACGCGCAGGGCGTTAGCGCCCGCCCCCATGTGCAGGCGCTCGCTCAAGTAGAGGCTGGCGCCTGTCCCCCTATGGGCACTATTCACATTAGTATATATTACTATTTGTTATTATATATTATATTATATTATATTATATTATATATTAATATATATATATTATAATACATTAGCATAGTACGATATATTTTTTTAATTGCAATTAATATATATATTAGTATTAAATTACTATTAGCATTATATATTACTACTATATATTATTATATATTGATACTGTATATTATTATATATTACTATACATTACTATCATATATATTACTACCATATATTATTATTATATATTATTATATTTTACTATGTATTACTATATATATATATATATTATTGTTATGTTATGTTGGTAATTGGAGCGACAATGTATTACTATATATCACGTTATATATATATATTAATATTATATTATACATTGTTCTCATTGTATATTAGTATATTAGTACTTATTTAATTATAATTACTATATTATTATATATTATTGTTATATTATTACTTTATAATTAAAATAACTAAATTATAATTTCATTGTCATTCCAATTACTATCCAACTGGAGCTATATATAGGAGTAATATTTAAAACCTAAGTTGATATTTAAAATTTAAAAAAAAAAAGAAAAGAATTATCAATATTATTTGAATTTCAAAGTTGATATTTAATTTAAAGACACATTAATTAATTAATTAATTAATAAGTTTATTCTTTTATTTGTGCAAACCATTTGCATATACATTTAATATGATAACATGTGTTGTATTTGTACTTGTATTTAATATCACAAGTTATAAATATATTCTATAATTTTCATCTAATTTGTATCATAGAAATGTCTATTTTATTGTTAGCTATTATGCATTGTAGTAACAAGTGGTAATTAATAAAGTGGATCCTATCGAAAAACAAGAATTTAGGTTTTCATGATAAAATTTTAATTTGAAAATAATTTAATTCTAATAATAAATTTTAAATTAAGTAGGGTGACTATATATATATATATTAAGTTACTTAATCTAGTAAGAATCGTAAAAATTGCATGAAATTATGAAATTATATGGTAATAAATTGTAAAAATTATATAAAATCAAATACATGTATTATATATTTTAAGTTACTTAATTTAGTAAAAATCATAAAAATTGTGTGAAATTATGAAATTATATGGTAACAAATTGTAAAAATTGTATAAAATCAAACAAATGTCACCGACTAAAAATATAAAAAATATGAAATTACATGACATGTGATCCACTAAAAGTATATATGAGATGCAGGTAATTGCTAAAAAAATGTAAGGATTGTAATGTAAAAAAACCGGATACAAAAGTGTGAAAAAATAAGTATGGGTAATGAAAAAAGTTTGGGTAATTAATGTTAAAAAAATCACTGAAAAAAAAGGCAGGCTTTGGCGGGCTTTGAAATTGGCTCATTTAAAGTATATTATATTAACTTTAAGTTTTTCTTTTCCCTCAAAGCTCTCTGAAAGCTCTCACATAGAAATTTTAATTCAATAAAAAAATTTACAAATTTAAATCTCAACTAAACACATTTTCAGCCCAACTCTCTATCTAATCAAAAAATTTTAATAATGAAATTGATAGAGTAGGATGTGATGAATATACGTATGAAATGTAATTATATTATATTTCATTTATGTGAATTAATTTGTTTTTTTTATTCTTATTCTACTTGAATTAATTTATTTTCTCTATTTTTATTCTATTTCATAATATAATTATGTATTTGAGGTAACAAGTAAGTGAATACAAGTTGTAATAATAAGTGATAGATATGAAGTGATTTAATGTATGCATGATAACAAATGGTAATAGCGTGAATGATATGTGATACGTAGTGATATAGCTATAATATGTATGGTAACAAGTAATAATAATATGGTAAAAATCAAGTAAATCCAGCATGGATGGTATAAACCATGATAACAAATGATAACACATAAAATTGCATTACATTTTGAAATGTGTTAATATCAAAATAAGTAATAATACATATTATTAATTACATGATTTTATATTATATTAGTAATTATGAATATTATAAAATATAATGTTAATTAATATTAATTATCAATTAAAAAATTAAAAAAATGAAGAATTAATATTAATTTTAAGAAGTCAGCTCACAAGGGGCTGGCGCCCGCCCCCATATGCGGGGGCCCACGCATGCAGGGGTCTGGCACCCTCCCCCACATGTGGGTGCCCACCCACCCAGGCTACTGGCACCTCCACACTTGCGCGGGTGCCCACGAATGGGGTACCAACCCTATGTACACGTTACTATATATTACCATATATTATATATTATTGTATATTACAATATATTATTATATTATACTAGTATTATATAACTATTAGTATATACATTAGGATACACATATATTAATTAATACATTAGCAGGCTGTTGGATTTCTTTAGCAAGATGTTAGATTAATGAAATGTGATTTATCCGACGACATGCAAAAAATTTGGGATTTGTTTCATGCCATTGGCGTTGGCATTGCTTTTGAGATACAAATGCATAATTTTCCAATAATATAATAATATCAATCTTCATTACTATAAATTACTATATTTATTACTATAAATAATGTGTCCTATTAGTAATTTCATTTAAATGTTTTAGAGTTTGTCATGAAATGTGATTTATGGGATTGACAAGAGAAACCTATTTAGATTGCCATTGTGATTTTCAATATAATAACCATGCTTATGTACAAATATAATTAATCATATCAATATAATTAAATAATATTAAATATCATATAATTAATTATACGAACATAATCAATTACAAATCAAATTATAATACTATATTATATAAATTACTAATTTCAAATCATTATATTATTTAAATTAATTATATTAACAACTTTATGCTATTTAAATTAATAAACTTATTTAATATTATTAATAAGGGTTATTTTTTATTAATAAAATGAGCATAATTAATGGGCTTATGGCAGGGGATCACACAGGCATTTACTTGCATGAAAGTAGTAAAAGCAGATAATAAGTAGTAAAAATTACATGTAATAAATGATTTTTTCAACAAAATACGATATATGGAAAGACACATGGCGGTATTGATTAAAAATTTTTAAAAAAAAATGAGAAATTAAGAACAACGCGGGTAATGAAAAAAGAGACGGGAAAAAAATTGTGCGGGCAATGAAAAAAGAAGCGGGAAAAAAGTGTAAAACAGATGCCTTTTGAAATTTGTTTTGTAAAAATGATATATTATAAATCATCCATGGAAAATTTCACCATTAGAAGTTCAACTTCTCATTCCCTCAAAAGCTCTCCTCCCCTAACTCATTTAAACATTCAACTCACTTTTCAAAATTTTATCAAAAGTTAATCACATTTTTTTGATAAAAAGTCATTTTGATGTTTTGGTTGGGTATTTGAAAGATTCAGATGAGTATTATAACTGATCACGAAGAATCACAACCACAACAAGAACAAGTTCAGTCTGCAATCATCCCAAGTTGTTATCTAGGTTTAAATCTAAACATATCATTTTAAGTTTAGGAAGAAATTTTTTAATTATTAGTATTTAAATTTTTATTTTGAGTAGTTGTCAAGAAATGCAGAGATTACGTGTTATCAAGATGTTTGGAAATTAAAAAAAGGAAAGTGCATAATCTTACTAATTTCACTTTTGTCTGTTTTTTTTAAGGATAATTTTACTAATTTTACTTTTGTATTTGAATAATAATCCAAATTATTTGTATTGTACCAGATGTTAGAAGTGTAAAACCCAACCATTATCATCACTACCTGACTCCATCCCACAGATAATATTTTCATATATAACCATTCATTTTTTACAATGTGAGCTTGTACTTATATTGATTTTATTGTTACATAATGATATTAATTTTGATTTTTATGAATAGAGTGAAATAAAAAATCATATGATCACTATCTATTTAATTTTGGAATTATCTGATTTTCCTATTGGGATTGTGCCTTCGAGTGATGATAATATTTTTTGTGATCGAAGTGAACATTTTTTGTTTAAGATGTTAACATTTTTGTGCGTGCAATAATTTGTGGTAACAAGTAATAACATTGTATTAACTTGTGATATAAGGTAGTAATTTATATTAACACAAGTGGTAATTCGATAATAAAAGATAGTAGCTTTTCTTAACATTTATGGTAACCGACATTAAAAGATAATAACACTTCATAACACTTGTAATAACCAATGATACAAGATAGTAATATATTTTGACACATGTGAGCCAGTAATAATTTATACTAACATTGGTATACAAGGTAGAAACATATGATAACATGTGGTAACCGATGATACTAATAGTAATATTGTGGTAATTGGCAATATGGTAACAGGTAACACGTGGTAACATATGATAACTGATAATATGTAACATATGATAACAACATATGGAGGCTAGCCAAGTGCCCATCCCCAATATGCGAGCGCCCGCACAAGAGGAGTCTGGCGCCCGCCCCCCATACGCTGGCGCCCGCCCAAGCGGGAGCCTGGCGACCGCTCCCATATGCGAGTGGTCGCGAAGCGGGGGGCTGGCGCCCTCCCTCATGTATAGGCACCCACCTACACAAATTATTGGCACTCACATATTAGTAACCGATGATAAAAATAGTAACATCTCGTAACACATGATAACCGATGATAAAATCAGTATTTCCTAATTTAATGGCAATGGATGATCAATAGTAGTCATCGTAACACATGATAACCGATGATAAATCAGTAACATTTCCTAACTAAATAGTAACAGATGATGAAAATAGTATTATTTCGTAACATATAGTAACCGATAATAAAATCAAAAGTATTTTTTAACTCAATGATAACCGACGATGAAAGTAATAATATCTTGTAACATATAATAACCAATGATAAAATCAGTAACTTTTCCTAACTCAATGATAACCAATGATAAAAGTAGAAACATCTCGTAACATATGATGACCGATGATAAAATCAGTAATATTTCCTAACTGAATGGTAACCGATGATAAAAATAGTAATATCTCATAATATATTATAACCGATGATAAAATCAATGATATTTCCTAATACAATGGTAATTAACGATAAAAGTAGTAACATTTCATAACATATGGTAACCGATGATAAAAATCAATGATTTTTCTTAACACAATAGTTACCAATAATGAAAGTAGTAACATCTCGTAACACATGATAACTGATAATAATATTAGTGACATTTCCTAACTCAATAGTAATTGGCGATAAAAGTAATAACATATTGTAATATATGGTCATAAAAAGCTTACTTTTTTCTAACACTCTATTAGCTGACGATATAACTATTAATTTTACCAACACTTTTCTACCGTCATAATATATAAATGACATACTACAATGATAACTCAAACCATCAGGATACACCTATCCCGACTAGTGTATATCCAACTAATGGTCCATCCGTCGGAGAAAGTTTTGCTGACAGTTTTAATGTATTTTGCTGACGGTTTTTGACCGTCTGAATAGTGCATTTATTTTGTAGTGAAAGCATTCCAATATATGATTTCTTTCATATTAGAGTTACTATGCCTATATCCTAACAAACAGAAATCATACATACCATAAGAATATATATATATATATATATATTTTAATTTTATGTAGGCTATAATATGTAGTTTGCACGCTCTTTACGTGTAAAAGCCATTCAAAATTAATTTATGCGATTACACAAATTTTGACAATTTTATAGTTTTGTGCAGGCCTCAATCTTTATTTTACATGTCTCTTAATGTGCGAAAGACCATGCACTTAATTTATTTGTACAAAATGCATAAATTTCCATTTATGTGTGATACCGTAACACAGATAAATTCAAAAATTTTAATTTTAAATTCACAAAAATGACCTAAATGTGAATTTAAAATTTAAAATTAATTTTTCAAATTTTTTTATTTTTTATTCCAAAAAACCAATTTGCAACATTTCAAATTTTATCGATTTTTTAAAAAGGCTAGGGACCAATATGTAACATTTTAAAATTTTTCAGGTTTGAAAGCGGTTGTAGGAATCGGATTGTAACAAGATAATAGTTTCTGGAAATTGTAAAATTATTGAAAGTTTCCAGACCAAACTGCAAATTTTTAGAAATGCAAACCATTTGTTTTGATGTGTATTTAGGTTTTTTTCACCTGAATGGACCTGAGAGTCCTAACTCGGATCCGATCGTTTCCGATGGGTCTGAATGCTAGAAAATGGTCAGAATGCTCTGTTTTCACTCTAAAAACATGGAAATATGCGGAATCTCATACATAATCCATTTCCAACCTTAAAAACATCAAAATTTCTTCAAAATAGGTTTTTTTAAAAAAATATCAGAGACCAAAAAATTGAAAAATTCACCGGAAACAGTGGCCCTGATACCAAATATTAAACATCCATCCAAGCCTAATGCATGAATTATAGAGCATAATGAACAAATGAGCGGAAGCAAAAGAAAGTATACCATTGGCCATGTTTCCAATGATTTTCCGACAATTTTAACTCCTTTTCTAACACATCCAAATGTACTGAAGGCCTTTCAAACTCTCAATTCTCTCTCTAGATGACGTGTAAAATTAACGAATTGAGTTTGGGGAATATTGTTATGGCTACCCGTATTTTTAGTGGTTTTGCAATCAACAACTACTATGGAGGCCCTTGGTTACACCTATGAATAGAATTGGTGGGTAAAAGAATCCCTGAACTTCTAAAACACGATTGTAGGGTATGGAGGATGATGGACCACCCTTGTTCCTCACGGTAAGTGATACCTTTATAAGGCGGTGTTGTTTTGCAAGTACTGGGAAACCGTGAACACGTATCAAATTGGTATGTGAATAGAAACTAAATGCTGGATTGGCATTTAACAAGTTTTTCATTCAATTTTGAAGGCAATCATTGACCAACCACTGCCCCTTGTGATCCAGTGGTACTAAGTTCATTATAACATGGGAAGCTTATGACCAAATGAAACAATGAACAACGAACAATAGGGTTTGATTTCACAACATTAAAGTTGTTCCCGCATGGAACCGGGAGGTTAAAATGGAGCTTCTGGCAACTTCTTATTGGCCAGAAAATGCCTAACCAGCTGAAGTGATCTTTTGGGTGCATAAGTTGGAACCTGATGGCCTGCAGCTCTAACAGTGATAAACGTCAATCCATCATATTCAATTGTCCACCCACCGACCTGCGGAACAAAATATATGTACGTATATATGAGAACATATAGATGACAAATGAACTCTCTCTCTCTCTCTGTGGTCTATACCTGTTGATTTTGGTACCAAGGAGTCCATTCTTTGATTTCATCAAGTCCAAGCTTCTTCAAGGTGTACCTTGTTGATGTTACTGGAATTCTTCCATCAAGATCTCCACTAGAAAATCATAAACAGATCAAAATGATTCTCTTTTTTGAGTCCAAACTGTAACATAGTTTACTGGGATATCATTCATCAACTTTAGCTCCAATAGTTACCTGAATACCCATATGCGAAGACCTGCCTTTATAAGCTTTTTGATGGTGGGAAGCATGGAGAAAGGTGCATCAACCCAATCGTGTATGATATAACTGTGCACAACATCAAACCCCTCAAACGGAAACCAACATAATTAATTATAAAGATACGAAAAGAAATGAACTTTTTACTGTTCTTGGGAACAGTAAATACAATGGCGTCGTTGCTTTTTACTCTTCCCAAAGAATGACGTCATTTTTCCTTTTCTGCCTCGATGTGCTCTCTCTCTCTCTCTCGCAACGCCAAGTATATACTAGATAATTGCCATGTATAATAAAGAACTTTTTTACCTGCAATCAGACCATTCGTAGGGAATTTTAGTAACATTAGCATGAAGTGCTTCTTGAACATCTGGCCTATTAAAATAGGCATTAGTATAATCTGACTGGCAAGGGTCAGAACCAGCTGGTTTCGTGTACCATGCAGCCTACACAGACCCATGAATCCCATAGTTATTGTAAAGGGTCACTCATTTGAATGAAATATACTTACGATGAGGAACAATGATCCTTTGAGAATTATTCAATACTTACAAAGTTGGAGAACAATTTGGGAGAAATCCCTTGGATGACCGGACGTGGTCTGCCGTTACTGCTGAAATTAGAGATGCAAATGGGAGAATTCAAGCTGTACATGTCAATGATCATATAAACGTCAAAGTATTGGAGGAGGGCAATTTGGCAGCCGAATGTAGGTTTTTCCTGGCTGAAGTTGCATGCTTTCTTGACATTGTTGTACACGCGATCAGATATAACAGCATGATCCCATGCATAGTCCATCATTCCCTTTTGGTCAGTTTCATCATCCAGTGATGGATTCCCAATCTGCTTACAATTTTTATCATCATCATCAATGTTCATGTGATGCCTATTAAGTACCCCTCCCCCCCCCCCAAAAAAAAAAAAAGAAAAATGATATTCTCAAATGGCATAACTTACCAAGAAACCTTTGAGGTTAATGAAGTCCTCCATTTGCACAACCTTGTTCTTATCTAAAATTCTTTGAGCAAGTTGTGGAACATAATGCCCTGAATTTTGAACAACGAATGACAAATCATTTAAATAAAAAGTAAAACAGATAATGCAGTTGAAAGTCGAAAAACAAAGAGAGACATGACGGGGCACCTGCCTGCATAGCTCTCCCCAGCAATGTAGAAATCATGGGACTTGAATTGAGGAAATCTTCGAAACCATCCAACAAGGAATTCATATGTGTCCCAAGCTAAAATTTCACAATTAAGTAGTTTGTCACCAATTTATTAAATTAAAAATTAATAGAAGTAATACAAGGGCAAGGCAGAAAAGGGAGTGCTTGCCTGTAATATTGTCACCAAGTTGTTTGATATCAGTGCTAGTATTAGTGTATGAAAATCCAACGCCAACAGGAGATTCCACAAACAGTAGATTCACCGCTAAAAGACACAAACAAAATTAACTTGTTAGGATAACAGGAGAGGAGGGCACAACCAGATACTTAACTCAAAGCCCTATATATGTATATTGATAAAATCAATTACCTTTGTTCCAAGAGTACTTATTGAACTTGAGCTCAGGCTTGCCTTTCTGAGGGCGGAAAGGCCCAAGCTCTTCTGCTGCTCCATATCCAATTGAGGAACATCCCGGACCTGCCCAATCATCAAATTCCAAGTGATGACAATTTCCCCATCAAGTTCACGTGGGTTTCTTTCGTTTGTATTCGTAGAAAGAGAGAACGAACTCGACTAGGCAAGGGATAGGGACCCTTAAGTGGGGGGTGGGAGGGGCAAGTGGCATGAGGGTCCTTTTAAGGACCCAAGTTATAAGGCATCCATAACTCACTTCACATGCCCAATATCTCAATCGTCAAGTCCCCACAAAGTTTGGCATCTTCACGGGGATGGCGCAAAAAGTATGAGAATCACGTAAAAATCAAATGAAAAATGCTATTTTTGGTAGCATATAGTGGTGATGGTTGCAATAGCGACTTTAATTTTTTTTCTTTTTTATTCCATATAGTATTTTTTAAATAAGATATATTTTAATATTAATTATTTTTTTCTTATAAACGACACTAGAATCTATAATTTGATTGAGTAGGACAAACATCCGACACTTCACATGATAATTCTAATGAGATGGTATCTTGCTACAAATATAGAAAAAGAAGGTTGTATATGTTATTTTATTCTTAGACAATGATTGAAATATAAGATAATAGAGTTGTCCATTGTGTGAGAAAAAGAATACCTAATTACACATTTTACAACTCAAACAAGAGTACCACAAGTGACAAGCCAATAATTTTGACATTAAACTAATAATGAGTTCTTTGCTACAAACCAAAATATGTTAACATATAGATTAGCACAAAAAGGAAATGTGATATTATTTAGTTGACTGATTATAGGCAGAATTCAATATAGTTATCAGATTTCAGTAGTTTATATATATATAAAAAAATAATATAGATTTCTTTTTAATTAAGATTTATAATTTTATTTTATTAATTACATTAAAATGATTTTAAATTTATACACAGAATTTGTAAATGTCTTGCTTAATGCTCTTGCTTGAGGCCTTCTTAGTTTTAGCCTCAATTCATTATTATATTTAAAATTCATATAAATCTTGTATTTATTAATAATAGATAAGACGTCTAATCTTGCTAAATTAATGCCTAATAAATTTCTTTTTCTAGCTATATTGTCAATTGGGAAAAAAAATGTTAGAGTAAATAGAAATGTAATTAGTCATTTTATATTGTCAATTGTAATAATAAATTTCTATATAGATCCAATCTATTGTAATAGATGAAATTATAGTTCATTAGCATTTTATATTATTATATTGTTTACCATTTTTAATATGGTATCGGAATAATATTAAAATTTCTTTAATACATACAAAAGAGAAAAACAAAAAAAAAATACAAAACAAATTTCAAATAAAAATTTGGATTAATATTATTAAATAAATTAAAGATATTTTACTAAACTTTGGTTTTTGACTATCAACTCTATTCAGCCAATGCTACTTGATACATAGTGGTTTGTGGGTATTGCGCACATCTCATGGGGTTATGCTTCAAAAGCATAGGCAGGCGCAGAAGAGAAAAACAACACAAACACTATTGCAATCGGCATTTAATAATTGAGTAAAGATCACTATCAAGAGCAATGCAATGAACCGACAAAAACTGCAATGCAGACTATGAAGAAAAAGGAAATCCTTAAACTTTCTGAATCAAATTTATGCAATAAATAAGTGAAATGAGACAAAGGGAAATTGGGTATACCTCCATTTAACCAAAGAAGAAGAGGCTTTTCTTGGGGTTTGTGTGTGGCTTCAAAGAACCAATAAAACAGTGCTCTTCCATGGCTTTCATTCACAGTGACATATCCGGAGTATTGCGCGAAATTCACCTGGGGTTGTCCCGGAAGTCCAGTAACTCTATCTGCCTCCTGTTTGGACAATATCTCTGGGCTCAGATGTTCTCTATATCCAAACACACCCCCTACAGCCAATGAATTTAAGTTAAAGGCAAGCAAGAGAATGAAATAAGATTTTAGGGACTTGAGCATCATTATTGGTGAAAAACCCATCTCTCTCTCTCTCTCTCTCTCTCTCTCTCTCTGTCTATTATTTGGTTTATATAGATAGCGAAGGGGAGCGAGACAACAGACAAGGCTCGACTTTAATGATGCTGTTAGTGTAGTTGCTTCTTATTGTTATAATATTCAACTTTAGTATTGAAGGAAAATGGTAAAATTGGAGAGATAAAATTATTAGGCAAGACAGATTCATATAATCTCTTTTAAACTTATTTTAGCAACAATAGCATAACACACACAGGTTAATCAATATCACGAGGGTAACCAATGTGCTAATAGTTTAGCCCACATGGGACATTAAGTTTCTCCAGGGATCCATGAGTTGTTCACTACTCCTTGTCAGGTTTATAGTGCCTTAAGCATGACATTCAGGGACTATAGCATATTTTTGACGTTAGTTTGCCTGCTTCCTGTAACCAAAGAAAAAAAAAAAGTTTATCGATATCACGAGGGTATTTATCTTATTCTATTGACAGTGAAAATTACATGAGGCTGCTGCACCTAATAATTTGTCAATTAGCAAATATTTTTTAACAACAAAAGGAAACACTACTTATAAAAACTTGTCTAACTTTAGGCGGCCAAAATTTAATATAAAACTGACATTACAGGTCAAATAGACTAAATTCTATATAGTAATTTATATAAAAGAAATCAAGATTTTTTAAAATTTAAATAATTTGAATTTGTCAAAATTAGGTAAAAAATTATATGAAATATGTTGAGATGTATTGTGAGGGGGAATTCAATCCATTGGCTGTACAACTGGCTCCAAGGGGTATTATTGTATAAGTATTATGGAGAGGAAGAGGCGTTGGTGAGAGAAGAGAGAAGTTTAAACAACTGATACACATTTGCTTCGTTCGGAAGCATTGACATCTTATATGATCTGTTCTTAGTGCAAAAAGGATTATATTGGATTTAGCATTTTGGGGATAAGAAGTAATCATGCAATCCGTACATACCCTTTCACTGCTCTAAACTTCCGTTTTTATAGACTTCCGTGTCAATAACTCAAACGACGAAGAGTTCTCTCACTTTCTTTCTTCTATATTCACTTCAATTTTATTTAATTATATTTTATTATATAAAAAAAAATCATCTTATAAAATCAAAAAATAAAGAGGATCCATATATACACCCTTTTAAAAAGGAAGCAATATAATAATGATATTAAAATTTAATAATCTATTATTTTGATAAAATATTATCAAAAATTAGATTTATAGAAAAAACCCATTATTATAAATATGCAAATAAAATAAATCAATTATTTTCAAAATCAAATCTTTCATGATTTATTTGAATACTCAATATTTTTCAATAATTGATTTGATTTTAATATATAATTATTAGAAAAAAATATCATATATTTTGATAATATTTTTTAAAAAATATTATACATCAAAATCAAATCAATTATTTATATATATATTTGATTTAAAAAATATTATGTATAAAATATTATATATCAAATCAAATTAATTGTTAAACTCAAATCGAATATGTATAAAATATTATATAACAAATCAAATCAATTATTAATCTTATTATGTCTGTTTCAAATCAATTGATTTGATTTAAAAAATAATTTCTTTATTTATATATTTATAATAATGTTTTTTCTATATAAATTTAATATATTATAACATTTAATTGAAATAATAAGGTATTAGTATTCATATTTTATATTATTTCTAATTTTAATATAGTATTAGAATTATATTTAAATATTTTTTTAATATTTTCTAATACCAAATTCAATTCAAATTCATGGATAAAATTACAATTTTCTAAGCAAGGTCATTTCATTGAAAAGCTCATATAAGAACTCTTGTCAATACTCCGATGGTTTTTTACATTGTGGCACGGGATCAGAGACTCTCGTACCTTCATTATGATTTTTGAAAACTGATCTCAAAAACTGGTGTTATGTGTTCATAAGTGCACTTGACACTTAGAGCAAGAAAGATTTGAAAAATCTAAAAGTTTAAAGAAAATATTTTGATGAAAAAGATAAAAGTGTTTCAGATAATTTTTCTCTCACATCTCATTAATCAAATTTATGACAACACTTTCTATTCACTGAGTGGCTTCTTCAAGAAACTTTGAAACAGTAGTCTAAACTTTGACAAAAAATCTTAGTTCCTTAAGATTTTTGTAGAGTCCAAGCTTGCTCCTTAAACCTTCAAATTGTTACTTGGGCAAACCTTTTTTGAGGACTTCTGCAAGCCGCTCGTTAGGCCTGCAATGTGCGGTGCTGATTTCCTTGTACTTGTCTGCTTCTATCAAGAAATGATATTTAACTTTGATGTGTTTGGTTTTTGACATGCTGAAATATACTCTCCTTCAGCTGTTGATTTTGCCACCACCTCTTGTTCTCTTGAGTTCCAGAAGACACCAGAGCCAAAGGAAAAACAATAAGCAGAAGTGCATTTGGAGGCGTCTACACAACCTGCCCAATCATTGTCAATAAGTCCAACCAACTGGAAATTCGTAACTGGCTCATTCCAAATTCCCAATCCCAACTAAATTCTTGTTGTTTCTTTTATTAACCTTCTTGTCACCATCTTCCTTCGAACAACTTTTCATTGACAGCAAGAGGTGTTCCAACTGGTCTGCACCTTTCCATGTTGAATATTCTCTAAATAATCATGACAAAACAATAAGCTGAAGTGCATCTTTATGTTGATTAACAAAAATCCCTTCAGGAGTTTGACGAATTTCAATCCCCAAAATGTACTTCATGTCTCCCAAGTCACTCATATTAAATTATTGCTTCAGGTGTTGCTTGAAATCATCCACGGCCGAACTATGACCACCAATCATCAATTTTCATCTACCACAAATCATGAACATAAGGAGAAACAATCAAAATGTATCATGAAGAAGATGTTTTAACAAAGAGAGCTGCATCGTTGCGACTCCCGTTGAAACCATTCTTGCAAAAATAATCATCAATTTTCATATACCAATCTCTTGGAGCTTGCTTCCAACCATAAAATGACTTTTTTCATCTTATAAACTTTATGTTCAGCTCCCTAAACAATGACCTTGTGGTTACTCAACAAATATTTTCCTCTTCCAACTCTTTATTTTGAAATGTTTTCATATCAAGTTGCAGAATTTTCCATTTGTTTTGCCAGCAAGAGCAATGAGAGGTGTGACGGTGTCAAATCTTGCAACTGGAGCAAAAGTATCTGCATTGGGCCAAATTCTTAAGCGTATCACTTCACACCAAATCTAGCTTTGTGCTTGTAAACAGAACCAGCAGGATTATGTTTTTAACTTTCTTATATGTTGACCTATCCACAAATTTTCATATTCAGTTTTTCTGAGTCATGAAGAGCTCCTCCTTCATTAGAACTTGGCTCTTGCTTTCACAACTTCATTAAAATCTGTTGATTCTAGTGCCATATTGCACCTTTTATAAATTTTAGCAAGTGATCTAGTTTTTTGTGCTGGAGAGCTAAAAGATGAAGATGAAGATGGAGGGCTCCAAGGGATGATTTCACTCGAATCAACATCGTGCTCTGAGTTTGATTCTTCTTCATTGTGCTCATCCACAAAAACTTGATGCTGTCCTATTTTTACAACTTGAAGATGAGCACAAATTTTAATACCAAATAAAGAATCGGGAACATTATGATTCTTCTTCTTCATTGTGCTCATCCACAACAGAGGCAGGACAACATTATTTAGTGTATAATTTTATTTTATTAATGATTCGACTATATTGGTTAAGATTAAGGTAAAATATAATGTTTTGAACGTGGCGAAAATGAAGGCTAATGAAAGAGAGGTGCATGCTCAAGGTCGACACTAGAATCTAAACTGGTTATAAATTAGCAGAGTCAAGCCAAGTCGTATCTGGTCATTTGTTCATAAGGGTTGTTCTTGTTCCACCCCAACCCAGGATCATGATGAAATTGGTGAAGAATGCTTGAGTTCGAGTTTTAAGAAAATGGGTAAGGCCCACATTCAATTTTAAAGAATTATCAATGGTGAATATATGAGATAACACCAGAACCAGAGAACCATGCGAAATTCAAATTTTATGCATTCAATACATTCAAAATTAAATTAATGGAAAAATCATAATCAAAAATGATTAGATGTGACAAAAAATGGAAGGAATTTGAATTAAATTACATTTGACCAGATTTTGATAACTTATTCAAATCTTTACACAATTAATCTTATTTTTTCGTTTTGAATGTTAATTGTCTTTCCAAAACATCCAATAATAATTAATTATTTTAGTTGTGTTGCAATCATCGAAAGTGAAAGAGAAAAGTAAAGTCGGAGGTAAACTTTAAACTCCTTTTTTGCTTCCGCTTTATTTTGACTCAATTTTTGCATTAAAGTATGCATTAGCTTTGTCATGCGTTCTAACATTTAGTATCTAAGCCAATCTTACTTTTATCTGCATGTTTTCCGATAAATTTTCAAAATTTTCCCTTTTAGATTTTTCTTAAATTGACCCAAAATAATTTTTTTTGAAAAATGGAGACCAAAAATATATTGAACATAAGATTTCGCATAATATAGTGATTTTAGAATTTAAAATGAAATTTTTCAAAGTTTTCTGGTGGTTTTTCGACATCCAAATCTGTAGGAATCAATAGTACTCGAGTTGAAACTCTCGCATCCTTCTCGAGTGAAGAAGACCCAAGGTAATAGTGAATAAAGTTATCACACGTGGGGAATTATATATAATACTAGTTTTTGGCCCACGCAAACGCCTGTAATGCCCACAAAATATGAATTATATTTTTTTATTATATAAATATTTATTAAATTTATAATTAACTAAATATTTAAATTAAATTATTATCCAAACAAGTGAATAATATAATATATATCAATGACGTGAAAATAAAAATGTTTAACCACTAGATTTCTAAAATAGACCAACGAATGAGATACAAGAAAAAAAAAAAGGTAATAATGGAGTAAAAGGTAATAGAAATAAATTAAAGAGATGATCATCTGTGGGGCTAAAAAAATAAAAGTGAAAAAACCTACGTTAAAAAAAGGACTTAATAGGAAAAAAGGGTCAAAAAATAAAAGGAACAATGATCTGAATAGAAAAAAATAAAAAACTATAGTTTAAAAATAAATAGACCACTATATGTAATACCAGAAACTAAAAAAAAAAAAAAAAAAAAAAAAAAAAAAAAAAAAAAACAGAGAGAAGGAGAGAGGAGAAGGTGCTGCGTTTCGGGGTGAAACGCAGCATCTCCCCCAAATGTAAAGAGATTAGGGTGAAAACCCTAATCCCTCTCTCTCTCTTCGACATTCTCTCTCCCTCCTCTCTCTCCCGCGAGCTCTGTTCTCCCTCCCTCGTCTCTCCTCTGCGAATCGATCACCACCACAAGCCGCTGCAACCACCACCGTGACCCCCACCGCGAACCACCGCAGGTAACACCTCTCGGTTCTTTCTCTATTCTTCGTCGTTCTCGGTCTCTCTCCATTACTCACATCTCTCTCTGTCGCAGTCTCTCTCAGTCTCACAGTCGCTCTATTCCTCGCGCGAACGGACGAGCTTCCTCTCTTCTGCGCGACGATCCTTTCTCCCCTCTTTTCCCGCGCGCGAACGAAGTTCTCTTCTTCTCTCCCCGCGCGCGCATGGCAGAAATTCCACTGCCGCCCTTCGTTGCTCGTTTGCGAGCTCACCTGTGAGCTCCCTTGCCGCCAACGAACAATCCAGCAGCCTTGGGATCCCTTGACAGTCCTAGGTCAAGACTGCAACCACCCTCTGCGAAGGTAAAGCTAGGGTTTCGAAATTTCCACAGTAATCAAATTAAATTTCTGACCCTAATCTCGAAATTGAACACTCTGCAGATCTTAGAATGGACTGAACAGGCAATTGGAACGAAAATTTGCGAACTACAAAAACCCTAGGTGAGGGATTTTCAATCCCTTGATGGTCGCATGATTTTTTGTTGAAATTAGGTAGAAATGATAACATATATGTTCTGAAATGTGTGAGATTCGTATACGATGCGATTTTCTGAGATTTAATGTGAAATTGGAAGAAATTTGGAAAAATTAGGAAAGATTGGCAATTAAAGTTCATTTGAGACATAAATGAGTTTTGGGTGATGAAATCAGCAATTAGAAATAGTGGATGTGAAATTAAGGGTGAATTAAATGAGAAAAATGTGAAAACCGTGATATAGAGATTTTATTTGACGATAATTGCAATGTTTGCATAGGTTACTCGATTGCGGATTGAAAAAGGGGTCGATTCGGATTTGATTGAGAATTTGAGAGTGATTACCCTCTCTGGAGGTGAGTGGACGGTTCATTGTGTTCATAAATGAGAAACCTGTTTTAAAATTGCTTTGAAAATGATTTGGAAAGAGTTTTACATGTTTGATACAAATTGTTTTGTGATTGTGGGCTGTCTGAACTGAATTGTGAAATACGAATGCATCCATTGTATTTATAAATGCTTTTGTGCCATGTGATACTTGATATTGCTCTATGAGCTGCTTTGGCATGAAATTGTGGATTATTTGCTGAAAATCATGGCACATTGTTGAGAAATGGATTGAATGAGAAATGGAGGGTGCCGTAGATGACTATAGTCATATACCCACCACGGAGCGACCCGACGGGGTGACGTGGTTTGGGGTTTAGATGTGCGGGGGAGTAGACGTCCCTCCCTCTGCAAAAGTCGTGCTATATCTGGTGCACCCCGGTGAGGCACGAGCCAACGCCAAGGAAGGGGGTTTGTTTTGAGATATTGGATAGTAAAACCCTTGGCGGATTTTCGTGCAGGTTTGGCCGCCCTGAGACGGAAGCATATTTCGATGGAACCCCAGGATTTTTATGAAAAGATGATTGATATGGATGCATATTTATGAAATGTGATTTATTGAAATGATTTTGTGTATATGAAATGATTTATGAGATATGCTTTGACTGCCCCACATTCACACCTTATTTATTAGCACAAATGCACCATTGCACTCCACTCACTGAGTATACCCCTATACTCACCCCTCTCTCCTCCCATTTTTCAGACGAGACTTAGTGGGAGACTACTGGACGGAGCTTGTGCAGTATTTTTGGCATACAGATAGGTACTTGATGTGCAGGATTATTTTTGGGAGATTGGTAGCTTCCCAACCATGGAAAGGGAAGTCTGTACATTCCGTGTCGTGTGGATTTTATTGATACTGGCCGAATAGTTGGCAAGTATTGATAAAATCCGACGATTTTTGATTTGTTTTTATTTCTTTTGATTTCTCTAGTGTTGGAAAACTGTATATATATGTACTGGGACATTTGGACCGTAAATTCTAATTTCAATGCTTTTTCTTTGATTTTGTGAAGTTCTGTACAATTCATACCGTTAGGATTTTACCGATACCGGCTTGTTTTCCTCGGGTACGTGTTGGTAAAATCCTACGGCTATGTTTTGGGACTTCTTGTTTGTTAAATGCTTTCAAAGTGGCCAGGATGGTCACGTTGCATGCCTGCATGTACAGGTCCCCGCTCCCCGTTGTGTGTTGCTGTGTACCCGTGCATGTACAGGTTCCCACTCTCCGATGTATGCTAATGTATGAGTGCATGTACAGGATCCCACTCCCCGATGTGTGTTAATGCGTGTGGTTGTACATCCAGGAATAAGCCGGATGGGCTCTTTGCATGTGGAATGATTTTATGATTTCTTGTTGTTGAATTATGGTGAATTTGATAGCCTTGCGGAGTCCCGGTGGATGGGGAGGCTTTACCCATGTACCGAGACGACGCGGCGGTTGTCGCGTGGTCGATCTGAGGATCGGGGCGTGACAGCTTTATTGGTATCAGAGCACGGTTTACGATTTGAAGAGTTTGATGATTTTGAATGTTTTTAAATGTGTTCCAAATGTCCCAAAAGTTTTCAAACGACTTTGAAATGTTGAGTTTCTTTTGATGGAGAATGTACAAACTTTCCATGGTTTCCTAAGGAATTAGGAATATTATTTTTAGGGGGTTAAGTCTTAGTCTTTGCTTAACCCTTGATTTGACTATAGTTTCTTATTTTGAATAGATTGCAATGCCTCCGCGAAGGAAATTGAGGAATGTGAGTGAAATTCCTCCACAGGAGCACGAGGATGAGTCGTCCTCGCATGCTCTACCTCCGACTACTTCCACACACCCGGCTCCTCCTACCGGGACTGCTCCTCCTCCTGTAGCTGCTCTTCAGGAAGTGATGGAGTGGTGGAGTACTTTTGGAGCGCAGTATCGAGCTCCGCAGCCGACTGCAGTTCCACCACCTGTTCCTTCTTCGGTGCCAGCTGTTGCACCTAGTGCCCCACGAGCACTCACTCCTCCGGTTGCTGCTCCAAGCAGCCACTCTCCAGTTCAGTTGTCTAAGTTGATTAAAGAAGCAAGACAACTTGGTTGTGAAACCTTCTTGGCATCCGGTGATCCGGCAGAAGCAAAGAAATGGATAAAGAAGGTGAAGAAAGCTTTATCAGATATGGGGTTAGAGGATAGTGTGAAGCTGCTAGTAGCTACAAGGTTGTTGGACGAGGATGCCAGCACATGGTGGGAAGGATTAGAGGATAGTGCAGTTTCACCTCTTACTTGGCACGATTTCCTTAGGGAATTCGATCAGAGATTCTACACCCGCTTTGATCGGGATGTGAAGAGGCGAGAATTCCTTCGGCTACGCCAAGGGAATATGTCAGTTGCAGAATATGAAGCCAAGTTTAGGAGTTTATCCTCCTTTGTACCTGAGTTGATTACATCTGAGGAGTATAGATGTTTTAAGTTTGAAGATGGACTGAATTTAAGCATCCGAGAAAAGATGTCTGTCACAGATGAGCACACTTATCAGAAAGTGTTGCAAATGGCCTTGAGGGCTGAACTGATGGTGATGGAAAGGGAAAAGGCTCAGGCCTACAGCGGGAAGAAGAGGTCCGGCAGTTTCACACCGGGCCAGAGCTCTAAGCAGATCAGACCTACAGGTTTTCAAAGCGGTGGATTTGCTACAGGATCGGTTGGATTTCCTCAAAGCCAACCAATTCGCAGGCCGAATGCTCCTAGTGTTGGATATGTTGGATCGGGAGCTAGACCAAGAGGAAGTGGACCGCAGATTTGCCCTAGTTGTAAAGGGTATCATACAGGTCCGTGCAGAGGACCTAAGAAGTGCTATCACTGTGGAAAGGAGGGACACCTCCGCTATTCTTGCCCTGAGTTGATAGGAGAAGGGCAAGGGAGTCAGCAAATTAGAGGTCCCTCTGGTGGCCCCAGAATTGGTCCAGCTGGTTCGGCGACGCCTTCTACCAGCACTGACCCTAGGACAGGCACGGGAAGCAATGTAGTTTCTACTTCTTCTCAGCGACTCCAGCCGAGAGCACAGGCTAGAGTTTTTGCTATGACAAATGAAGAAGCTCAGGTTAATCCCGACATAGTCACAGGTAATTTTTATTTAAAAATTAAGTTTGGAAATTGAAAATGTGATATCTGTGGTTTATAACTATGATTTGATGATTTGTGATTATGAATTACAGAGTATGCTGATATACTTGTGTTTATGGTTTACATTCATAGGTATGATGAAAATTTTTGGAGTTGATGCTCGTATACTCATTGATACTGGCTCGAATAATTCATTTGTGAATTCGGAATTTGCGAAACACTCTGATAGGGATTTAGTTCCTCTTGATGATGAGCTGTTGGTCATTACTCCATTGGGAGAGCATTTAATTCGGAATTCTGTATATAAGTCTTGTGAAGTGAAAGTTGGTGAGACAATCCTTGAAGCGGATTTGATTCCGTTGGATATGAATGACTTTGACGCCATCCTAGGCATGGACTGGCTAAGTCTTCACCGAGCCTCAGTGAATTGCTTCACTAAAGAAGTGGAATTCCATAGGGCAGGACATCCATTACTTGTGTTCATTGGTGAACGGCGGGTATTGCCGAGCTGCGTAATTTCAGCTCTTGAAGCCCGGAGATTAGTGCATAAGGGCTGTGAAGTGTATTTGGCTCATATCATTGACACTACAGCAGCAAGTCCTGATTTGAGCAACGTCCCTGTGGTGAATGAGTTTCTGGATGTCTTTCCAGAAGAGTTACCTGGGTTGCCTCCGATCCGGGGGTTTGATTTTGCTATAGATCTTATTTCCGGCACGGCACCAGTTTCTATTCCTCCTTATCGAATGGCACCGGCGGAATTGAAAGAATTGAAGGTCCAACTTCAAGAGTTGTTGGATAAGGGATTCATCCGACCGAGCATTTCACCTTGGGGTGCTCCGGTTCTCTTTGTAAAGAAGAAAGATGGCACTCTTCGATTGTGTATCGATTACCGGCAATTAAATAAAGTGACCATCAAGAACAAGTATCCTTTGCCCAGAATTGAAGACTTGTTTGATCAACTCCAAGGGGCGAGTGTCTTCTCCAAGATCGATTTGAGGTCCGGTTATCATCAGTTGCGGATAAAGGAAGATGATGTCTCCAAGACTGCGTTTAGGACGCGGTACGGGCATTATGAATTCTTGGTGATGCCTTTCGGTTTGACGAATGCTCCGGCAGCTTTCATGGACCTTATGAATCGAGTTTTCCACTCCTATCTCGATAAGTTCGTCATTGTTTTCATCGACGACATTCTTGTGTATTCCAAAAATGACGAAGAGCATTCAGATCATCTTCGGATGGTGTTACAGACTCTCCGAGACAAGCATTTGTATGCTAAGTTCTCAAAATGTGAATTTTGGTTAAAGGAAATTGGTTTCTTGGGACATGTGGTATCCGGAGAATGGATATTTGTTGATCCGAAGGAAGTTGAGGCAATTCTGAAATGGGAACAACCCAAGAACGTCACCGAGGTGAGAAGTTTCCTCGGATTGGCAGGTTACTATCGAAGATTTGTAGAGGGTTTTTCCAAGATTGCAGCTCCGTTGTCTGGTTTGACACGGAAAGGAATTAAATTTCAGTGGACAGATAAATGTGAGCAGAGTTTTCAAGAACTCAAACAGAGACTCACGTCAGCTCCCATACTTGCCTCCCTATGAAGCTCTCTACGGAAGAAAATGCCGAACTCCACTTTGTTGGGATGAAGTTGGAGAACGGAAGATTGAAAGCATAGAATTGATTGAAACTACCAAGGAAAAGGTGAAGCTCATTCGGGAAAGAATGAAGACAGCACAGGATCGGCAAAAGAATTACGCAGACAAGAGGCGAAGGCCCTTGGAATTCGAAGTGGGAGATATGGTGTTCTTGAAGATCTCTCCTTGGAAGGGCATAGTTCGATTTCAGAAACGAGGAAAACTAAACCCTCGTTATATTGGACCTTTCAAGATCCTTGAAAGAATTGGAATGGTGGCATACAGACTTGAATTGCCCGCAGAATTGCAAAGGATTCATGATGTTTTTCACGTTTCAATGTTGAAAAAGTATTTACCGGATCCTTCGCACATATTGGAAGTTCCTCCAATAGAATTGAAAGAAGACTTGAGTTTTAAAGTGCAACCCGTACAGATAATAGATAGACAGCTCAAACAGTTGAGGAATAAACAGATCCCTATGGTGAAAGTGCTGTGGAAGAACAGTCAAGTTGAAGAACAGACTTGGGAAACCGAAGAACTAATGCGGAAGCAACATCCGCAGCCTTTTTGATGTATAAATTGTATTTTGAAATTTCGAGGACGAAATTTGTTTTTAGGGGGTTAAGAGTTGTAATACCAGAAACTAAAAAAAAAAAAAAAAAAAAAAAACAGAGAGAAGGAGAGAGGAGAAGGTGCTGCGTTTCGGGGTGAAACGCAGCATCTCCCCCAAATGTAAAGAGATTAGGGTGAAAACCCTAATCCCTCTCTCTCTCTTCGACATTCTCTCTCCCTCCTCTCTCTCCCGCGAGCTCTGTTCTCCCTCCCTCGTCTCTCCTCTGCGAATCGATCACCACCGCAAGCCGCTGCAACCACCACCGTGACCCCCACCGCGAACCACCGCAGGTAACACCTCTCGGTTCTTTCTCTATTCTTCGTCGTTCTCGGTCTCTCTCCATTACTCACATCTCTCTCTCTGTCGCAGTCTCTCTCAGTCTCACAGTCGCTCTATTCCTCGCGCGAACGGACGAGCTTCCCTCTCTTCTGCGCGACGATCCTTTCTCCCTCTTTTCCCGCGCGCGAACGAAGTTCTCTTCTTCTCTCCCGCGCGCGCGATGGCAGAAATTCCACTGCCGCCCTTCGTTGCTCGTTTGCAGAGCTCACTGTGAGCTCCCTTGCTGCCAACGAACAATCCAGCAGCCTTGGGATCCCTTGACAGTCCTAGGTCAAGACTGCAACCACCCTCTGCGAAGGTAAAGCTAGGGTTTCGAAATTTCCACAGTAATCAAATTAAATTTCTGACCCTAATCTCGAAATTGAACACTCTGCAGATCTTAGAATGGACTGAACAGGCAATTGGAACGAAAATTTGCGAACTACAAAAACCCTAGGTGAGGGATTTTCAATCCCTTCAGTAATTCGCATGATTTTTTGTTGAAATTAGGTAGAAATGATAACATATATGTTCTGAAATGTGTGAGATTCGTATACGATGCGATTTTCTGAGATTTAATGTGAAATTGGAAGAAATTTGGAAAAATTAGGAAAGATTGGCAATTAAAGTTCATTTGAGACATAAATGAGTTTTGGGTGATGAAATCAGCAATTAGAAATAGTGGATGTGAAATTAAGGGTGAATTAAATGAGAAAAATGTGAAAACCGTGATATAGAGATTTTATTTGACGATAATTGCAATGTTTGCATAGGTTACTCGATTGCGGATTGAAAAAGGGGTCGATTCGGATTTGATTGAGAATTTGAGAGTGATTACCCTCTCTGGAGGTGAGTGGACGGTTCATTGTGTTCATAAATGAGAAACCTGTTTTAAAATTGCTTTGAAAATGATTTGGAAAGAGTTTTACATGTTTGATACAAATTGTTTTGTGATTGTGGGCTGTCTGAACTGAATTGTGAAATACGAATGCATCCATTGTATTTATAAATGCTTTTGTGCCATGTGATACTTGATATTGCTCTATGAGCTGCTTTGGCATGAAATTGTGGATTATTTGCTGAAAATCATGGCACATTGTTGAGAAATGGATTGAATGAGAAATGGAGGGTGCCGTAGATGACTATAGTCATATACCCACCACGGAGCGACCCGACGGGGTGACGTGGTTTGGGGTTTAGATGTGCGGGGGAGTAGACGTCCCTCCCTCTGCAAAAGTCGTGCTATATCTGGTGCAACCCGGTGAGGCACGAGCCAACGCCAAGGAAGGGGGTTTGTTTTGAGATATTG
Organism: Dillenia turbinata; assembly: GCA_037126225.1. Taxonomy (NCBI): domain Eukaryota; kingdom Viridiplantae; phylum Streptophyta; class Magnoliopsida; order Dilleniales; family Dilleniaceae; genus Dillenia; species Dillenia turbinata. Next base: position 18,472,304 of record JBAMMX010000011.1, on the reverse strand, counting down.
GATAGTAAAACCCTTGGCGGATTTTCGTCTGGGTTTGGCCGCCCTGAGACGGAAGCATATTTCGATGGAACCCCAGGATTTTTATGAAAAGATGATTGATATGGATGCATATTTATGAAATGTGATTTATTGAAATGATTTTGTGTATATGAAATGATTTATGAGATATGCTTTGACTGCCCCATATTCACACCTTATTTATTAGCACAAATGCACCATTGCACTCCACTCACTGAGTATACCCCTATACTCACCCCTCTCTCCTCCCATTTTTCAGACGAGACTTAGTGGGAGACTACTGGACGGAGCTTGTGCAGTATTTTTGGCATACAGATAGGTACTTGATGTGCAGGATTATTTTTGGGAGATTGGTAGCTTCCCAACCATGGAAAGGGAAGTCTGTACATTCCGTGTCGTGTGGATTTTATTGATACTGGCCGAATAGTTGGCAAATATTGATAAAATCCGACGATTTTTGATTTGTTTTTATTTCTTTTGATTTCTCTAGTGTTGGAAAACTGTATATATATATACTGGGACATTTGGACCGTAAATTCTAATTTCAATGCTTTTTCTTTGATTTTGTGAAGTTCTGTACAATTCATACCGTTAGGATTTTACCGATACCGGCTTGTTTTCCTCGGGTACGTGTTGGTAAAATCCTACGGCTATGTTTTGGGACTTCTTGTTTGTTAAATGCTTTCAAAGTGGCCAGGATGGTCACGTTGCATGCCTGCATGTACAGGTCCCCGCTCCCCGTTGTGTGTTGCTGTGTACCCGTGCATGTACAGGTTCCCACTCTCCGATGTATGCTAATGTATGAGTGCATGTACAGGATCCCACTCCCCGATGTATGTTAATGCGTGTGGTTGTACATCCAGGAATGAGCCGGATGGGCTCTTTGCATGTGGAATGATTTTATGATTTCTTGTTGTTGAATTATGGTGAATTTGATAGCCTTGCGGAGTCCCGGTGGATGGGGAGGCTTTACCCATGTACCGAGACGACGCGGCGGTTGTCGCGTGGTCGATCTGAGGATCGGGGCGTGACACTATATGTGTTAATCAGTCAAAAAAAAAGTAAGGAGCTAAATGAATAAGTGAGATAAAAAAAGGAAAAATTAATGTCTAAAAAAGATAAATGACTTTACATAATAAATTTTAAGTTATACCTTCTTTTATAATAAAAATATATAAAAAAAGAGATAACAACAATATAAAATTTAAAAAGAAAAAACTTTTAAAAGACATTAAAAAAATTAAAAAAGAATATAATAACAAAAGACTTCGATCTAATTTTATATTGTCACGCCCCGATCCTCGGATCGACCACGCGACAGCCGCCGCGAAATCTCGGTATACGGGCAGAACCTCCCCATATACCGGAACTCCGCAAGGCTACAAAGACAACACCACAATTCTTTCCATACATCAATCATCAAAAATAGAAAACATCACATAACATAACACATGTAATGACTCATCTGGTTCATCCCTGTACACACAAGCAACACATCGGGGAGAGGGAACCTGTACATGCGCATTTACACATCAACACACAATTGGGGAGAGGGAACCTGTGCATGCACGGCACACAATATGGCCATCCAAGCCATTTCAAAGTTTACAATATAAGGAAAGCACTTAACAAACAAGAAGTCCCAAAACATAGTCGTAAGACTTTTCTAACACTTGCCTGAAGCAATCAAGCTAATGTCAGTAAGATCCAAACGATATGAGTTGTCCAAGACTTCGTGAAATCGAAAGAAAATAACCATTTTCAATATTACAAACCAAATGTACAAGTCTTCCTTTCTTCGAATTTCAATTCAATGTACAAGTATTCCATCAATACTTGTTCCTATACAGGAAACAAGTATCGATTAAATCCGTATCAAAAAGAATTGTACAAGTCTTCCTTTCTTCGAATTTCAATTCAAACCAAAATGACTATACATCACGATGTATACCTACAAACGCCAGCTGGTAGGCCCTCCCCAAGCTCCAATCTCTGTCACAAATCTAATCTTCCTCTGAAAAATGTTAAAGAGTGGGGTGAGTATTATAAATACTCAGTGAGTGGAGTGCAATGGCATGATTGTGTAATAAATAAGGGGTGAAAGTGGGGAATGTCAAAGCATACTTCAAACATCATTTTTCATATCCAAACATTTCAATAATTCAACATCATTTATAAAATATGCATCTATATCAAATATTTTCTCAGAAAATCACAAGGGTCCCATCGAAAACACTTCCGCCTTGCGTTTGGCCGAACCAAGACGGAAGCCCACCAAGGGGTTTTCCATTTCAGTTTTTCAAACTACCCCCTTCCTTGGCGTTGGCTCGAACCTCACCGGGGTGCAATCCGGATAGTCCGACGTGGCAGAGCAGAGGCCGCATACCTCTCTCGCATATAAAACCCCAATCCACGTCACCCCGTCGGGTCGCTCCGTGGGGGGAATGACTATAGCCATTTCTCTCGTGCACCATCATTTCACAATCATTCCATTTCAAACAATGTGCCATATTTTATCAATTCAATCCGAAAATCATGCTACGAGCATTTACCAATCAAGTAATCAAGTCACATGGCACAAATTCATGTAAAATCACATAAGATGCATTCATAATTCAAATTCTCATTTCAGACATCCCACAATCACAAATAATTGCATAAAAATCATATGAAAATCATTTCAAATCATTTATCAAAGAATTTAAAGACATTTTACTTATTTACTACACAACGATCCGTCCACTCACCTTTAGGGAGGGTATTCACTCCCTATTTTCGAAATCAACTCAAAAAGACTCCCCTCGAGTCTCCAAATGTCAACCTAGACCAATCAACACGAATCATCATCAATTAAGGCTCTATAAAAGGGTTTTCTAATTTCCCTTTTATTTAAAATAGCTTAAATTTACACAACCACGTTCTTACACTTTCATTTCATCATTTTAGGATCATTTCAAATCACCGACGACTTTAAATTTACAATATTCCTCAATTTTACCAATTTTCTCCTGAATTACATAATCTTAATTTAATTCACGCCAATTTCAATTCAATTCCCAAATAAAACTACGCAAATCAATCAAATAAAACTCTAATACTATCAACGACATTTTAACATGCTTCACAGTCCAATTTACATCAAATTCTAGACCTAACTTCCATCATTTCATACAAACTTTCAAGAATAACGCATTTCCTACGGATCTAGCATATTTTTAGAATATATCCACACTTATTCTCAACCTAAATTAGACAAATAATCTGAGTATTGAAGGGATTGAAAATCCCTCACCTAGGGTTTTCTTGCGGTTCGAAATCCTCGCTCCAATGTCTTCTCAGTCCATCCTCAGACCTGCAAGGCTACCAATTTAAATTAAATTTCAGTAATCTAATGCTATTTCCTAAGAAAATTTCAAAACCCTAGAATTTGAGTTAGGGACCGAACCTTACCTATGCAGGAAAGTGGGTTGCAGTCTAGGGTTTTCAAAGCCTCGATGGTGGGTTGCAGTGAAGGCTCTCGACAGGAGAGAGTTACTCTCAAGAATCACCGCACGAGTGAGCAGTGGAGTGGGAGGGCAAAGATCTCTGCCGTCGCGCGCGAGAGAGACGAAGAACAACTCCATTCGCGCGCGGAAGAGACGAAACAGAGAGTGAAACAGAGGGAGAGACGAGTGAGTGAGAGACAGAGAGATGGCGCGAGGGAGACGAAGAGACAGTGAGACAGAGCAAGACTGAGAGATGGTGGCTCACGGTGGTCGCATAGGGTGGCCGGAACTCGACTGTTCGCGGCAGCAGAAGGGGGAATCGATCGAGAGAGGGAGCGAGAGGCGAGAGTCGAGAGAGACAGAGTTCGCGGGAGGGAGAGAGAGGACAGAGAGAGAACGAATGAGAGAAACAGAGGGAAGAAGGGGAAAGAGAGATATCCCGGTGATGGCGGTGGTGATGGTGGTTGGCGGTGGAGAGGGCGGCGGAGAGGGCCGAGAAATTGCGAGGGAGAGGGCGCAGGCGTGCTCTGTCGAACGAAGGAGAGGAAGAGAGAGGGAGAGGATCAATTAGGGTTTTCCAACCCTAATTGATTTGGGAGGGAATGCTACGTTTCACTCCGAAACGCAGCACCTTCTCTTCCTCTTTCTTTTTTTTTTTTTTTTTTTTTCTAATATATATATATATCTTTCTAAAACAATTATATACAAATTCACCCCCATTTCTTTCTAAAATTTAAATTTTTCATAAAATAAGGTTTATTACTATTCGCAGACACGGTGATTTCAATTATACCAAAATTTTAAAATTTATACCCCAAAATCGAAAATCAATGCAAAATTTAAAATTTTTCACTATATTTCACAGAACATTTCTAACACCGAATTTTCGGTGTTACAACACTTAACCCCCTAAAAACAAATTTCGTCCTCGAAATTTAAAATGCGATTTATACACCGAAGAGCTACAGGTGCTATTTTCGCATTGTTTCTTCAGTCTCCCAGATCTGTTCTTCTAGTTCATTATATTCTCCACAACACTTTAACTATAGGAATTTACTTATTTCTCAACTGTTTGAAACTGCTGATCTAGTATTAACACATGCTGCACTTTGAAACTCAGATCTGGATTTCATTCTATCAGAGTAGCTTCAATCACATGAAATGGATCCGGCAAACACTTCTTAAAATATGTTAGGACTGACATATTTTAACTTCAGAATCAACAACCAAACTATCAAGACTCCAACACAAAATTCCTTAAATTATCTTTCAAAAGAGACCTTAAATAAGAAATGTCCACTACTATGTCATGTCCATATCAATTGCAGATCCCAAGATAGAGAAAATCCTTATATCCTCAAGCTTGTGTATAACGAAATGTAAATCAACCTCAATATGGCCTAGACTAAGTGAGGAAATTTACTCCACTGATAATATTGTATGCTTCCAAGTTTTAAATCTCCAATCCTTAGCCGGATAGATTTTTAATCAAGATATTTCTATCATGCTCATTCTCAATCACTTTAGTATTATGCAATATCACCAATATTCTATCCAAATCAAATCTAGTACATATATCTGCATATTATCCAGTGTTTGCATTAATATCCCCAAATTCTCAAAGTAATAACCACTTCTAGTGTCTGTTATATTTATCACTTTTACACTCTAGACATTACACTATTCTCATCTTCATACAGTGCTTTCAATACAACTTTCCTATTCTCTTAAAAACTCCGAATTGATCGACTTAGCAAATATACAAGTTTTCCTGCTTTTGAAACCAAATTACTTCTTTCCAAAGAAATATTTTCAAAAATACCAAATCTCCACTGACAAAAGCACTTCGATTACAACAAATGGAATCATAATCTCAACATATTAGCTTTCACCTTAGCCATAATGCAATAGAGAGTAGTAGTGAGACTAAAAGGTCTAAAATCCTTAACCTTCAACAGTGGGACTTCTCAACAAGGGCAATATTAGGAGCAACCCTAAGGATAGTATCTCTAACCTTTCTTCTTTCCATTCTGTCCCCTAAACCACTAACAGTCCAACTAATCATCTTTATTAAATAACTTATTTTCCCATACTGGAGACTCTAAAACTTCCCCACCGCAACACTTTCTTAGACATTTTCCTTTTGGTAACAAATAAGAAGGCAGAATTGGCTATGATAGCAGCAACAATAGGTTTGGTCAACCTCGAGTCCAATTTATTGGAAATGGATTGTTCTCTGTAATCCCTCTTACCCTTCAGGGGAAAAAGAAAACAAAAGCACCAAGGGAGCTCACCAATGCATTATGGTTACTTGAACAAGTATGGTCACAGACAAATGTTTGATGAAAGCCAAGACTAGAATGAACATAATCGTTAGACACGGAATATGACTCCTGTCATAGCCATTTATTTCACAAAACTTTTTGAAAATATGCTTGTTTTGTGAAAGGAATTTGAAAGCAAAAGTTTTCTGCCCCTTTTTCGACTAGAAAACTCCATGGTGCTGAACATACTGGTAACGTCTCTTTAAGTCCTACAGCTATCACCACAACATACAGTGTCCTCATTCTGCAAAATATGTCCCAAAACAGATTCAGTTAGCTTGATTTCCTCATTTAAACCCTCATCAACTACCACCTTCATCATTCATGTTCCTTAATTTTCTCCAAAAGCAAATCGTCATCAGACCCCATAAGACTCAATAGATCTTCCTCATGGTTCCTACCTATTCGATCATCAGATTCCTCAAAATTCTGCACACAACCCTCGGTCGAACATCTGTTCTACACTGACTTCAACCTTCATTCTTGGCGTGACAATAAACATCACCAACAAATTGTGGAATTTCTACATATATTATGGCCTGATTCTGCAAATTTTTCCCTACTTAGTAATTGATCCACTAGCTCATACAAATCAGAAGATAATGTGAGGGCGAACTTATAGTTGATTTCTCTAAAATTCCTCATTTACCTTCTATTAGCCGAACTACTAAAAGTTCAAGTAAATACCATCATTGAACACATGATATACACCTCTATGAGTTTCCGAAGACTCCACATTTGTCAAGAATCTACTTAGCATTAACCCAAACCACTTACCATCTTTAGCATCAAATAGTCCTTTTATGCAATTATGAAAACAAAATTATACAAAATTGTGCATCACTATGGTATACTCCTCGTGGACCTTAGCTTGGGTCAATCGGCCAAAGAAGTGATTTTTAAAATCTGACCTAACGCATAGTCAGCATTACAAATCTTCCTTTGCTCTTTGATCCATATTAAAAACTAAGCTCAGATAATTGTGGGACAACAAATGTTCTTAATTTTCCTGACAAACTAATGTCCTCCATGGCAAGAAATTTTGTCATACTCAATATACTAAACAAACCCTTGCATCTCTATTAAATAATATCAAATTCATGTTGTAAATTTCCCTATCTAACTTTATGACAGATCGCACTTACTAACAAAACGCAACTAAGCATTCCCTTTTATGCCAATAATTAACAGTAACATTATCTTCACAATACAAATATCCACTCAAATCATCAAAATTTTCCATATCGGTTACAGGCAATAGGAAGAAACTTTCTAACAATTCCTGTCAATATCATTTCAGTTTATCCTTACCAACCTTTCCTTCATTCTATCTAATATACTAAATTTGCATCCATATGGTTCTAATAAAGTTCTCATGTCCATTATTAAAAAAATTTCGAACTCCCACTATTTAGGGGAAAAGAAATAATTGATACCAACTCTAGTATTTCAATCCCTAACTATGAATCACTTGGCCATTGCTTGTTTAAGAAGAAATATCCATTTTTCCAAGGTTAAATTGTCTAGAAGAAATATCCATAAATTCCTTTTAGAAATATCCATTTGTTTATTAGCGCCTTGAAGGCAGATTTGCCAGGTTTTCCTCATATTAGAATCCTTTGAACACAATTTCTAAATAAAATACTCCAAACTTTTCGGCATTTAAATCTTCTTGAATCTCACAAACTCAATCAATTTTGAACCATAAATTTCAATGTGGACACTTCCTTTACTATCTAATCTACAGCCTCATTACAACCTTTCCTTCTTCCGATTGTAGGAAACCCTACCAAAGTCACGGCATCACATTTGTAACTTTTCATGTCATCATTTCAATCTAATCCTTCACCACCACCGTGCTATCAAGACTCCACAACTAGGAACACTCCTCAAAGTGCCCTCTAAATGAACCCCTAATGGCCAAGTCCTTTTAAATCTCAAATATACTCTTTTATCATGCTTCTTAGCAAAATGAACCACCTAATAAGCCACCAAAACCAGATGTAGAATCTATCTTCAATAAAAACACCCCAGTTATTAAATTATAGATAATAGTATCACCGAGTACCGTAAGCAATCTACTAGCAAGAATCTTAACCACAACTCAATAAAGGGGTGAAATCAAGATATATGAGGACTATAATTAATATGTAGAGGTGTGTAGGAGGAATCTCATTCGGTTCCTCAATCTTCGTCTATGAGGGATGGTTCTACGAAGAAAGTCAAATCTCAGCAAATGGAATAGGAATTGAACTAGGTATTTAACCCCCTAAAAATGAGCATTCCTATCCTCCTAAGAAATCCATGGACGACTTGTACATTCTCAAAAACACATTTTTTCAAAAACCAAATACTTCAAAGTCTTTAGAAACTTTTCGGGACATTTGGAAACAATTTAAAACATTCCAAAACCAATAAACTTTTAAAATCGTGAGCCTAAGCTCTGATACCACTAAAGCTGTCACACCCCGATCCTCGGATCGACCACGCGACAGCCGCCGCGAAATCTCGGTATATGGGCAGAACCTCCCCATATACCGGAACTCCGCAAGGCTACAAAGACAACACCACCGTTCTTTCCATACATCAATCATCAAAAATAGAAAACATCACATAACATAACACATGCAAGGACTCATCTGGTCCATCCCTGTACACACGAGCACACATCGGGGAGAGGGAACCTGTACATGCGCATTTACACATCAACACACAATTGGGGAGAGGGAACCTGTGCATGCACGGCACACAATATGGCCATCCAAGCCATTTCAAAGTTTACAATATAAGGAAAGCACTTAACAAACAAGAAGTCCCAAAACATAGTCGTAGGATTTTTCTAACACTTGCCTGAAGCAATCAAGCTAATGTCAGTAAGATCCAAACGATATGAGTTGTCCAAGACTTCGTGAAATCGAAAGAAAATAACCATTTTCAATATTACAAACCAAATGTCCCACTCAAAAAAATGAGTTTTTACCAAAACTAGAAGAGAAAGAAAGTAAACAACAACCACGTAAGGATTCCATCAATACTTGTTCCTATACAGGAAACAAGTATCGATTAAATCCGTATCAAAAAGAATTGTACAAGTCTTCCTTTCTTCGGATTTCAATTCAAACCAAAATGACTATACATCACGATGTATACCTACAAACGCCAGCTGGTAGGCCCTCCCCAAGCTCCAATCTCTGTCACAAATCTAATCTTCCTCTGAAAAATATTAAAGAGTGGGGTGAGTATTATAAATACTCAGTGAGTGGAGTGCAATGGCATGATTGTGTAATAAATAAGGGGTGAAAGTGGGAAATGTCAAAGCATACTTCAAACATCATTTTTCATATCCAAACATTTCAGTAATTCAACATCATTTATAAAATATGCATCCATATCAAACATTTTCTCAGAAAATCACAAGGGTCCCATCGAAAACACTTCCGCCTTGCATTTGGCCGAACCAAGACGGAAGCCCGCCAAGGGGTTTTCCATTTCAGTTTTTCAAACTACCCCCTTCCTTGGCGTTGGCTCGAACCTCACCGGGGTGCAATCCGGATAGTCCGACGTGGCAGAGCAGAGGCCGCATACCTCTCTCGCATATAAAACCCCAATCCACGTCACCCCGTCGGGTCGCTCCGTGGGGGGAATGACTATAGCCATTTCTCTTGTGCACCATCATTTCACAATCATTCCATTTCAAACAATGTGCCATATTTTATCAATTCAATCCGAAAATCATGCTACGAGCATTTACCAATCAAGTAATCAAGTCACATGGCACAAATTCATGTAAAATCACATAGGATGCATTCATAATTCAAATTCTCATTTCAGACATCCCACAATCACAAATAATTGCATAAAAATCATATGAAAATCATTTCAAATCATTTATCAAAGAATTTAAAGACATTTTGCTTATTTACTACACAACGATCCGTCCACTCACCTCTAGGGAGGGTATTCACTCCCTATTTTCGAAATCAACTCAAAAAGACTCCACTCGAGTCTCCAAAGGTCAACCTAGACCAATCAACACGAATCATCATCAATTAAGGCTCTATAAAAGGGTTTTCTAATTTCCCTTTTATTTAAAATAGCTTAAATTTACACAACCACGTTCTTACACTTTCATTTCATCATTTTAGGATCATTTCAAATCACCGACGACTTTAAATTTACAATATTCCTCAATTTTACCAATTTTCTCCCGAATTACATAATCTTAATTTAATTCACGCCAATTTCAATTCAATTCCCAAATAAAACTACGCAAATCAATCAAATAAAACTCTAATACTATCAACGACATTTTAACATGCTTCGCAGTCCAATTTACATCAAATTCTAGACCTAACTTCCATCATTTCATACAAACTTTCAAGAATAACGCATTTCCTACGGATCTAGCATATTTTTAGAATATATCCACACTTATTCTCAACCTAAATTAGACAAATAATCTGAGTATTGAAGGGATTGAAAATCCCTCACCTAGGGTTTTCTTGCGGTTCGAAATCCTCGCTCCAATGTCTTCTCAGTCCATCCTCAGACCTGCAAGGCTACCAATTTAAATTAAATTTCAGTAATCTAATGCTATTTCCTAAGAAAATTTCAAAACCCTAGAATTTGAGTTAGGGACCGAACCTTACCTATGCAGGAAAGTGGGTTGCAGTCTAGGGTTTTCAAAGCCTCGATGGTGGGTTGCAGTGAAGGCTCTCGACAGGAGAGAGTTACTCTCAAGAATCACCGCACGAGTGAGCAGTGGAGTGGGAGGGCAAAGATCTCTGCCGTCGCGCGCGAGAGAGACGAAGAACAACTCCATTCGCGCGCGGAAGAGACGAAACAGAGAGTGAAACAGAGGGAGAGACGAGTGAGTGAGAGACAGAGAGATGGCGTGAGGGAGACGAAGAGACAGTGAGACAGAGCAAGACTGAGAGATGGTGGCTCACGGTGGTCGCATAGGGTGGCCGGAACTCGACTGTTCGCGGCAGCAGAAGGGGGAATCGATCGAGAGAGGGAGCGAGAGGCGAGAGTCGAGAGAGACAGAGTTCGCGGGAGGGAGAGAGAGGACAGAGAGAGAACGAATGAGAGAAACAGAGGGAAGAAGGGGAAAGAGAGATATCCCGGTGATGGCGGTGGTGATGGTGGTTGGCGGTGGAGAGGGCGGCGGAGAGGGCCGAGAAATTGTGAGGGAGAGGGCGCAGGCGTGCTCTGTCGAACGAAGGAGAGGAAGAGAGAGGGAGAGGATCAATTAGGGTTTTCCAACCCTAATTGATTTGGGAGGGAATGCTGCGTTTCACTCCGAAACGCAGCACCTTCTCTTCCTCTTTTTTTTTTTTTTTTTTTTTTTATAATATATATATATCTTTCTAAAACAATTATATACAAATTCACCCCCATTTCTTTCTAAAATTTAAATTTTTCATAAAATAAGGTTTATTACTATTCGCAGACATGGTGATTTCAATTATACCAAAATTTTAAAATTTATACCCCAAAATCGAAAATCAATGCAAAATTTAAAATTTTTCATTATATTTCACAGAACATTTCTAACACCGAATTTTCGGTGTTACATATATAGTCAAAAAATTATATTTTTAAAATAAAAATTTCTTTTAATATTTTTAGAAAAATTATATTATTTTAAAATTAATATTTAAAAACATATTAATTTAATATAAAAAATAATATTGGTATTTAAATATTATATTATATTAATGTTATAATAATAGAAAATGTTAAAAATTATATTATTTTAATATTAAAATATAAATTAGAAAGTTTTTATAAAAGGAATATAAATTATTATTTATAAAAGATTAAAATAACATTAAATTTAATAAAATCTTCTGATTTTATAAAATGAGATCAAATTCTTTTGACATTATATACTTTTTTAATATTTTTTATGACTTCTAAAAATTTTTTTAAAATTTTATATTCTTTTTAATATTTTTTGATCTCATTGTTTTATATAATACTTTATTATAAAAAAGGATATAACTTAAAATTTATCATTTATAATGTTATTTATTTTAATTTATTGATTTTATAAAATATTTTAATTTTTTCATTGATTTTGTAAATTTATAATTAATTTGTTATTTTATTAAATTAAAATTAAATTATAGTCAGATTTTTTATATTTCAAATATGTTATTTAATTTTATATTATTTATTATGATATAAAGAAATGTAATTTTATTGATTTTATACAACTTTTTGAAAGAATATTAAAAAAATATAAAAAAAATGAAATAAAAAATTTTAAAGAATATGAAAAATGTTCTCTTCTCAATATTAAAAATATTAAATTGAGATCAAAATTTTTTGATTTTATATTATTTTTAAATATTTTTCAATGTCTTTTAATTTTTTTTTTAATTTTATATTAGAGAAGTTTTTATATTTCAAAAACATTTTTTAATATTTTTATATTATAGATGATTTAATACCATAGGTTTTTTTAATGACACTTTTTAATATATTTATTTAATTATTATCAAAAATGGGTGAAAATTGAATAAATTAACAAATTAAATAAAAATTTAAAAATTTAAAATATTTTAATAAAATTAAAAAATTATAATAAATTATATTATAAATAATAAATTTTAAATTATATCCTTTTTTATTATAAGAAACTATATAAAAATGAGATTAAGAAAATATTAAAAAAATATAAAATCTTTAAAAAAATGTCAAAGTCACTAAAAAATATAAAAAAGAATATAAAATCAAAAGGTTTTAATCTCATTTTATATAATTAAAAAAATTATATTATTTTAATGTTAAAAAATAATATTACTATTCAGATATTATATTATATTATATAAATTTAATATAATAGTATTTTAATGTTATATTAATACAAAATTTTAATTATTATATTATTTTAATATTAAAATATAAATTAGAAAATTTTTATAAAAATAATATTAAATTTTATATAATCTTTTGATTATAAAATGTGATCAGGGATGATTTGGTAATTCAAAAAAATAAAAAGGGGGTACTTTGGTAACAAAAAAGGAGGTGGTTTGATGATTAAAGAAAAAAGCCGGGGTACTTTGGTAAAAACATATGAACAGTAATCCGGATAGTTTGGTAATTCAAAATAAAGTGAAATTATTTTGGAAAAAGTGCATGAATAGTAATCCAAAAAGCAGGATACTCTTGGTAATTCGGAAAAAAAAAAAAAAGTGAGGGTATTTTTGTAAAAATGTGTGAATAGTAAGTGAAACTCCCACTTTTTATATATTATTAATTAATGTTAAAAAATAATATTACTATTAAAATATTATATTATATCATATAAATTTAATATAATAGTATTTTAATGTTATATTAATATAAAATTTTAATTATTATATTATTTTAATATTAAAATATAAATTTGAGAATTTTATAAAAATAATATCAAATTTAATATAATCGTTTGATTATAAAATGTGATCAAGGGGTGCTTTGATAATTCAAAAAATGAAAAGGGGTACTTTGTAACAAAAAATGGGGGCAGTTTGGTGATTAAAGAAAAAAGTTGGGGTACTTTGGTAAAAACATATGAACAGTAATCCACAGAGTTTGGTAATTCAAAATAAAATTTAGAAAAAAGTGAGGGTATTTTTTGTAAAAATGCATGAACAGTTAGTGGAACTCTCTCTCTCTCTATATTGATAATACATGTATATATATATATATATATATATTGAGTTTGAAAATTCAATACGAAAATATTGCAACAATTAATGGATGGCCACCACGTGTGTCACAAGTCTTGTCCAAGAGAGCATGTGAAATGCTCATTAATGACCATTTTTTTTTTTTCAAATGTTAGGCTTTCTTTTCAAAATTACAATTGTGTCCTAAAATTTGGATAATTTCACAATTTTCCCAAAATTTCTAATTTGATACAATCTTACTTTTGTAACACGTTTTAAAAAGTCCGACAAACTTTAAAACGTATCATTTTGATCCTTTGGACCTATAAATTTTGTATATAAAGACAATTACAAAATCGGTAATTTTTTCTTTCATGAAAATTTTAAAATAAATTATTATATATAAGAGAATATACAAAATTATTAATTTTTTTGCCAAAAAAATTTTGGAAATATTTTTAAAAATTCCCCAAAAAAAATTCAAAGTATCTTCTAATACCAAATTTCAAAAAATCGTGCATAAAATTAATTTAGGCCATAATTTGTACATAAGGAGAGGTACATAAAATGTATTAGGTAATTTGGTTACACTTTTATATTAAAATTTTATGCATTTTGGTATGGCAAAATTAAAAAATATTATTATTCTAGTGATCAATATAATTTCTAAAATTAATTAAAGTTTAGTCCAATAACCATAATTAAGTAAAAATTTGTATATAAATGCGTGATCACATTAGGAAAATCATAAATTTGTCACGAAAATTATTTTTATATAATAAATCTTATCCTACATGAATTTTTATTGTATAAAATAATAAAATTGGAGATAAAATATCAAAATAGTTATTTGCAATAGTAGTTTGCTTGATTAAAATCTATTTTCTATGTAATACTATAAGTACGATTGATTAAGTGCATGTTTAGACTAATTCTGTCAAAAAGATGAGGATAAATTTAAAATTGACTGGTTTTTAAGCTGTTCCATATGACCCACCACCTATTTAGGAATCTAATTGGTACACTAGAAATGTCGTTTTATAAGATTAAGTAAAAAATGATAAAGTGATCAAGAAAAAACTATTTATTAATAGTTTCCTAATTAGTCCATATGTATTAAAGAATGAACTATATTTTGTAAATCTTATAATAAGATTAGATAAATCTAATAAAATTAGAAATTTATTCCACGTGCAATTTTTATGTCATAGATTTATTTTCATATACTTACAGTAATAAACATAAATTAAATACCTCACATATAGTTAGTAAGAATGTTTATTCATTTTGCTGTATTTCAAACCAAAGATTTGAAATCTTTTTTCTAATTTAAATGGAGAGAATTATAAGAAATAGAGGAAATTTGTGTTTCTCCATTTGGGCTGCTTGACAAGCTATCTCGGGTGACTGATACTAATTCCAGAACTGATAAGACTCTTTATGAACATTGGAAACAATCTAATCATCTAAATTCGATGTTCATAAAGAGTAAAATCTCATCTAGTATCTGTGACTCAGTCAATCACCATACTAATATCTGTACTTTTCTTAAATCTATATATAAGCAATTTATGGCATCAGATAAATTTTTTGCCATTATCCTCATTCTATAGTTCTCCTCCATGAGGCTCATACTGTCTACAGTGTGTGTGAATACATCATGCAGATACGAAATATAGCAACTCAATTAAAAATCTTAAAGTATGAGATGTCCGAATCCTCGCTCATACATTTTATTCTGAACTCTCTCCCTCAATCCTATGGTTCTTTTAAAATCTCATACAACACACATAAGGAGAAATGGTTATCAATAAGTTGATGGCCATGGGCAAGGTCTACTGATGGAGATGAAGTAGGATTCTGCAAATGCACATATGGCTATGCAAGAAAAGAAGAATGATAAGTCCAAATTAAACCAAAAGGGCGCCAAACCAAAAGCAAATATAAAAAAAAAAAAAGACTCTAAATGTTTTTCCTGTAAAAAAGGGATACACAAAACAAGATTATGTCAGGTATAAGTAGTGGCTTGAGAATAATGGTATGAAAATCTCATTAATTTGTTATAAATCTTGCATAAATGAGATTTCTCATGACATATAGTAGATTGAATTTAGTTGTATCATCCACATTATGAATGAATTGTAGGATTTGTAAAACCTAAGCAAACCAATAAATTGTGAACAATTCATCTATTCGGACAACAAGAGGAGCTCATAGGTAAAGATCATTGGAGATTGCGAGTTTGTATTGGTAACCAACCCTGTCTTGAAATTGAAAAGACTTTATTCTTTCCAACTTGATAATAACATGACATTGTTTTTATATACAAATGTCATTAGTTTTAATCCATTATTGGATAGACTTTATAATATTTATTTGCAAGATAATACACATTTGAACATAACACATATAGGAACAAAAAGAAGTGTCATTAAGAAAAACTTTTTCATATTATGATACTAGAGATTAGAACACATCTCTATAAAGATGATAGAAAAGTTGGTAAAAGTGGGGTACTTGATACTCTAAACTCTAGTGATTTTGAGATTTGTGTAAACTGCATTAACGAAAAATAGACCAACAAAATGCAAAAAGATATAAGGAAGAGTTTAGAATTATTTGAGATCATACATATATACATTTGTATTTCAAGTACAGACTCGTATAGTTATAGTTATTTTATCTCATTTATAGATGACTATTCATGATACATGTATTTCTAAATTTTTTGTCATAAAAATGAGGTTTTGGTTATTTTAAAAATTTTTGAGGTAGAAGTAGAGAAACAATGTGTTAAGTAAATAAAAGTTGTGAGGTCAGATGGAGATGGAGAATACTATGGAAGATATACAGGGGATGAACAAGTATCAAGTTCATTTGCAAAATTCCTTTAGAAAAATGAGATTATTGTCCAATACACCATATCTGGTTTATCTGACCAGAATGGTGTAATTAAAAGAATGAATAAAACCTTATTTGATATAGTAAGGAGCATAATGGTTGACTCCAAACTGCCTAATTTCTTATGAAATGAAACTCACAAGACGACAGTGTACATACTAAATAAGATTTCAAACAAAACTGTATCCAAAACTCCTTTCGAGCTATTTAAGTGTTGGAAACCTAGTTTAAAACATACACACATTTTGGGCTATTCTACTGAGATAAATATTATAATTCACGAGAAAAGAAACCGGATACAAAAACCATGAGTCGATACTTTATCAATTATACCGATAAGTCAAAAGTATACCAATTTTATTATCCATCATACCAAACTAGATTTGTGGAATCTAAAAATGTCAAATTTCTAAAGAATGACTTGATTAGTTGGAGGGTCTACTTTCAGAACTTAATTCCTAAAAAGGGCCTATCAAGTATCCCATTAAATTTAAGTACTAAGTTAATTGTCATTCAAATGACTCTCATGTAATACCGAAAATTCGGTATTAGAAATTTTCTGTAAAATATCTCAGTAATTATAAAAGAAAATCCTAAAAGTTTTGATTTTCGATTTTGGGTCTAAATTTTAAATTTTTGGTATAATTAAAATTTCGAGTCGCAAATTCGTAGTGTATTCTATTCTTGATAAATTTAGAACTTCATTGTAGTGAGAGTATAAAAAAAATATATATATATATATAGATATATATATTGGTATTTATAAAAAAAAAAAAAAAAAAAAAAAGAAAAGGGGGGGGGGACAAAACGCAGCAAAACGCTGCGTTTTGCCCCAAATGAGGATTAGGGCTTTTAGCCCTAATCCCTCTTCCTTCTCCCTCCTTCGTCTCTCACTCACTCCCGAATCTCTCTCTGCTCTCTCCCTCCCGCGTAGTCGCGCACTCCGTTTCTCTCCCTCACCGCAAACCACCGCAAGCCACCACCACCGTCGTCTCTCTCCCTCTACTCACTCTCTATTTCTCTCTCTGTTTCCAGCCTCAGCACTCTCTCTCCCTTCGCGATCCCCCTGTTTGCCATCTAGACCTCACCCTCCATCGATCGCTACCACCACGACCACCGCGAACTACCGCGGTCGCCACCTCTGTCCCGAACCATCTCTCTCGGTCTATCACAGTCGCTCTCTTCCCGCACGCGAACGAAGTTCTCTCCTTTCCTCCCGTGCGCGCGATGGCAGAACATCCCCTGCCTCCCTTCGTTGCTCGTTTGCAGAGCTCACTGTGAGCTCCCTTGCTGTCAACAAGCAACCCAGCAACCTTGAGATCCCTTGACAGTCCTAGGTCAAGACTGCAACCACCCTCTGCGAAGGTAAAGCTAGGGTTTCGAAATTTCCACAGTAATCAAATTAAATTTCTGACCCTAATCTCGAAATTGAACACTTTGCAGATCTTAGAATGGACTGAACAAGCAATTGGAACGAAGATTTGCGAACTACAAAAAAACCCTAGGTGAGGGATTTTCAATCCCTTCAGTAATTCGCATGATTTTTGTTGAAATTAGGTAGAAATGATAATATATATGTTCTGAAATGTGTGAGATTCATATGCGATGCGATTTTCTGAGATTTATTGTGAAATTGGAAGAAATTTGGAAAAATTAGGAAAGATTGGCAATTAAAGTTCATTTGAGACATAAATGAGTTTTGGGTGATGAAATCAGCAATTAGAAATAGTGGATGTGAAATTAAGGGTGAATTAAATGAGGAAAATGTGAAAACCGTGATATAGAGATTTTATTTGACGATAATTGCAATGTTTGCATAGGTTACTCGATTGGGGATTGAAAAAGGGGTCGTCGGATTTGATTGAGAATTTGAGAGTGATTACCCTCTCTGGAGGTGAGTGGACGGATCGTTGTGTAGTAAATAAGCAAAATGTCTTAAAATTCTTTGATAAATGATTTTGAATGATTTTCACATGATTTATATGAAATGATTTGTGATTGTGGGATGTCTGAAACGAGAATTTGAATTATGAATGCATCCTATGTGATTTTACATGAATTTGTGCCATTTGTCTTGGTTACTTGAATGGTAAATGCTTGTAGCATGAATTTCAGATTGAATTGATAAAATGTGGCACATGGATGGAAATTTGAATGATTGAGAAATTATGGTATTGTGAATTGATGATTGTGAAATGATGGTGCACGAGAGAAATGGCTATAGTCATTCCCCCCACGGAGCGACCCGACGGGGTGACGTGGATTGGGGTATTATATGCGAGAGAGGTATGCGGCCTCTGCTCTGCCACGTCGGACTATCCGGATTGCACCCCGGTGAGGTTCGAGCCAACGCCAAGGAAGGGGGTTTGTTTTGAGACATTGGATAGAAAAACCCTTGGCGGGCTTTCGTCTGGGTTTGGCCGCCCTGAGACGGAAGTGTTTTCGATGGGACCCTTATGATTTTCTGAGAAAATGTTTGATATGGATGCATATTTTATAAATGATGTTGAATTACTGAAATGTTTGGATATGAAAATGATGTTTGAAGTATGCTTTGACATTCCCCACTTTCACCCCTTATTTATTACACAATCATGCCATTGCACTCCACTCACTGGGTATTTATAATACTCACCCCACTCTTTAACATTTTTCAGAGGAAGATTAGATTTGTGACAGAGATTGGAGCTTGGGGAGGGCCTATCAGCTGGCTTTTGTAGGTATACATCGAGATGTATAGTCATTTTTGGTTTGAATTGAAATCCGAAGAAGGGAAGACTTGTACAATTCTTTTTGGTATGGATTTAATCGATACTTGTTTCCTGTATAGGAACAAGTATTGATGGAATCCCTACGTGGTTGTTGTTTACTTTCTTTCTCTCCTAGTTTTGGTAAAAACTCATTTTTGAGTGGGACATTTGGTTTGTAATATTGAGAATGGTTATTTTCTTTCGATTTCACGAAGTCTTGGACAACTCATATCGTTTGGATCTTACGGACGTTTGCTTGATTCTTCAAGCGAGTGTTAGTAAGATCTTACGACTATGTTTTGGGACTTCTTGTTTGTTAATTGCTTTCCCTATACTGTAAACTTTGAAATGGCTTGGATGGCCATATTGTGTGCCGTGCATGCACAGGTTCCCTCTCCCCGATTGTGTGTTGATGTGTAAAAGCGCATGTACAGGTTCCCTCTCCCCGATGTGTGCTCGTGTGTACAGGGATGGACCGGATGTGTCCTTGCATGTGTTTTGTTATGTGATGTTTTCTATTTTTGATGATTGATGTATGGAAAGAACTGTGGTGCTGTCTTTGTAGCCTTGCGGAGTTCCGGTATATGGGGAGGTTCTGCCCGTATACCGAGATTTCGCGGCGGCTGTTGCGTGGTCGATCCGAGGATCGGGGCGTGACAGCTTTAGTGGTATCAGAGCTTAGGCTCACAATTTTAAAAGTTTATTGGTTTCGGAATGTTTGAAATTGTTTCCAAATGTCCCGAAAAGTTTCTAAAGATTTTGAAGTATTTGGTTTTTGAAAAAGGTGTTTTTGAGAATGTACAAGTCTTCCATGGATTTCTTAGGAGGATAGGAATGCTCATTTTTAGGGGGTTAAATACCTAGTTCAATTCCTATTCTATTTACTGAGATTTGACTCTTCTTCGTAGACCTATCCCTCATAGACGAAAATTGAGGAACCGAATGAGATTCCTCCTACACATCTCTACA
The DNA here is from genome assembly GCA_037126225.1 of Dillenia turbinata. Lineage (NCBI taxonomy): Eukaryota > Viridiplantae > Streptophyta > Magnoliopsida > Dilleniales > Dilleniaceae > Dillenia > Dillenia turbinata. Next base: position 18,452,193 of record JBAMMX010000011.1, on the reverse strand, counting down.
TATTAATTATAGTCATCATATATCTTGATTTCACCTCTTTATTGAGTTGTGGTTAAGATTCTTGCTAGTAGATTGCTTACGGTACTCGGTGATACTATTATCTATAATTTAATAATTAGGGTGTTTTTGTTGAAGATAGATTCTACTTCTGATTTTAGTGGCTTATTAAGTGGTTCATTTTGCTAAGAAGCATGATAAAAGAGTATATTTGAGATTTAAAAGGACCTGGCCATTAGGGGTTCATTTAGAGGGCACTTTGAGGAGTGTTCCTAGTTGTGGAGTCTTGATAGCACGGTGGTGGTGAAGGATTAGATTGAAATGATGACATGAAAAGTTACAAATGTGATGCCGTGACTTTGGTAGGGTTTCCTACAATCGGAAGAAGGAAAGGTTGTAATGAGGTTGTAGATTGGATAGTAAAGGAAGTGTGCACATTGAAAATTTATGGTTCAAAATTGGTTGAGTTTGTGAGATTCAAGAAGATTTAAATGCCGAAAAGTTTGGAGTATTTTATTTAGAAATTGTGTTCAAAGGATTCTAATATCAGGAAAACCTGGCAAATCTGCCTTCAAGGCGCTAATAAACAAATGGATATTTCTAAAAGGAATTTATGGATATTTCTTCTAGACAATTTAACCTTGGAAAAAAAAAATGGATATTTCTTCTTAAACAAGCAATGGCCAAGTGATTCGTGGTTAGGGATTGAAATACTAGAGTTTGTATCAATTATTTCTTTTCCCCTAAATAGTGGGAGTTCGAAAATTTTTTATCATGGACATGAGAACTTTATTAGAACCATATGGATGTAAATTTAGTATATTAGATAGAATGAAGGAAAGGTTGGTAAGGATAAACTGAAATGATATTGACAGGAATTGTTAGAAAGTTTCTTCCTAGTGCCTGTAACCGATATGGAAAATTTTGATGATTTGAGTGGATATTTGTATTGTGAAGATAATGTTACTGTTAATTATTGGCATAAAAGGGGATGCTTAATTGCGTTTTGTTAGTAAGTGCGATCTGTCATAAAGTTAGATAGGGAAATTTACAACATGAATTTGATATTATTTAATAGAGATGCAAGGGTTTGTTTAGTATATTGAGTATGACAAAATTTCTTGCCATGGAGGACATTAGTTTGTCAGGTAAATTCCTTAGAACTTGAACTTGATGATTTAGAGATTTTGGTATAAATATTAAGTGATCATGATTGCATGATAATGAATTTAAGGAGAGATGATTTTGATGTTTTGAGATATTCATGGTGTTAGTGATAATTATATACATTGATTGAAATTGATAGAAATTGTCATTTGACTCTTTTTCCATAGACATATAGTATTATTCATTGGTGGTCAACTCATCGAGATTTTGAGTTGAGTTGTTTCCAAATTTAGAGATGTTTGGATCAACTCGTTGATAATTTGGTTAACTCTCTTATAGGAGATGTGAATGGACGGCTTTGATGCATATGAATGGGTTAATTGTTTTCAATTATGAATTATAAATTGATTTTTGAAATGACTTTGCAAATGGATTCGAAATTGATTTGTGAAATAAATTTTAAAAGAGGATTAAAATATTTTGTGAGTGTGGTGTGCCTGAAATGAAATGGCAAAATATCCATGACTCATGACTTTGAATATTAAACTATTTGCATTTGTTACATTTGGATACTCATGTGAATTTTGAAGAATAGCTATATCTTATATTTGAGATTGTGAATCGATTGATAACTTAAGCTTGGGAACATGGTGTTGGAAAACCAATAATGACTAAGTCTTGCCACGGATCGAGGCCATGGAGGCAGCGTGGCAAAGGCTGGGTAGGAGAGTGATTTTGGACAGACCCGAAAGTTATTGAAAGGAAAATATAAAATTGTTTATTGAATTGGAGAATATGAGTCATGGAAAATTTGATATAAATTTGTGTTATTACAAATGATTTTGTCATTACACGGAAATGAATTTTGATATATGTGTTTGGCACAACCACTTTCACCCTTCATTCATGTTCAATATGCCATGCCGTCTATTCACTAAAAATTTCCATGCTTACCCCAGTCCTTCCTAATATTCTTTAGAAGAATCTTAGATTCGAAACATGAATTTTGATTTCTAGCAACGGCTAAAGTCAGATTCTAAAAAGCACAGATATGCATAACTAGTGAAACAGGATAGTATTATTAAATGAGACTTACAAAGGTAGGTACCTGTGATGAAAATGATTCGGTTCAGTTGGTCTTTTATTTTGTTTGGTGAATTAATATTACTTTAAAGAGAATAATTGATAGTAGAGAGATTTTGTACGATAATGCAATGAGAAGATCTATATGTAGCTAGGATATGTTTTGTTGATTTAATCGTTTTGGTGACGTGGCTTTGTTTAATGAAAGGTTTGTTTGTAACCCTAGGAAAGACCTATTGCTACTCATGTTGGGAGTTCCTTTCATATAATTATGAATAGTTGGATTTTTAGAAAGAAATTGAAAAGGGAAAATTCAGAATTTTATCACTAATTATGATTTTTTTTATTTTAGTAAATCGAGACCATCAAGTTGTTACGGGAGAGATCCAAGTAATTAGGATTTTATTTCTCTAATTTCTACCGGAATGGAGTCTTTGAGTCGATTAAAGTCGAGTGACAAGTGGATGCAGTTGATCGAGTGAGAAAAGTTGAAGGGATCGAATATAGGAAATTGTTACAAGATAGATCCATAAGCAAGGTGAGATTTATGGGTAATATTTAAGATAGTTTAGATCAAAAGGAATTTTGACCAGGGTAGATAAGATCAGTAATAGATTAAGTGAATGCAAAGCGAATTTTTTTGATGTATCTTTTGTGATTATATGATTATAGAATTGAAGTGAGAGACTAGGTATTTTTGAAAATATTTTTTGAAAAGAAGTAATCTGGTTTCAAAAGCAGGGAAACTTGTATATTTGTCAAGCCGATCAATTCAGGGTTTAAGAGAATATGAGAATTGTATTGAAAGCACTGTATGTAAATGAGAAGATTGTAATGTCTAGAGTGTAACGGTGATAAATATAACAGACACTAGAAGTGGTTATTACTTTGATAATTTGGGGATATTAATGCAGACACCGGGTAATATGCAGATGTATGTACTAGATTTGATTTGGATAGAATATTGGTGATATTGCATGATAAAAAAAAAAAAAAAAAAAAAAGTGATAGAGAATGATCGTGATAGAAATACCTTGATTAAAAAGCTATCCGGCTAAGGATTGGAGATTTAAAACTTGGAAGCATACAAATATTATCAGTGGAGTAAATTTCCTCACTTAGTCTAGGCCATATTGAGGTTGATTTACATTTCGTTATACACAAACTTGAGGATATAAGGATTTTCTCTATCTTGGGATCTGCAATTGATATGGACATGACATGGTAGTGGACATTTCTTATTTAAGGTCTCTTTTGAAAAATAATTTAAGGAATTTTGTGTTGGAGTCTTGATAGTTTAGTTGTTGATTCTGAAGGTGAAATAGTCCTAACATATTTTAAGAAGTATTTGCCGGATCCATTTCATGTGATTGAAGCTTCTCTGATAGAATGAAATTCAGACCTAAGTTTCAAAGTGCAGCCTGTGTTAATACTAGATCGGCGGATTCAAACAGTTGAGAAATAAGTAGATTCCTATAGTTAAAGTGTTGTGGAGAATATAATCAACTAGAAAAACAAACTTGGGAGACAGAGGAATTAATGTAAAAGCAACATTCGCAGCTCTTTGATGTATGAATGATATTTTGGAATTTCGAGGACGAAATTTGTTTTTAGGGGGTTAAGAGTTGTAATACCGAAAATTCGGTATTAGAAATTTTCTGTAAAATATCTCAGTAATTATAAAAGAAAATCCTAAAAGTTTTGATTTTCGATTTTGGGTCTAAATTTTAAATTTTTGGTATAATTAAAATTTCGAGTCGCAAATTCGTAGTGTATTCTATTCTTGATAAATTTAGAACTTCATTGTAGTGAGAGTATAAAAAAAATATATATATATATATAGATATATATATTGGTATTTATAAAAAAAAAAAAAAAAAAAAAAAAAGAAAAGGGGGGGGACAAAACGCAGCAAAACGCTGCGTTTTGCCCCAAATGAGGATTAGGGCTTTTAGCCCTAATCCCTCTTCCTTCTCCCTCCTTCGTCTCTCACTCACTCCCGAATCTCTCTCTGCTCTCTCCCTCCCGCGTAGTCGCGCACTCCGTTTCTCTCCCTCACCGCAAACCACCGCAAGCCACCACCACCGTCGTCTCTCTCCCTCTACTCACTCTCTATTTCTCTCTCTGTTTCCAGCCTCAGCACTCTCTCTCCCTTCGCGATCCCCCTGTTTGCCATCTAGACCTCACCCTCCATCGATCGCTACCACCACGACCACCGCGAACTACCGCGGTCGCCACCTCTGTCCCGAACCATCTCTCTCGGTCTATCACAGTCGCTCTCTTCCCGCACGCGAACGAAGTTCTCTCCTTTCCTCCCGTGCGCGCGATGGCAGAACATCCCCTGCCTCCCTTCGTTGCTCGTTTGCAGAGCTCACTGTGAGCTCCCTTGCTGTCAACAAGCAACCCGAGAACCTTGAGATCCCTTGACAGTCCTAGGTCAAGACTGCAACCACCCTCTGCGAAGGTAAAGCTAGGGTTTCGAAATTTCCACAGTAATCAAATTAAATTTCTGACCCTAATCTCGAAATTGAACACTTTGCAGATCTTAGAATGGACTGAACAGGCAATTGGAACGAAGATTTGCGAACTACAAAAAAACCCTAGGTGAGGGATTTTCAATCCCTTCAGTAATTCGCATGATTTTTGTTGAAATTAGGTAGAAATGATAATATATATGTTCTGAAATGTGTGAGATTCGTATGCGATGCGATTTTCTGAGATTTATTGTGAAATTGGAAGAAATTTGGAAAAATTAGGAAAGATTGGCAATTAAAGTTCATTTGAGACATAAATGAGTTTTGGGTGATGAAATCAGCAATTAGAAATAGTGGATGTGAAATTAAGGGTGAATTAAATGAGGAAAATGTGAAAACCGTGATATAGAGATTTTATTTGACGATAATTGCAATGTTTGCATAGGTTACTCGATTGGGGATTGAAAAAGGGGTCGATTCGGATTTGATTGAGAATTTGAGAGTGATTACCCTCTCTGGAGGTGAGTGGACGGATCGTTGTGTAGTAAATAAGCAAAATGTCTTAAAATTCTTTGATAAATGATTTTGAATGATTTTCACATGATTTATATGAAATGATTTGTGATTGTGGGATGTCTGAAACGAGAATTTGAATTATGAATGCATCCTATGTGATTTTACATGAATTTGTGCCATTTGTCTTGGTTACTTGAATGGTAAATGCTTGTAGCATGAATTTCAGATTGAATTGATAAAATGTGGCACATGGATGGAAATTTGAATGATTGAGAAATTATGGTATTGTGAATTGATGATTGTGAAATGATGGTGCACGAGAGAAATGGCTATAGTCATTCCCCCCACGGAGCGACCCGACGGGGTGACGTGGATTGGGGTATTATATGCGAGAGAGGTATGCGGCCTCTGCTTCCGCCACGTCGGACTATCCGGATTGCACCCCGGTGAGGTTCGAGCCAACGCCAAGGAAGGGGGTTTGTTTTGAGACATTGGATAGAAAAACCCTTGGCGGGCTTTCGTCTGGGTTTGGCCGCCCTGAGACGGAAGTGTTTTCGATGGGACCCTTATGATTTTCTGAGAAAATGTTTGATATGGATGCATATTTTATAAATGATGTTGAATTACTGAAATGTTTGGATATGAAAATGATGTTTGAAGTATGCTTTGACATTCCCCACTTTCACCCCTTATTTATTACACAATCATGCCATTGCACTCCACTCACTGGGTATTTATAATACTCACCCCACTCTTTAACATTTTTCGAGGAAGATTAGATTTGTGACAGAGATTGGAGCTTGGGGAGGGCCTATCAGCTGGCTTTTGTAGGTATACATCGAGATGTATAGTCATTTTTGGTTTGAATTGAAATCCGAAGAAGGGAAGACTTGTACAATTCTTTTGGTATGGATTTAATCGATACTTGTTTCCTGTATAGGAACAAGTATTGATGGAATCCCTACGTGGTTGTTGTTTACTTTCTTTCTCTCCTAGTTTTGGTAAAAACTCATTTTTGAGTGGGACATTTGGTTTGTAATATTGAGAATGGTTATTTTCTTTCGATTTCACGAAGTCTTGGACAACTCATATCGTTTGGATCTTACGGACGTTTGCTTGATTCTTCAAGCGAGTGTTAGTAAGATCTTACGACTATGTTTTGGGACTTCTTGTTTGTTAATTGCTTTCCCTATACTGTAAACTTTGAAATGGCTTGGATGGCCATATTGTGTGCCGTGCATGCACAGGTTCCCTCTCCCCGATTGTGTGTTGATGTGTAAAAGCGCATGTACAGGTTCCCTCTCCCCGATGTGTGCTCGTGTGTACAGGGATGGACCGGATGTGTCCTTGCATGTGTTTTGTTATGTGATGTTTTCTATTTTTGATGATTGATGTATGGAAAGAACTGTGGTGCTGTCTTTGTAGCCTTGCGAGTTCCGGTATATGGGGAGGTTCTGCCCGTATACCGAGATTTCGCGGCGGCTGTTGCGTGGTCGATCCGAGGATCGGGGCGTGACATCTCAAGTGCATATAAACATAAATTAGGGTATGGATGACAATTAAAAAATTCTACAAAGAGTTGACCGAGATCAAATTGGTCAACCTTCTTTTATAGAAAATGTTAAACCAACATTAAAGAAACCTATTCGAAAATGAAGGTCAGCTATACCTGATTACTATGTTGTATATTTTCAAGAGTTTGAGGATAACGTCAGAGTAATAAAGAACCTGAAAACGTTTTCATAAGTCATGAACTCTAAGAATTCAAACTTATGACTGAATGTCATGAAAGATAAGATGGATTTCATGAGGTGAAACGGAGTCTGAGATCTTGTAGAGTTGCAAGATTGGGTAGAATCATCGGATGTAAATGAGTTTTTAAAACTATAACTGATTTATTAAGCAATATCAAGAAATATAAAACCAGACTCATTGCTAAAGGGTGGAAAAAATCGACTACTCGGAGACATTCTCTCCAATGTTTAAAATTCTCTCCGCATCATTCTGCCATTTGTTGCATATTTCGATCTAGAATTACAACAAATGGATGTGAAAATGGGTTTTCTTAATAGAGAATAAGAGAAATTGTCAACTTGAACGATTCTTCTCTAGTGGTAGTAAATATTTGGTGTGCAATCTCAAGAAATCCATATATGGATTAAAATAAACTTTCTGCCAATAATATTTAAAATTTTATAATATAGTCACTTCATTTGATTTTGAAAAGAATATTATGGATCAATACGTATACTTCAAGGTCTGTGGAAGCAAGTTTTGTTTCTTTGTCTTGTATGTGGATGACATAATATTTGCCACTAATGATATGGGGATATTGTATAAGATGAAACAGTTCCTACCCCAAGAACTTTGAGATAAAAGATTTATGTGACGTATCTTATATCGTCGGTATAAAAATACATCAAGATAGATCCTCTAAGGTCTTGCGACTATCTCAAGAAACCTACATCAACAAAGTGTTTAAAAGATACAGAATGACGAATTGTTTATCAAGTATAGTTTTAATTGTCAAATGAGATAGATTCAATTTGAACCAATACTCTAAGACAGATTTGAAAAGGGAACAGTTGGCTAACATCTCATATGTTTCCATTGTTGAAAATCTTATATATGCACAAATCTGTACAAAATCTGATATAACACATGTAATGGGGATATTAAAAAGATATCAAAATAATCTGGGGTTGGAACATTGGAAGGTTACAAAGAAGGTGCTAAGATATCTACAAGGCACTAAGAACCATATGCTTATATACAGAAGAACCGACAATCTGGAAATAGTTGGGTATTCGGACTCGGACTTTGCCGATTGTATTGATTCCTGGAAATAAATGTCGGGTTATATCTTCATGATAGCCAGTGAAGCTGTATCGTGCAAGACTGCTAAGAAGACACTAATTCGACCTCCACTATGAAAACTGAGTTTGTGGCATACTTTGAGACTACGTTACATGCAGTGTGGGTCGATAGTTTCATATTCGGATTTAGAGTTTTAGATTCTATACTTAAACCATCATGCATATTTTATGACAATTCAGCTGTTGTATTTTTTATTAAGAATAATAAAAGTGATAATCGAAATAAATACATCAACATAAAATATTTAACCATTAGGGAAAGAGTGTTGAAAAATAAAATTATAATGTAACACATTAACACTGATTGTATGTTAACCGATCCAATAACCAAAGACATGCCACCAAGTAGATTCAGAGATTATGTTGCAAATATAAGCTTATTGGCTCATTTAAATGAAACTCGGAATTAAATTTTCTTAATAAAGTTGTGCACACATTTTTTGTTTTGAGATAAATACATCAAGTTTGGATCCCGAAAAAACATAGGGTTTGTTCATAAAGTGAATGTCACCACAAGGTTAAAAATAAAATATATTGTGGTATATGGAGGATAATACTCACTTTTAGAGAATTTATCATTGTGAATCATGTACTCTATTTTCAAATAGAATTGACTTTGTTTTGACTTCAAATCGGTTTGCTGAATCAAGTGGAAGAATGCTAAGAATTTTTTTAAGAAATTCAAATTCCATGTATTCAATGCATTCAAATTTGAGTTAATAAGAAAAGTATAATCAAAAAATGATTAAATGTGATAAATAATGGAATGAAATTGAATTGGGTTGCATTTGATCGGATTTTGATGACTCATTCAAACCTCCACATAATTAATCTTGTTTTTTCATTTGAATGTTTAATTGTTTTTTCAAAATATTCAGCAATAATTTAGGGTGATAATTATAGGGTTTTAATAGATTTTGATAGTTGAAAAACTATATAAACTCTCTTATAGTGCATTGGCCTCTAAATCCAAATTTCTTAATTTTATACCATCTATTAAATGAAATTGAAGGTTTAAAAAATTTATACACATTCCCAAGGATTATTTTGATGGTGTTACAATCATAAAAAATGAAAAAGAAGAGTATAACTAGAGATAATTCTAAAATCCTTTTTTCGCTTTGCATTTTACTATGATTCAATATCTATATTAAAAATATGTATTAGATTTGTCATGCATTCTAACAAACCATTGCTATGAATAGTTGAAGAGTTGCCTGCAATATCAAAGGGTATGAACACACTCGATAGACAGCCTTACTCAAGAGATAGGGCAGGCCACCTTCCCCATTTTTGGATTAACCTCCTATTTAAGAGAGGCTTCTCCTTCTTCTTCTTGATCTTGTAGTATCCCTTAGTTATATTAAAGCAAGGATAGAAAGCCGAGGAAAAAGATCTCCCCAAAAAAAGAAAAAATTAAATAACTACCCACCGGTGGGGTGAATTAGAAGAGTTGGCCTGTTGTTCCTTGTGTTAGAGCAAAAATTTTAGCCATACATAACTTCACTCAATTTTGTATGATTTCAAAAAAAAAAAAAATGCTCAATAAGGTTGGAAATGGCATATTAATTTGATTTAGTCGTGACTAAATTTAACTTTTAGAATTGATTTAGTTGAATTTTGAAAAAAATCGGTTTAAATCTGAATTTTTTACTTACTGAATTACTCCCTCTGCTTATCTTTTTTCAAATGGACCAAGTTAAGGGAATAGTGTTATGGAATTTGAAGATACATTTTAGAACTTTGGCCACGAGTGGAAATATACTCATAAAAGTTTAAGCTGACTCCGTGTTGGGGTGGCATTGAAGGTTCACGCCTAATGTTTTGTCCTCGTTGTCCCCAAAGAAAAAAAGAAAAAGGGGGGGGGGGGAGTCCTTGTTACTTTCGGCCTTCAAGGGGACCAAACAGGCCCAACAGCACGAAAACACGGCCTAAAGGCTCAAAAAAAGAGAAAGGTTTATAAAAGCAAAAGGAGGCGAAAAAAGAAACTCTAGAGTGAGGTAACATGCCCCCTCAAAATAGAATTACTCGGCTAGGCCTATGAAAAGGTTGGGTTGCCACTCTATATGTGGCAATGGCATGCAATGGCACTGCACATTACACACACACACACTCTCACTCTCTCTCTCTCTCTCCACCCCTTTCTCTCTCTCAATTAGGCCAAAACTACAAAAATTTCCTTAAATTTCCTTAAAATTTGGAGGTGCTTAACAACTGTTCTTTCAAAGTTTTATTGCAGCTAAATAGAGGAACTCAAATACCAAACATTTAAAGTCATGTGAAAGGGAATATTTGGTATTTCACAAAAACAAAGGAAAGGTGGAGGGCATGGTTCACTTCACAAATACCAAACGGACCACATTGAGAGAATTGCCCGCTAAGATAGAGCCTTCGCATATATTCGAATTGAATTAGTCAGAGTATGACAATAGATATCAATGATGGATTCCAAAAAAAAAAATAATAATAACATCAAAAATAAGTGCAGTATAATTTCTAAAAATAAAAATATTAAAGATACAGAAGCTTATTTATAATTACCAACGTATTATAACAACAAAGAAGAAGAAGAAGATGGGTCAAAGTGGAGATTTTCACCAAAGGGCTTTCCTCTTCCTAGTTTATGGAGTGACAATCTCCATCCGACTAAGCCCTTTCAATGCGATTAAGGCAATTTGAAAGATTATAGATCAGTATGCTAAAATAATTGCCCATCTAACTCTTGTCTAATTGATTACATAATATTTATCAAAAAAGTGACACTCACAAGAAAAACGATGAGAAGGAGATAATTAATAGGATAACTTGATTAGGAACGGGAGGGGGGCAATGCGGTGGCCGAGAGAAAATGAGTGAAAAGAGAAAGAGCCTGCTCTGGTGCAAGGAGTGGGACTTGATGGCCAGCTCCCCTAACCGTAGCTAACGTAAGGCCACCCTCATACCTCATCATCCACCCTCCTACTTGCTGTTTGTGGAACCATGCCCTCCATCCTTCCTCTATCCTCAATCTCATCTCCTTAAGGCTATATCTTGTTGATGTTACGGGCACCCTCCCATCTGTATCTCCGCTGCACATTAAATTTACAATACTTCTAGTTATACAATCTCGACTCAATCACTATTCGAGAAAAAGTGAACCATTGTTTTACAACATTTGAAGTGGTATTAAAGAGAGTAGCTTTAAGTTTGAGTTTTGTAAAGCTCTATTTTCATATATTTAAAACATAACGTGATTGGCCGGATCAGTATTGAAAAATTTTTCAAAATAAAAAATAAAAAAATAATTAATAATAACTCTCTTCACAAATTTGAACTATTGAATTGTTTTACAAAATTTAACATAAATAATTAGAGATTTTTTTTTCCAATCTAATTAGAAATTCTAAGAAACTAATTGCACTTCTAAAATTATAAGTGAAAATTACTTTCTCTGAATAGATAAATAATTTTTTTAAAAAAATGTAATGGAGAAGGAAATGATAAATTTAAATTCCCTTTGGTTAATGACGGAAGTACCTGTAGATCCAAACGCGCAAGCCGGCCTTCAAGAGCTTCTGAATGATGGGAAGAACGGTGTCCGGAGAGTCATTCCACTTCGGAATGACATCACTGTTTATATTTTCATCAAATTATGAAAATATAAATAAATTACTATATATTTGTAAAAGACCAAAATTTTAAAAGCTGCACCAAATATTACAGATGCCATGCTTTTATTATTAACAATAACAATGTTATTACATTGTTGGTTGAATAGTAAAAGTATTGAATTCTCTTAATCAAGTTTTTCGATTCAAATTTTGAAAATGAAAAAATAAGTTTTGCGAGAGCTCGCCCTTTAATAAATCTGTATTAACTCAAATCAGATTACTCAGATCCAATAAATTGGTTATCGCATATCGACCGGTCAATCACCCAAAAAATATTGTCATAAGTCAAGAATAAAATAGTGTTAGCAAATAATAATACAAGATTCAAATGTTTTCATCCATTATTATATTATTGCAGCAAAATTTGAGAAAATTCTACATTTTCCATCCCCATCATGAGGGTTACAAGGAAACACAATTTAAGAATCATCATGGAAGAGCAGAAAGTGAAGAAATTATTGAAGGGTGGTTTTGTTAATATTTTGAGGGAATTGGTTAGGTGAAGGGGGATAAATGAACGAAAGGGACAGACGAGGCAAGGCAACGTCAATCCCTGCTGTGTTTTCAATAATGCCCGGTTTGGAAGTTCAAGAAAGAAAAAAAAAGAAAAGAAGAAAAGAAAAGTGATAATAAAGTTTCCTTTTTATTATATTTAAAAGTTTTAAAAATTAAATAATAATAATAATAATGTAAGAGTTGTTTGGAATTAAAAATTTTTTTATTATCTTTTAAGTGTAATTTTGATATATTCAAGAGATAACTTTTTTTTCTTTTTTTTTTAAATTTTGAAAAGAAAAATCATCTTATTTCTTTTTTTTTTTCAAAACTCTCAGATGAGAAAAAAAAGAATTATTTTCTATTAAAACCAATTCTCTTTCCTTATTTTCTTTTTATCCAAACATAGCATAAATGTTTCCGAGACAACAATCCTGTTGGAAACCTATAGTTCGATGATTGCACGCATGCTTCCTCATTTACTGTTCCAAAACAACCCCCATTCTCTCTCTCTCTCTCTCTCTCTCTCTCTCTCTCTCTCTCTCAAATTTAGACTCCAATCTGAAATGTTAAGTTTTATATCAATCAACTATATCTTTAAAGCACCAGACATAAATTTATGAATCCTTTATATTATTGGCCATCTTTTAATAATAGAAATCAAATTCTTTCATAACATAATGTTAGGATTAATTTAAAATCTAAGTGTGCATTTAGTCATGAAAACTGATCTTTTCTTTCATTTTCTTCTCAAAAAAAAAATTTTAAAAATATATTTAAATGATACACATCTATCCTATTCCTAATTTTTAAAATTTTTAAAATACAGGGTTTATTTATAAAAAAAACATTAAAAATACCTTAAGTCGCTCTTCATAAATTAGAAAACCGAATTTTTTAATTTTTATTTTCTAAAAATTAAAAAATAGAATATTTGAACATAATTTCAATTTTTAGAAAATATTTTCTAGAAAACACTCATATTTTTCACAACTAAAAACAACTTAAATCTCTCTCATTCTTTCCCACTGACTAAGCAAGGGGATAATGATTTCTACCTATTCAGTGCCTTTCTCTAATATATATTGTTTCTCACACACCATGTTGACAAAATTACTTGAATTCAAGCGTTTTCCAGTAGACCACAGGCATTTTACCAAACTTTCCCCCCAAATGCCAAGATGATGGTTCATAAAGCCCTCTAATATTTCAGATTCATCCTTGAAAGAAATGGAAAGGATGAGAACATATATAATGGAGGACAGGGGTGGTAAATAAGTTAGTGCAAACCTGCATGGGGAATAAGAATAGGGCAAATTGGTAAGATTGGCATGCAGGGCCCTCTGAACATCCTCTCTGTTGAAATATTTCGTTACATAATCTTCGGTGCATGGGTCGTACCCTGATGGCAGTATATGCCAGAGGTCCTGAAAATCAATACCCAATTCAATTCAATCATACAAGAGGTACAGTGATAGTTTTATATCATTAAATGACCTTTCTGGCAATTTTTTTCTTGTTAGGTAGGGTAAAAATGACTCACGTGCTTGGACTTAGAGAAGAACCGAGGGGCAGCTAAAGGTTTCGTAGAGAGCTGCTTTTGATCCAAAGAGTTGAGGCAAACAGGAGAGTAAATGCTGTAAATATCAATATCAGAATAAGCCTCTAAGAAGCCCTTGAAATTGTCAAGACAAACTTGGGTTAGGTTATCGCTGCTCCTGAAATCACATTCCCTCACTATGTCATTGTATAGCTTGTCTGATATTATTGCATGACTCCATGCATACTCTATGAATCCCCTTTGATCCGTTTCTTCATTCAGCACTGCATTTCCCATCTGCCCCAATATGGGAAAAAAAAATCTTATTTCCAATTTTCTTTTTTCTAGGTTTTATTTAAAAATTTGACTACGAGGGTCATGCCAAGTTACCATGATGCCTTTGAGATTAATATATGAATCTTTCCTGGCTTGCTTATTTCTTTTGTAAATGAGCTCCGCCAGCTGAGGGACATAATGACCTGCGCGTAAGAGAAAGATGTGCTGTGAGACGACATAAAAAATGCCAATACTAATTTCATAGAGGATTTCATAAATGAAAATTCATGTTGCATCTTAGACATTGCCCTTTGCATATGACATAATACAACACTGTATAGCATCGAACCAGAAAATTTTTTTTTATAATTTAGTTGCATCAGTATATCAATAACTAGTATCATGTATGATATTCGTAGAATTAGTATAAATTTACCAGCATAGCTCTCTCCGGCAATGTAAAAATCATGTGACTTGAAATGGGGGAATCTTTTGAACCATCCTACTAGGAAGGCATGAGAATCAATAGCAGTGATCTTATCTCCTAGCTTGTGTAAATCCTCAGAATTGTTTGTGTATGAGAAGCCAACACCAACCGGTGACTCCAAGAACAGAATATTGGCAGCTATATGAACAAAAGGAAAGAAGAAGAAACATTAAGAAAAAAAATATAGTCCTTTTTCTTAATCAGGAGTAATGAATTCCATGTTACTAGTTGAATTGGTGCTTTTCACCTTTATTCCATGAAAAGTGGTTGAGAACAAGTTGAGTTCCATTGTTGCGCACCAGGAATGGACCAAGTTCCTGTGTAGCTCCATATGCGACCGACGAGCAACCCGGTCCTGCATTTTGAATCATCCAACTCTTATAATCTTATGCAACAATCTACAATCCCATTAAAAGGCCATGCTCAAATTAAGAAGTTGAGACTAGGAGTATTTTTTTTTTATACAAAAACACAACAGATAAATGTGCAGTCATTAAAATATCAGAGGAGGCAAAGCTAAGTTAGTACGTAATGCTATCACTAGATTGCAATATGGCTCTTTACTTGCAATTTGTGCATGTCACTTACCAGCCCAAAGGGTTCAACATCACTGATTGGCATCATACAATCTGCGGTTTATCAATTTCCCTTCTCGTCTCGTAAATAGAAATAATTTAGAAATATATATATAAATTATAAAAGTTATATAAAGAATTAAAAATAGTTTAATAAATATATATATGCAATTTTGTAAATAGTTAAAATCTAAATGATAGTTTTGTTTTTTAAAAATTTTATGTAATTTTTATTTGAAAGATGGTGTGAGACTTGTTATGGTTAGAATCTTTATTTTGTTGTTAAATTGAATTATAGTATGAGATTTGCAATAATTAATAATATTTTAATTTTTGAATATTATATTTACATATTTTATAAATGCGAGAAAAACCTGTTCTGTCTCATACCCGTCCCTTCTTGCGTGACGGTTTTTCAGGGAGAATTTTCCTTTGACGGACGGAAAGGGGAGGAGAAAATGAAAAACCCGCTCTCAGCGGGACAAGAGCAGTACGTGGCAAACGGGACGGTTGACCGTCCTAGACTCACCACTAACTTTGACTCATTGGGAGCATCTGAGTACTTAGTGGCTCAATTGTTCCTTTGAATTAAGGTCTCCAGTCCTGAGGACTTTCATGCTGCCTAGTGGTTATTGCCAAGTGGGCCCATTGGTTTCCTATAGGATTTGCTTGGTTGCTTTTTTTTATTATTATATATTTAAAATTATATTTTAATTAATTGAGTTTAAATATTTATAAGAGATAACTCTTTTAATATAATTTTTTTTATTTTTAAATTTTAAATTGAGAATTATTTTAAAGAACATGATATATCATTCTACTAATTTAACTGTTTATTGATTAAAAAATAATTAATTCTAAGAAAATGTTAAAAATCTTTTTAAAATTAAACCATAAATAATTAATTTAAGGAGAAATTTAAAAAAGCCAAAACAATTTAAGGAGAACTTAAACAATCAGCCCACTCCTTACTTGAATCTCACCGGCAATAGTAAAGAACTAGACTTTGAACCAACGATCTAATTCGGCCTGAGGGCAAGAAGGCCAAACAAGAAGAAGATATATGAGAGACAAGGAATGGAGGTAATTATTAGGGGCTACTAGATCCAACGCCCCACATGCCCTGGCAGGACAGAAGGTCCAAACTCTACCCTATTCCCTGCAATGGTGGGCTCCGTACCCCTCCCATCAAAGGAGATGGAAGAAAGAAGTGTGGACAACCCGAATTAAGACACCCAAAAAGATTGCCAGAGAATTCCAAGAGTTAGCCAAAGGTCACATCATAGAGGTAGGGACCCCACCCGACACTCGTTCCATGATCAACGCTGGTGATCGAACGTGGACAGAGGTCAGAGCGATTTTGGTCCAACGAATTATGAAAATTTCCTCTAAACTCAAGTATCAATACTTTTGATCAATCTTCTGCCCCTCTCTATTAATTTCCCCCGGATATCACCCCTACCTCCTTCTAGACACCGTTAAAGTTAACGTGCCTTAGATAGAGAAACTCCGTGATTTGAAAACCCAAATAAATCTATTAATTTATTAATTAATTATGTAAATCAATTAAATTATTTTATAAATTAAATGATATTATCATAATATTATATATATAATATATATTATATATTTTAAAATAAAATATAAAACAGTAGAAGAGGGAATAGAGCGACAAACAAACGGGAAAAAGAATTGTTTCTTATTGGGATTATCTGAGAAGAATTAAAAGTTAAAAAAATAGAAAATAAAAAGAGACCAAAAAGTAGTGCAGGGCAGATGGGCAAGCCCCCTGCCCGTGCGCGTCGGGTGCAGTGCAGTGAACGATTAAAGAATTCTCATGAGAAAAAAGCCCAACCCCAAAGCATAGGACACGCGCGCAAAGTGACTTGTGAATGAGAGCTGTAATTTTTTTGAAAATGTGTGAGAGAGAGAGAGAGAGAGACCTCCATTGAGCCATAAGACGAGGGGTTTGAGAGAGGGTTGATGTTGAGCTTGGAAGAACCAGTAGAACAATGCCTTGCCTTCATTGGGTCGGAGGTTAACATAGCCGGCATAGTGACTGAATGGAACCGACGGCTGTCCTGGCAAGTTAGTAACTCTGTCTGCCTCAGCCTCCTTGTTCATCTTGTAACCTTCTGATCCCAATCCCATTACTAACACACTCTTCAAAATCACGCTCCATGCCAACCACTTCCATATGCCCAACATTCTTGGCTATCACTAGAGAGAGGTGTGGGGGGAGAGAGAGAGAGAGAGAGAGAGAGAGAGGTATATGTCTTGCTGTTTTGTTTGTGTCTCGGCTTTTGCCACTTTCATAATTTCATATAATGTAAAAAAGAAAGACAGTGTTGACCCCACACTTCTTTAGTCCCCCACACAATGTTGACCTGGGACCTCACCGATGATTTCCTTCTCTCTCTTCTCACTCACACCCTCCCCCCCCCCCCCCTTTCCCATACCCAAGAAAAAAAACCCCAAAAAAAAGCCCAATTATTGATGCATCGGAGCTTCATGTTAACATTCTAGATTCTTATGTTTTGAGCTCAACCTTGTAAATTTGACAAATAACTTCGTATTCTGCATGGTCGCCATACTTATCTATCTGCAATTAATTGAAAGTTTTCATATGAAAAAAAGGCTCTTGGTCTACGCACAAGTACGATAACTCCACTGCGCCATTTTTCTTTACCAACGCACGCTCAAATCAACCGACCCGTTTAGTTTGAAGTAGAAAATAAAAAGAACAATTGCATAATAAAAACTATCATATTTAATTTATAAAAATAGGGATAAAATTAAAAATTATCTATCCCAAAAATAAAAATAAGCTAAATCTTTATACTTAGAGGACACGGCGAAATGGAGACATAAATAAAGATTTTAATGATTTTTATTTTTTTTTAACTTTGTCAACATACATTATCAAATTTGTGTTGTGGCCCCTTTTGTTATATGCCAGATTTCATAAGACGTGCATTGCATTTTTTTCATTGTATAAATATTTATTAAATTTATAATTAACTTGATATCTGAATTAAATTATTATTCAAATCAATAAAAAGCATAACATATATCAGTAACAGAAAAAAAGAAAAAGAGTCTAACTACTAGAATTTTAAAAAAGATCAACGAATAAGGTAAAAAAAAGGATAATAAATGGAGTAAAAAGGTAGTAGAAATAAATGGATGACCATCCGTAGTGCCAAAAAATAAAAGAGAAAAATCTATGTTAAAAAAAAAAAGAAGGAATCAAGAGAAAAAAATGGTAAAAAAAAAAATAAGGACCTAAATGGAAAAAAAAACTATAGTTTAAAAATAAAAACAGGACCATCCATAGGGCAAAAAAAAAATGTTCAAAAAAGACAAGGATTAAAATGAAAAAAAATTAGGTAAAAAAACTAACTGGATGGACACATGGAGTCAAAAAATGAGAAAAAACCTAAGTCTAAAATGGACAAATGACCTAAGGGAAAAAAATTTGGTCAAAAAAAAAGAGTAAAGACCTAAATAAAAAAACATTGAAAACCGTAATCTAAAATTAAATGAACAATCATCCATGGGGCAAAAAACAAAAGAGAAAAAAGCTATATCCCAAAAAAAAAATGAAGGACTTGAGAGGAAAAAAAAAGTTAGGTTAAAAATAAAAAGAATAAGAAGTTGAATGAAAAAAAAAAATGTGATTTAAAAATAAATGAACAACCAATCGTGGGGCCAAAAAACAAAATAGAAAAATCTATGTCCTAAAAAGACAAAGGACATAAGTGAAAAAAAAGGGGATAAAAAAGTGTAAAGACTTGAATGAAAAAAAAAAGTATGGTCCCATAAAGAAAAAAAAATGTGTCAAAAAAGTGCAAGAACTTGAATAAAAAAAAAAGAGTTAGTCATAAAAAGACGAGAGATCTAAGCAAAAAAAATGTCAAAATGAAAAAGTATAAGGATTTGAACGAAAAAAATGCCAGATCCCAAAAAAAAATAAAGTGTGGTCTCACAAAAATGAAGAACCCAAGCAAAAATAAAAAGAGATTAAAAAAAGCACAAGGAATTGAATAAACAAAAAAAAATGAAAGATCTAAATAATAAAAAAAAAAAACCAACTATGTCAAAATGAAAAGGTACAAGAATTTAAATGAAAAAAATTACAAGGTCCCAAAAATATGAGATGACTAAGTAGGGACGTCCAAAACAAAAGCTAAGTAAGCGCCTTCGGCGCTTTATATACATAAGAATGTAAAAAAAAAAAAATTAATTGATTTTAAAATTATATTAAAAATATAAAATAATATGAATATGAAAAATAGATAAATATAGTTATGATACTATATTAGAGAATATTGAAAATAATATAAAAATATTAAATCTAATACTTTATTATTTTAATAAATTATTATAATAAATTGGATTTATATAAAAAATTTATTATCACAGATACAGAAGTTATTACATATATAAAAATATAGAAATAAGGAAAATCAAATATATATTAAAATCAAATCAATAAGGATATAGAAATATATCCCCTCAAATTTAATGTGATATAGTGAAAATCACATAATAGGTGTTGTTGGAGGTGGGTCAGGCTCTGCAAATAATGGTTCTACTAACTCAAATAGCATGACTTGGCCGTCTGATGATCTCAATCGCTGAAATCTGCAAAAGACAGCGGGAGGTGTTCCGACGGGGGAGATTCCGACGTTCAAGCGGTTTTCAAAGGGAAGGAAAATAGACTGAAATTAAGAGAAAAAGAGAGAGAGTCCTGTATGACTTGTGTGCTATGTATAAGTCGAGAGAACTTACATGCATAGTAGGTGCATTGGAGTTTATATAGTTTCCTCATGCGAGAGTCATGTGTAGACAGGGTGATAAAACCCTAGTTTTCTTATGAGAATATCTCGAGATTTCAAGACATCATGCAATAGAATTCTAAAAGATTGCAAAATTAATCTAGTTTGAAAAGTCCAGATTGTGGAGATCTTTTTCCTTATCGGCTATGATTGCAGATTTTCTTTCTATTTATGTAAGATTTTCCCTATCTTTTTAGGAGAAACGAATACTATCTTAGTGGATGGAGAAGCTTATACCGAGTACCGAGGAAGTCTAGGAATCGATCTGTTAAGGTACCAAGCAGTTGGCTATCAAGAGAGGTGATCGATGAGTATTGAGAGGATCTATTGACAGGATATGGGCTGACTATCTTTGGGCCTAGTATGATTTGGGGCATATACCATCATTTACCCCTACTTCTTATGTCACTTCGAAAGAGAGGTGTAAGGAGTAAGCTAAGGGTCGTTACTTGGAAGGTCGCGAGAGCGTAAATGCATTCAACTTTTGAGTAAATCATCTCGAAATAAATATTTCGTGGGAAGTTGAGAGGTTTAGAACTCCTCATTCACTGTGCACGTTTCTTATTAGATCATTTCGCTTGCCCGAGATTATAGGGATCACATCTTTGTAGTTATAAATAGGGATCGTATGACCTAGCCTCGTTTCAGAGAGATCTTGTGTACTTTTATGAGTGATTCTGTGAGTTTCCACTGCTGAGAGTCTATACTTCTGATAAACGTCTTGAATATGAGCTTTGAGCCACAAAACCCTGCAGTTTAGTAGATTTCTATCAATGCGAGATTCCATCAAAGATGGGGCTGCTGACACGAGATTCCATCATGTCGTTTGGTGTTCGAACGTCATGGTGAAACCCGTCTGGGCTCACCAGGAATTTGGCCTTGTAGAGGGAGAGATCTCTGTTCGTAGAGGAAGCTCTCTTCTCAAGGTCGAATTGGTTGTCTGACGGCTCGGTGTGGCAGAGGTTGCCTATGATACTTCTTGGCACTCTGTCAAGTCGTTGATAGAGTAGTCAGGAGGTGGTTAAAAACTTGATGTATCCTCACAGTCTCTCTCATACCTTTCTCGACTCCTTTTCAAAGTCCTTTGCAACTTCTGTTAGAAAGGGTTTGTAGTTTTTACCCTCCTCAACTCCACCGCTCAAGGGTGGTTCATCAGAGTGCGAAGGCTTCTACAGTCTTCTTGTCCTAATCGTGTAACATCGATGGGCCATGGAGCTCCTTCCAGTTCTCAGTTGGTATTTTAGTTAGCTTTCTATTATAGATTCCTCATGTCTTTCTTTTAATGAATTCGGTCCATCTCAAGGACTTGTAAACTTTCTTTCGCCTTGTATCCAACTGTGTACTCTGATATGTACCACCGTATTGAAATAAAATAAAAGTTTCTGTTACTTACTTATTGATCTTGCTTTTGAATGATCATCTTGTCTATTGGTAGCCTATCGATGTGTATAACAAACACTGAACCTATAAGTAAGTAGCTTGTCTGATAGGATTTGACCAATAGGAGGCCTCTTAATCGGTAGGCTTACTAAGTTGCCAAGCACGGGCACGGCTACTTTTGTACTTATTATACTCCTTACAATCGAGAGCGAGTGTCAATCGTTTTCTTGCCTAAGAGAATAAGCCATGCTTGCCTATTCGAGAGATATGTTTAGGGGGACTGGGCGACACTTACCCATTCGGGGAGATAAATTCCTAACGACAGATTCTATTTGAAAGGATTGGGTGATATTTGCCCATTCAAGGAAATAGATCCCCATTGATAGACTCCATTCATGAGAACTGGGCGATATTTGCTCGTTTGGGGAGATAGATCCTTATCGATAGACTCCATTTGGGAGGATTGAGCGATATTTGTCGTTCAGAGAGATAGATCCCTATCGATAGATTCCGTTTGGGGGGATTGGGCGATATTTGCCCATTTAGGAAGATATATCCCTATCGATTGATCCACTTAGAGGACTGGGCGATATTTGCTCGTTCGAAGAGATAAATCTTTAACGACAGACTCAATGAAACATCAGCACAGAAGTACACCTGTCAACAGGAAAGGTAGCATGACAAGGTGGGGGGACCGTAAAAGTCTTACCTGATTGTTCGATTGTATGGAATGGGACACGTTCCCTCGAGAGAATGTCGTTCCTTATTGACAATAGATGCACAAGTTCTCAGACTTCTATGTTCAACGCATGGTCGAGCTGTCTAGGTGATCGAGTGATACATGTCTGGGTAGACTTCATGCATATCTTGTAGGGTCCTTCCCGATTAGGCACGAGTTTGCCCCCTGGTTGGGGTTAACTAGTGGCTTCCACCTTCCTAAACACTCAATTATTTGTCTTGAATGTTCGAGTCCTGACCCGCCTATTATAGTATCTCACTGTTTGCTGTTGATAAGCAGCCATTGGGACAGACGTGGTTTCCCTTAGCTCAAGAAGTAAATCTGGTTATTCACGCAGTGTAGATTCATTTTGCTCCTCTTCATAAAGGTCCACCCGTAGGGAATGAATGTTAATCTCAACCAGTATCACTACTTCACAACCATACGTCAAGCTGAACAATGTTTATCCTATTACCCTTTG
This sequence comes from Dillenia turbinata, assembly GCA_037126225.1. Classification (NCBI taxonomy): domain Eukaryota; kingdom Viridiplantae; phylum Streptophyta; class Magnoliopsida; order Dilleniales; family Dilleniaceae; genus Dillenia; species Dillenia turbinata. The sequence goes on along the minus strand of JBAMMX010000011.1, from coordinate 18,429,697 downwards.
AGGCATTATTCGATAAGTCTAGAGAATGTTTTAAAGTTTCTCTATCCAATGACCCTTAACCTCATCTAATGCGGCTTTTAACCCTTGCAGGATCATTTGAATAGTTACTCCTACAAGGCCATTGGTTTACGGGTAGGCGATGGACATAAAACGATGTTGGATCTCCAATCTGCGGTCGTAACGAGAAGAGGGATGTGAACTTTCTTTTGACCCCTCTACTGATGACAAGGTACATATCAAACTGCTGTCGGAGTTAAGAAAAGCTCTTGACACTAAATGGGGGGAGTGAATTGAACCATCTTAATGCATTGTCTTTTAGAGTTATTAAAAAGTATTTGCACATGACAACATCTAATATATCTCTCGAGATCATTATAGTGATGAAGTGGGCAGCATGGTCCCTGGGATCAATGGTACCATCGTACCTCTCCAAAGGAGAAAGAAGTATATCGTGAGGCATTGTTTCTAAAGAGATCTTAGGATCAAATGGTGAAAGACCGGTGGGGTACTGAGTAGACTCGTCTCTGGTCAAGTTTGCTCCTTTAGCTCATTTGTCATGCGCTCCTCGACCTATTTCTTTAGATCGTCTTGATCATGTCGAGACATCACCAAGGGCTTTCGGTGCTCTTTGGGCTCGAGCTTCTATGTGCGCATGTGACCCGATTCGTGAGAAGAGGATTGGGCTCCCGGTTATAGAGTGTGACTGAGTTTCTCTAGCTACTTACTCATACTCTGTATTTTGGATTCCAACCTCTCCACTTGAGGTCGAGTGGCCCTTACAAGAGAAGCAGGAGTAGCGAGAGGTGCCGAGAGGTTTGGGTGCGCAATTGGAGGTTAGACTTCAAGCGGATCAATGATAATAGGTAGTCTTACGGGGTTGTTTAGCACATGCTGAGTGTATTTTGGATTCCAACCTCTCCACTTGAAGTCGAGTGGCCCTTACGACAGAAGCAGGAGTAGCGAGAGGTGCCGAGAGGTTTGAGTGACCAACTGGAGGTTAGACCTCAAGTGGATCAGTGATAATATGTAGTCTTACGGGGTTGTTTAGCACATGCTGCGCGACGTTCATCAGGGAGGCAATGCGCCTTTCCATCAGGAATGAGGCTCTAGAAGCAGCTCTAGTCATTCTCTGGGGAGGCATGTTTCCTGGATGGAGCAAAGTGGTGCAGGGTAAACTTCTCTCTATTATGTTCCTACGGATGGAGCCAATCTATTAGAAGTGGGTCTGCCTCCACAGATAATAGTTCTACTAATTTAAACGGGATGGTCTGGTCGCTTGATAATCTTGAACGATGAGACCTGCAAAAGACCGCTGAAGGGTGCTCCGGTAGGGGGAGACTCTGACGTTCAAGTTAGAGTGCGGTTTTTGAAAGAGAGAATGACAGATTGAGAGAAAAAGGTCTATGTGTTCTTGGGTGCTTTGTGTGAGCACAGAGGATTTACCTGGGCGATAAGTGCATTCGAACTTATATACTTTTGCTTATGAGAGTTGTGTATGTGCGGGGTGATAAAACCCTACACTCTGATTTCCTTATGAGAGTATCCCGAGATTACGAGAATCATCATAAAAAATTTCAAAAGATTTTCATCTATATCAATTAGGAAAGTTCAAGGTGTCATTTGAGATTATTTTCCACATTCAGAGGTCTCCTTTCTGTTTACATAAGATTGTGTCCATGTTCATGAGAAAGGAGAATATTTACTTCGGGGGATCGGGTAATGGTTACCGTGCACCGAGAATGCACTACGACAAAACAATTAGCCATCGAACAGGATCTAGTCGATGGGTACCGAAAGAATGTGAGCCATGCCTACCCATCTGAGAGATAAATCTCTTATTATCTACACGTTTCGGTTAAATATGCCCATGGGGCCATTGACTCGGAGGATCTTATGCCTCATGATGGTAAACCTTTTGAACTAGACGATCGACTGATTAGATGAGTACCCACCACGTCGACACCCAAACTGTTAGAAGCTATTTTACAAGTTTTGAGTCGGGCATGACCCCAACACGATTTGGGCCGTTTGGTCATGTTCCATGAGTTTCAAACACAGTGGTACACGTAAAACTCCATTTGTAGTCATTTGTATGAAAGCACCTAACTATGTGTCCGATCTCCATGCCTTGCCTAAGTTACCTGGTGTTAGCAAGGTGGCGCGGCATATGGCGGAACATACACAAATATAAGCCAAGGTTAGAGGAAAATTGGAAGAAACTGTAACCATGAACAAGAAGACAGGTGACACGAGTGGAAGAGTTCAGACCTTTGAAGATGGCAAAGAGGTGATAGTGTTCCTGCACAAAGAAAGGTTCCCCATGGGGCTTACAACAAGTTGAAGACAAAGAAATACGGTCTATAACGTGTGCTAAAGAAGATTAATTATAATGCTAACGCCATTAATTTGTCAGAGACCATGTGAATGTCAAAAACATCCAACATGGCAGATCTCTACGATTAAACCTAAATGACTAGCCACTGTGTCTAGCATTTGAAATGCTCGAGATCGGGCTCTCAAATAGGAGAGACAGGTGTAGAACAACTCACGAACGAGTTGTTTTGGATCAATGGGACAGTCATAAGAAACTGAAGAAGGCACAGAGAAAAGCAAAATGACTACGCCCCATACCGCCACAACAGTGGAACATTGATGATTATAGGAGTCAAGGAGAACGCCATGGTGGTAGCCATACCGCCACGAAGATGCGCTATGAGGGCTGATCGAGTTTCTCTTTCCTTATTTCTATTTTCCAATTTTTGCATGTTTATTTCCTTCTTTTAAAGGATTTTGGAGACTATTTGAACTCTTGATTCTCACTATTGTGGGAGATTTTTTGCCTTATTTTTTAATAGAATTTGTTCTTTTTTAATCAAATCCTTAGATTAAGGTTTCAAAGCATTAAATTTGTAAAGAATAAATTCAATCACGTTTTCATTGCGTATCAATAATTTGAGGAAAATAATAGTTGAAAGTATTAAACATGCAAGGTAACCCCATACTTGCAAGAAATGAATTTAGTGAAAATAGTGTAAACCAATCGACCTCATTTGGGTTGGGTTAACATCAGGTTAAGCATGGGCAAAATTAAAGTTGATGGTCTAAATATAAGCTAAATCCTTACATAAGGTTTTTTCTTTTTTTTTTTTGGGGGGGGGGGGGGTCGGTCCATTTGCATAGGATGAGCTTGGGTCTCTCACTAATTTTAACTCGTGCTTACTATTTTTCTAAAAATTTTGACAAAAAAATATATCACGTTTTGACAAATATTTCACATGACTCTTTTCCATTCTTTCTTAAACTTTTATATTTTTTGGGGTCAAATTTTAGAATTGAAATCAAAACCGTTTGGAACTAGATTCAAAATTTGAATCATGTACAACCTAAATCAGAATCAAAACTGTCTCTTTAAGATTCAGTTTTGGTTTTTCTAAGCTAATGAGTTTCAGTTTAAGTGACACATCTCCCTCTCCTTATAATAGACTCGGGTTTGAGCCTCAATAATATGCAAAAAAAAAAAAAATGGTTCCTCTAAATTAGGAATCGGTGGTTCCCAAAGTTTGCCCATATCTTGTTATTTGCAACATTTATTTTATAATTGTATAAATTAATTATTTTTTAAAAAGTATGAATATTATATTTATAAATTTTATATTCTAATACACGACAATAGTATGGAAAAAAATAACTTGATATATTTCATTTTGATAAATTTCAATTCGTACTTAACATTTAATAAAAATGCAGAAAATATATCAGATCTTGATAAAATGGACATTTTAAGTCATAATATGAAGTTTAGGCGAAGGTTTCATATATTATAACATGGATAAGCTCAAATGCTTTTGTCTTGCCCTTGCAAAATTGTTTAAAAAGGGGAAAAAGTGGAGGATACGGCTTGAGTGCAGCATAAAAGATGGAATGCATGGTGAGGGAGGACAAACAAGCAAGAGTAGCCTCAACCACAATCTTGGTGAGCTAACTTCCAAACTAGTTTCAATAAATTGGGGTATATTATCATACTTTCAATTGTTTTCCTCGTACAAAAAAGGTATCAAGTTTTGCATTCAAATTAGGTCTCTTGGCCCAATAGTGAAAGATGGGCAGTAAGGGTTTCAGCTCCCACTCACCCGTCATCCTTCTTTTATTATTTTTTTTTTACATGAGACTTGAATCCGAGTTTATTATAAGGAACAGAGGGTAACTTATTGGCCACCCCGTCATCTCTTTCTCTCTTTGTAAAGAGCATTGCCTCCTTAAAAGACTGGAAAAAAAATTATAATAAAAATTAAATTTCAACTCTCGCAAGCTAAATGAGTGGTAAATCCAAAGAGACACATTCGCACGGTTGGTCACAACTAGTCACAAGCGAAGCACGGATTATTTTATTTTCTAAATGCCTTAGTCCAGCCGGCGGGCAGGACGGGGCACGGAGGGAAGGCCCCTCCCACGCAGAGACATGCTATACCAACAGGAGATCGGAGACTTGAATGACCAATTTGTACTGAATCGCTTCAATATTAGATGTGATATGTGCACCGCACTCTCTCTGTACTTAAGTTTCTTAAAATGCCTGCGTTTTGCCTTACCATATACAACTCAATCACCACATTTTTCAAATTTTTTTTTTTTTTTAAACATAAGAGAGGACTTGAACTTGATACTTGAGACAAGAAGGGGATGGTGCCAGTTGTCGCTCATTCGCTCACCACATTTTTCAACTTCTCTCAAATCAAAATCTTTAGGTACTAAATTCATGTAGGTACACTTTTGAAAAGTAAATGGCTGAAGTATTTACTTGTCATACATAATACATAATGCATACCCACAAATATATAATAAAATGAATAATTGGAAGGAAAAAGGTGAAATCGACCAATAACGGGCATAGAAAAATGAAGTTTCTTAACAATTTTTGCTTACCCTTAATCTCCAATATTATTAGAACGTAAATAGAAAAAGCAAGAGCTACAGCTAGGCGTTCAAAACCACCAAAAGGGTGTCTTATTTGGACAAGCTTTCTTCACGGTATGGTAAACCACTTGTGTACTTAAATTTTTATTCGAACAAATGTGCTACAAAGAGAGTAGTTGTTGACTGCTATAGATGAGCAAGAGCCCATTGAATTGAATAACATAGGTGGTGGTCAAGCCAGCAGACAAATCAAAAAAAACTCAGGCTTTCACTTTCAAGAACATTTGATAATCTCCCTCATCGATCAGTTCAGGTCCCAGAATTGTTTCTTAAACCATTAAAGCTCTTAGTCAACTAAACAGAGAGTACTTTTGATTAATTAAGGAAGAAATGTGCCTCGTAGGCACCTAAGAGGCGTATGAAGTAATACTAAGAATCGTTGGACGTAGGTTAACTGTCGCACCCACTCTTCATCTCCCCGTCCTAAAAAGCCTCGAAAAATTGAACACCCTAAATAACAAAACCCCAACACCATTATATTTTCTCATTAACTTATTGAATAAGTTCCCCCACCAATAGAAGGGCCTTCAGAAAAACCCAACTGTACCCATTTCGGTTACTCACAGGAAAAGTGCCCAAAAAGTTATCCCCCCACTCTCTCATTTCAGCTCACCAAATCAAAACTGCTGTGCCTCAACTCGAAAACACATGCACGCCAAGAAACACATGCACCACTAGCTCTCTTCTCTCCTTCCCTTCATATATGTACATCCATCCCACGTCCGGCTAACTCATGCTCCATGCCCCACCACCAAGTTTCTTCTCATTCTCCCAACATGAATTTCACCGGCGATCTCTCCTCTCCTCACCATCAGTATGTCCCCAGCAACTTCCTCTCTCGGCAGCTCTTTTTCCTACCTGAGATTCAAGTGTTGGAGCTTGCCGTGGCTCTCATGGTTTTCATAGTGATACATTCCCTGAGGCAACGCAAGCACCATGGCCTACCCGTTTGGCCCTTCATTGGCATGCTGCCGTCCCTGATCGCCGCTGTTCGAGGGAATTGCTACGAGTGGATCTCGGACGTTCTTTGCTGCCAAAATGGGACCTTCACATTCAAAGGCCCTTGGTTTAGCAACCTCCAATGTGTGGTAACCTCCGACCCTAGAAACATAGAACATCTTCTTAAGACCAAGTTTCCAAATTACCCAAAAGGGGTATATTTTCGTGACACTGTTCAGGACCTCCTGGGTTCTGGCATATTCAATGCGGACGACGATACATGGAAGCAACAAAGGAAGACAGCGAGCATCGAGTTCCACTCAGCTGAGTTCCGCCAATTGACTACAGAGTCATTGCTTGAGCTAGTGCATTCTAGACTCCTTCCTGTCCTCGAAGACTCCGTTAAAAACTCTTTGGCAGTTGATCTGCAAGACATACTCTTGAGACTGACTTTTGACAACGTGTGCATGATAGCATTTGGGGTTGATCCTGGCTGTCTACAGCCAGGCTTGCCTAGCATACCCTTTGCCAGAGCCTTTGAGGAGGCCACAGAAGCTACAATTCTTCGCTTTGTCACACCAACTTGGGTTTGGAAGGCAATGAGATATCTCGACCTGGGGACTGAAAGAACGCTCAAACATTCCATAAAACAGGTAGATGAATTTGCAGATCAAGTTATTCGAAAAAGGAAGAAGGAACTCAATTTTCCAATGGCGAATAAGAAAAGATCTGATCTCCTAACGGTGTTTATGAGATTAAAGGATGAAGGGAAACCATTTTCAGATAAGTTTCTAAGGGATATATGTGTGAACTTCATACTTGCAGGAAGGGACACCTCATCGGTAGCACTCAGCTGGTTCTTCTGGCTGTTAGATCAAAACCCTGAGGTTGAAGAGAAAATTCTTGCAGAAATATGCAGGATAGTTGGAGAAAGACAGGATGTGAACAATGAAAGTGAGGAGCCTCTGATATTTAAGCCAGAAGAAGTAAAGAGGATGGAGTATTTGCAAGCTGCACTTTCAGAGGCTTTGAGGCTATACCCTTCAGTGCCAGTTGATCACAAGGAGGTAAACTAATATAGCAAATCCTAATGACATGAACCTTTAGCCTACATTACATGTACATGCATACATAACAAGATGCATATATATATGTATATTTTTTTGGTGTACACTACCGGTACCCGGAGCTAATCCGGTTCGGGATTTACAGTGGCCTATTCCAGGGACTATGTTTCCAGCGTAGTCTTTTCCAATCCCAAAATTCAAACTCCAGACTTTGGTTAAAGGACCTAACGTCACATCCCATTAAGCCGACTATCCGTTGGTTCTAGATGCATATATATGTAGGATTATACATAGATAATATAAAATCATCACCACATAATAAAGCACTGCACTAATGTCAATGCATAATTGAAATAGGTTTTGGAAGATGATGCATTTCCGGATGGGACAATACTAAAGAAGGGAACAAAAGTAGTGTACGCAATTTATGCAATGGGGAGAATGGAGAGCATATGGGGTAAGGACTGCAGGGTTTACAAGCCAGAGAGATGGCTGAGGGCAGACGGCCGCTACATGAGTGAGTCTGCCTACAAATTCACAGCATTTAACGGTGGACCACGACTCTGCCTAGGAAAAGATTTTGCATATTATCAGATGAAATTTGCAGCTGCCTCAATCCTCTACCGTTACCATGTGAAGGCTGTGCAGGGCCATCCTGTGGCGCCCAAGATGGCACTAACTATGTACATGAAACACGGCTTAAAGGTCAATCTCCATAGACGTGATGCCTCGGAGCTCCGCAAGTACCAGAGGCTTGGGAACTCAGCGGAATAATGAGCAGAACAAATAAAAGCTGTGTGATTTTTATGCTGTATTTTTTTTCGCAATTTTCGCTTACCATTTTAGTTTGTGTCTATATTTTGATTGTATTTCATTTATATATAATATATATAAATCATAAATGATAAAGCTGAATCATTCCTAAGATGGGGGAAATGGAGATACCAGGTAGAGGTACACATGCAGAAAGATTGAACCTGTATCTGAATAAGGAAATTGATGTTTGATTGAACAACTTATTGAATGAAATTTTAGCATTTATCATTTGTTTCACAATAATGCTAGACCGATTCCTACAACGTATTCATTGTTACTGTGGGCACATTACTTGAGCTTTATTACAGGAAAAAAAATTAAAGAACAAATTTTGCTATTTGACTTCTAAATCCCTAGAGCCATAAATGGATGCTGAATTACAAGTAAATAAAAGGAGAGGAAAAAATAAAGAAAAAAAAAAGATAGCATCAAGTTCTTCAGCCCAATAATAAGGATGCTAATAAGCAGAACTATAGCATCAAACATACTCATTTCGATTATAGCTTCCCAAGGCGTGGCAGACAACCAAAATAGGAAAAACATATATATATATATATATATATATATATATATATATATATATTTAATCATCTTTTGTTTCAAACATAATGACCACTCTATAGAACCTTGATATTTCTCAATTTCTACACCAATTTAGTTTCTTCTCCACCATGAGTCACGAAAATGAGAAAATGTCAATTTTTAAGATATGAATGCATCTTCATAATGTATAATCCAAATTTTGCATGTTCAGATATAACAAAACAGTGAAAAAGGAAGACCGGGTTGTGATAAAGCCATACGAGAATTTTCCTAGGGAATGACTCATCTAGTTGTAATGTATCTGTATAAAATTTATTACAGCACAAAATGATTTGAATTTAGGTGGATTAGGAATCATTCATTTGAAACATATTGGCACCAGTAAGGTCAGCAAAAAGGTAAACAAGAATCAAACATGTTGGTAAGTATAAATTACTCTTTTGTACTTACAGCACCAGTCCTATTGTTCAATAGTGGTACAATAAGTTGAGCCTCCCACCCAATTGAAATATCACTTATTTGGATAAGCACCCAGTAGGCGTTTAGCAGGCGTGGGTACATTTGATATGTAGGGGAGGATTGTCTATCAAGACTTGTTCTTAAATAATGTAACAATATGGAAGACACCATTATCTAAGGAACAAGATACTCAGGACAGAATGCGTCATTTGCATGAAGTGGCTCGTCAATTGACTACTGGTCCATTTTACATTGTTGGCATATCAGTCCCCAGTGAGCACATATTTGACAAGATAGTAAATTAATTTTTATTAGTCGTAAGGGATGAAACTTAGTTACCTCATTTAAGCTCTCCCATCCCACTCCTCGTAGAACTCCTTTAAGAAATCCTCCATGACTTTGTGCCTGTTTTCAGCCCTCTTCTTGCCAGCCTGAGATTTGCAATGCCAGATAAGTTTGCACTTGGAATATCATTTATATCATATGGATCCAAACTTTACATGTAAATAAAAATACATAGGCCTGCCACTGTTTAAACAGATCCACAGCTGCCACGATCAGGTAAGAAGATGGTAACAATGTCTTCTCCACTGTTGTGTTGTCCTTTATTTTTCCTTTCCCTTTTCTCATAAGTGATAATAAGTATTTAGGAGGCATCGAGTGTTAGGCTCACAAACTAGCAACCACAGACATTTTACAATATTAGCAATATCATTTTTGAACACTATAGAAACAAAATTAATTGTTTTAAGCCAACAATACCCAAGACAGAAGTGTCACCTCTATAAATTTTTACTATTTGTCTTCCTTTAAACTAATAAGAAAGAGTTAATAAAAATAATGGCTTTTTAAATCCACCAAAACCCCTCTAGATGATCAGTACCATAAACAAGCTCCCAACAAAAATCCTCATCCACATGCCCCAAAAAATATGAAAAAAACACTTATACCTTTGTTTTCATTAGATCCTTCAGCTTCAGGAGCTTCTCATGGAAATGATTCACAGTTGTTTGCTCTTCTCTCTTCATGTATTGTTCCTTGGACAAGTCTGATCGTGGTTGAATGCTTGGATCATGAAGCACTCTGCTCCTGCTTCCCCCAAAAGTAAAGCAACGTGCAATTCCTGAAATTACAGTTTGTAGTTAGAAAAATAGCCTTACAACTTAAGTCCATGATTACCAAATTTATCAAGGAAACAGAAAAGTTGTACTATCCAAATACAAATCATTTGAGTGTATAAATGGCATCGATATGCCTTGGTTTCATGCTTATAGTGGTTCCATACACATACAGCATCACAAAAGGAGAGTTTTGTAGTAAACACTTGTATTTATATAAGCATAAAGAGCAGACCCAATCTCTTGGTAAACCAAGAACACAACATGGAAAAAAGTGAAGCCCATATGCATGTCAGAAATCGTATATCCTTCCAAACAGCTCATTATAATCATACGGATGCCAATAGGATACAAGCTATACTTTATCATGATCATATACATTTTTTTTCCCAACTGGTACAAGCAGTATCTGGTCACCAGAATCATTACCAATGGCACCAATTGCATCCAGACGATCAGCATCTTGGACGACACCAAACTCTGGAGAATAATGAATGGAGGTAAGGCCTGCCAGTTCATCTTTGAAACCTACAAAAAAGATCAATACATTATTTATGCTCTCTTCTTCCACCTTTTATTTTCAAGATGGGGAATCAATGAAGGATGGCTTCAGAGGATTTCAGGGCAAAGGATCTAGGGTTTTGAGGGTAGATTTTGTTGGTTTAACAGGTTGGTGGCAGAAACAACTTTAGAGGAATTAAAGTAAAGTTTAGGTCCAAGGAATTAGGGTTTACTATAGAAAAATCTAAGGTAATAACAAGAGTTCTTTTTTTTTTTTTTTGAAATTTGAGGTTTAGTAGAGAATTGAAAAACATAAAAAAGAAAAAAAAAAACCAGCAACTAAATTGAAAGAAAGAAAGTTATAAATGAGAAAGAAGAAGATAGACAATAAAACTTAAAAACAACATAAAAACTATTACTAAGACTAATATTTAGAAACTTCTAGATAGTATTACTAATGACTCTAAAAACTAATTAAAATAGAATAAACTTACTAACTTCCGGTTTAAAAAAAAAAAAAAAAACTAACATAAGTAATAATCATCGAAAAGAAATGATTTTGCTGCGGGAAAAAGAGCTCAATAGTTAATACTCCTCCATGATTAAACCTTAAAATCAGAATCAACCTCCTAAAAATAGGATAATCAACCATCGGATCTTTTGGTCCCTGTTAGGACATTCCAATTTCACTTAATATCTAAATCATCCCATAATGTGTGAAGCAAGATATATATTTACTTAGATAACACACTATAAACTTTCAAAAGCCTACTATGATCATATTATGTTGAACTGGCATTTCGAAATGGAAAACATGCTATAGAGCAGAATGTATCAGTATATTTACAATTGGCACTCTTTATTCACTAGCACCAATATGAGGTTTAAAATAAATAAAGGGCTTCCAAAAAGTAGCAATTAATGTGTTTTGTGGCAGTCTTACTTTAGGGGGATCAAACAACAAACCTGTTAAACATGGAAAAGAAGTTGTCAAGACCAACTTGCATGCATGGCCTTACTATAGGAAAGGTGTGGTGTATAGCACAAAACACTTTTCAATACAAGAGAGGGTCGTTCACATGAAAGAACCGAAGAAAGGAACAGAAGATAATTTACCATGGATAAGCAAGCATCTAATAGAATTGCATTACCAATTTAGGTACCGTAGGTTCAGGGGGTACGGAGAAATCAAACAATTGCAACTAGAATAAAAACTGCAGACACACCAACATGAAAGACAGCTGTTCAACAAGTATCTGAAGGGGGTGAAAATAGAACTGGCCCAACTAACCTGCAAACTGCAGTTTGCATATGGAAGCAGCTTCATACTTTGGTGAATAAACAAAAAGTTGAATAATGGAAGTTGGAAAATACCCATACCCATGGCCTTGGAAAATATGATAGCACCAAATAACAAAAAAGGGACCAACTCTTCTAGAAGGGAATGGAACTCCAGAAAACTTTAAAATTGTGCGGGCATGTCCAAATATTGGAAGAATATGAAATAGAAACATGGACACAGTATCACATGAGCATGGCAGCACCACAAAATTGTAAGAGTTTTATACCATTGAACATTACAAAATGTGGTATCATGTGATGTCTAAAGGGCGTGTCTAGCACAAACTCGCTTGTTTGTAGACGTGAGTGTGATATAAGAAGAGTCCGATTTAATGAGAACATAGACTCTATTGTTTTGAGTGTGGTGACTCATATCACCTTAGGAAATTTTGTGCACCAAGAAAGGTAAGGAAGATCAGTCAATTTTGGAATCATCTTAATGTAAAAGTAAGTAAAGGAGACATTTTCCCTTATGGCACCTATTTCACCCCCCAACTTCAGATATTTTCCCCAACTATAACTTCTTTTTTCACCAAGATTGTTCACAAACTTAAAAGTCCAATCCTTTTTTTTTTTCCCAATAGTATAATTTGACCAATTCTTTCAATCTTGAATCGCCAATTAAGAAAGAGTATACTACCAAGCTCTTTCAAGTAAAAGTTTATTAAGTTTAGGAGCAAAGAACATGCATCCATATTTTAAATTTGATTTAATCATACATCTGATCCTTCCTCCATCTGAAATATTACTTTCCAAAAGAAGGGGTACATGCATAAATTTTACCTGGGGAATTAGCTGAGAAAGTGAGATGGCATGAGATGTGGGAAGAAAAAGAAGAAACCAGCAAACTGAGCTATACAAAAGGAAGAAACCAGCAAAATGAGATTGAAAGATTTGAAACCAGCAAATTAAGGGGGAGACCGATGGCACCCAAAGTCCATAACAAATGTCAGGGACATAACCTTCACAAATATTAATTACCATGCCTAGGTAAAGGATACTCGACAATACAAAAGCATAAATATAGGTAGATAAGAATTTAAAAGAATTTCTTAAAATCTCCAAAAAATTCTAATTAGACCAAAAATATTAAGGCTATCTTATGATGGTAAATTCAAAATAAATAAATAAATAATATGACAAAAAAAATTTTGAATATTTCTGTTTCTATTATTGAAATTGTGCTAATTTGGAATTAGCTAGTTTCCTTTTTTACTTCATCTCTAGCAAAGAACAATCACACCTACAATCACGTTTTTAATTCACTTTCATCTCTTCTTTTAAAACTTCTCTCTATCGGATACAAACCAATTTGCAGACAGTTGCATTGAGTGTCTTCTTAATTTCCCTTTAGTACTTCAAAAGAATTGGTTTCATAAGCACCCCTCACACTCCTACACGAGTGATCTCTTTTTCATTCTTATCATGGCGTTACCCCTAACAACTGCATTTTAATTTTATCCGGTCCGTGAATAGGCATGTGACAATTAATGGAGAAGAAATACGGCAAATTTATGACACACGTGCAGGATGCTGCTCATGTTTAAAGACTCAAATCATGGTCATGGACATGACTATATGGCATCAGCCTGCTTGGGCAGTATGCATCAGAATCAGCCTTTTGTTTTCCATTTATTAGAAAACAATAGGATCAGACATTGCATTCCCAGAAGTTGATGGAAATTTTAAGAAAAACTAGAAAATGATTCAGTTGCAATTGTGACTAATTCTATGATGGGAAGAGGAAAACTTTATAAAATTTAAAGGTCAAAACCTGAGATAGTTAGAGCCAACCAGTTTTCCACCAACCCAGTGGCTCTGGACAGAAAAGGAATCTATCTAGGCTCAGCGACTATAGAAATTATACATCAAAATAGTTTTGTGCAATCAAATTTCCAATCTCTAACTTGTGCAATCAAATTACCAATTTCTAACCAACACGGAAACAAATAAATAAATAAATAAATAAATAAATAAATAAAATCTCTAACTATTACAAAGAGGAAAGCGCTTTATGACTATTCAAAGAGTGCCAACATGTTATTCACCATATTGCACTTAAAATGTTGAAGTAATTTGTCATAGAAATTTCAAGGGGTAAGATAGTTATACAATTTTTTTTTCTAGTTTTCAGATAAATATCACAAGGTTTAATAAGCCTTCACTCACACTTTATCTCCTAGAATCTGTCTTTACAACAACTCACATGAACTCTCCTGCAAACTCTAGTATGTATAAATAACACAATACACTTTAAAAATTGGCATGTTATTACACTTCAGCAGTAAAACAACAGAGAGATGACAAAGTGAAATTTACCCATTCCATTTATGATGCTCAATATCTTCATCCTTTTGCTCTCCTCTACTCCCTGCTCCTCAAGAAAATTCTGAGCAACTTTTGCCTCTGATAGATCTCTGCACACCAAGGTATCAAATACAAGAATGAAGAGAAGAAAAGTGGATAAGAAGATTACCCCAAAAAGAAAAATAGAAGATTACTATGAAAATGATGGTGCCATTTGCAGACCCGAATGCGGATGCACAGGCAACTCCCCCACTAGAGCATGTCCACTTAAACACCATAGATAGATGCCCTAGCTTATGGATATGTCCATGGTTATGGCATAATTTATCATAAGAACATACACTATGGTTGCTTTTGGCCCCGATTGGGATTCACATAAAATTAATCTAGTCCTACGTTTGTTATGACGAAGATTGATTTTAGTGAAGGGACTATTTATTCAATGTAGAACCCTTTCATGCATCTCAAAACGGATAAGCTAATCTCACCTATACCTATGGAATCAAGTGGAATCAGAAAACTTATTCAACCATCCACATGGACACATACATTTACATGTAAGTATACATACACACATATCCATAAATACACACTCGTACCAACATACATAAGTGTAAACTCAAATACATATCCAACATAAAAATAACTTTTTCAATCATTTATCCTATCCTGTGCAAAACATAGTATTAATACTTATCACAGCCAATCCCGTCCCCACCAATCGAATCCTAATCCAGCCCCAAATGTGCCCTATGGGAATTCTCTTTCTGGAACAGATCGAATACAGACACACACGGATCAATCCTATCTATGCTGCAGGTATAAGGGCTTTCATCATCTAGTTAAGGGAGATAAATCTCATACCTCATGTATTTATAGTCTCCTGCAATGAAACAAAAAGGAAAAACTATTATCAGCATGAGAGTAGAGGGAAATGAGAACAAAATTCATACAAATGCAAAACAAGTGTCTTATGACAACAATTTCAGCAGTGGAGTAGGACTAGGTTAACCTGATAACCTTAAAATTATAATAATAATGACAATACTTGTACTGTGTGTAGGAGCATTGAATTTAGATTGAAGCGAGATGGAAATTACCAATATCATGGAGAAGAGCAGCGAGTTCAACCTGCCAAAGAAGAGATTAGATAATTCATATCAATTTGCAATTGCTGATGAGAATTAGCAGCAGCAATCAATCAAGAAGATATAAAACATACAATTTCCATGGAATCAGGTGAGGAAAGGGCTTCCTCACGAGCAAGAGAGAGAGCCAAATCTCTGACCCTGAAGACGTGAGCAGCATCGTGAGAAGCATCGTTCCCTTTCATAGCCCTCTTGACCAATTCCTCTGCCTTTCTTACTGTCTCTGCTTTCCCCATCGCTCTCTCTCCCCGAAGAAAAAATCAAATTTCCCCTTCCCTTTGGAGGCTCTGCGAGAGACTCTTCCTCGGTTGCACTGATGGGTTTGGATGAAAAAAAATAATAAAAAAAAATAAAAAAAAAGTACAAGAAAATGAAATTTTATATGAAAAACGTGTGTAATTACGTTGCAGAAATAATAGAATAATTATTTTTTATAATAAAATTTTAAAATAATTAAATATGTAATTATTAATTATAAAATAAATAATATAATAAATAAAAGGTATAAATAAATAAATAAAATAATTTATTAAATATAAAAAAATATAAAGATTTTTATATAAATATTAATTGATGAGTTATTTTAACAGGATAAATGATTGAAAATTTTATTTTTAGCGTTTGAGAAGTTGCTTTGTATTAATTATCTCTATTTCCCTCCAATTTTTTTTTAAAAAAAATCACAATTATAATTTAAAATTAAAAATTAAATTTTTATTGATATTGTGTTTTATATTAAGTATAAATAAAAAATAATTTTATCAAGTAGATAAATAATTAATACTAAAAAAGAATAAATCATATTAATGATATCCGATCAAAAGCTCAATAAATAGCTCAATAAATGGCCCAAAAATCAATCAAACTAGAACTTTATCCGTTGAGCCCTCACAACCAGGGGCATGCATTCAAGACCACTTGTAGCCTTTAGTCATCTTTCCCCTTGGTACCCTATTTCTCGATCATCCTCCTATTCGGTAAGATTACCTCAGAACCATGGACCAAACAATCAAAAGGGTAGGCAAGACTCTGGATAAACCGCCAAAAAAAAAAATTCAAGCAAATTCAAACTTGCCTTGCATGAATAAAAATCTTTCATGTTCTCTAAATAATATCTAAAACATGAAAACTTATCTTAACGGACATATCAATAAAAGAAGAAAATCATCCCTGTTTGCGGACCTTCCTCAAACAACGAGAGCGGCATGTTTCTATAAAATCTCAGGCTATAATCCCCACAGTTTCGGGGATTCTCCTAAATCTCTCTAAAAAAAAATTAGGGTTAGAGGACTCTCGAAACCCTAGGGTACTGTCCACGAGAGAGTAGATATATAAACAAAACAACGACCATCACTAAAGTAAGTTATCTAGAACTGAACACAAAAAACACACACTGTTATCTCGAACTGGGACTCTTCTTTGTCTATTTATCATATTCAAAACCTGCTCTTTCTAACTTGAGCGTCGGACTCTCCTCTGTCGGAGCACCCTCCGACGGCTTTTTGTAGGATATAAGCTTCAAATCGCACTCAGTTCTGGAACTCTCACGCAGACAGACGGAGCAAGTATCTGTGAAGAAAACCATCTCCATCAGATTAGCACCATCCATAAAAAGCAGGCTAAGAGGAAACTAGCTCCCCATCCAGGCTTCCAACAATATAGACGTCATGTAGCAAAAAAGGAGAAGGCCACTCATCGACTTCGATGATGACGGCCTAATTAGAGTTTCACCAGATCACGATGGCCCTCTTATTATAACGATGGATATAGGTTTGTATACGGTCAAAAGGGTTTTGATTGACCTAGGTTTGGGCCACGATGTCCTTTACTGGGACGCATTTCGACGCATGGGCTTCACCTTTACGAATCTATGCCCCTAGATGGTTCCAGTAAGGGGACCCTTGGGAGAGTTGTTATACCCAGAAGGTATCGTAACGCTCTCCGTGACTCTAGGAGATCCTTCAAATCACACCTCCATCACAGTTGTATTCAATGTAGTCAAGTTTTTTTCTCTATACAGTGTTATTCTCGGCCGACCCAACTTAAATCGCCTAGAGGTTTTGCCCAGCACCAAACACATGAAAGTTATATTTCAAGCGGCGCAAAGCGTTGTAATTATCAATTAAAACCCCGCATCTCAACTACCCCCGCTTGAGAAAAACCAAGAAGGTTTCTCGATAGAAACAATTGAATTAAGGGACAACCCTACATTGACAGACCGAAGAAAAGGACAAGATCTCACTCAGTGGGGACCCAGCACAAACTGTCAAAATTGGGACCAAACTACCGCCGTCTTTTCTCAAGGCCATTATCGAATGTCTCAACCATCACTCAAAAGTTTTTGTGTGGTCACCCGAAGATATGCCAGGAATCAATCCCTCCATGATCGTTCACAGGCTAACTGTCGACTTGAGCCGAAAACCCATGAAACAGAAAAAGAGGATATTTGTTCTAGAACGACAACGCCCAATCCAGGAGGAAGTATAAAAAACTCTTGGCAGCAGGCTTCATTAGGGAAGTGAAATACCCCGAGTGGTTGACAAACGTGGTTATTAACAAAGCTTACTCAAAGGACAATTATCCACTTCCTAACATTGATAAGCTCATCGACAACTCTTCTGGCCATCAGCTCTACAATTTTATGGATGCTTACTCCAGGTACAACCATATCCGGATGGCACCGAGGATGAGGAAAAGACAAGTTTCATTATGGAGTTTGATACTTATTGTTATAAGATTATGCCTTTTGACCTAAAAAATGCAAGAGCCACCTTTCAGAGATTAATCAACAAAGTCTTTGGCAATCAGATTGGCAGAAACGTGGAAGCTTATGTGGATGACATACTCGTTAAGAGCACCAGCCCAGAAAATCAAGTGGCAGACCTAGAAGAAACCTTCGCAACCTTGGAATGCTACAACATGAGGTTTAACTCGACAAAGTGTACTTTCAGAATTATCTCAGGTAAATTCCTTGGCTTCATGATCACGAACAGGGAAATCAAAGCGAATCCAGAAAAGATACAAACCATTCTAAACAAGACACCCCCAGAATGTTAAAGGAGATGTAGAGCCTTACAGGGCGGATCGCCGCCTTAAACAGATTCATGTCCAAAGTTAGAGAAATTATAAGCCTTTCTTTGATGTCTTGAAGAAATCCTAAAGGTTCGAATGGACTATCGAATGCCAAGCTGCTTTCGACAAGCTTAAAGAATATCTTGCGTTACCGCCATTGCTTTCCCAACCAATCATTGTCGTGTCCTCCAAGAAGCAGAAATAAATTACAGACCCATAGAAAAAATGACCTTCACTCTTGCCATAGCTGCTCGACGCCTCTGCCTATATTTTCAAGCATATACAATTGTGATCTTAACCAACTAGCCATTGAAACAAGTACTACAAAAGGCGAATATGTTGGGTTGACTAATTAAATGGAGTATTGAATTGGAGGAATTCGACATCGTCTACCAACCTAGACTTACCATCAAAGGCCAAGCCCTTGCTGACTTTATCTTGGAGTGTATGCTTCCAAGCGACAACCAACAAACACCCCACAATCTCTAAAAAGGATGTACACTGCTACCTTGGACGCTGCACGTGGATGGATCCTCTTCGTTAGGAAGTGAGGTAGGACTCATCCTCATGGGTCATAATAGCTTCAAAGCCAAATATGTATTTCACTTCGAATTTAAGGTTACTAACAATTAGGCTGAATACGAAGCACTTTTGATTGGACTATGAATAGCTGCTTCACTAGGGGCTCGAGAGATAAGGTTGTTCATAAACAGCCAATTTGTGGTGAAACAAGCCGGAGGCACCTATGAAGCAAAAGAACCAATAATGGCGAAATACTTAGCCAAATTACAAGAAATAATGCAAGAATTCCGAAAGATTGACGTACAACAAATTCCTATAGCAGAAAACGCCAGAGTCGACACACTATCCAAATTGGCTAGTTCTGATTCGATAGTAAACAACCGAATAGTATACGTAGAAAGCCTTCCCGACCCCAATATCGATGAGCTAGAGCAAATCCTATCGACATGCCAATCACCGACCTGGAAAAACCCTATGTAGGCCTACTTGAATGATGGACAACAGTCTGAATCACCAGATGATGTTGCCAAGATTAGACACTGGGCCGAACACTATGTTATCATCATAGTGCCCTTTACAAAAATCCTTCACCCATCTATACCTCAAATGCCGATCCCTGAAAAAGGAGACTACGTTATCAGAGAAATACACGAGGAGATATATGGAAACCATTTAGGAGCACGAAATCTAGCAAACATGGTCCTGAAACAAGGTTACTACTGGCCTACGATGAAGTCGATGTGCATCGAGAAATGTGACAAGTGTCAACATTTCTCTTCGGTCCCCCGCCAATCTTCTATCGATTTTTGCCCTATCAACCGCCCTTGGCCCTTTGCACAATGGGGGATAGACATACTTGGTCCATTTCCTCGCACCATAGGATAACAAAAATTCATCATTGTTATCATTAACTACTTACCAAATGGATAAAAGTCGAGCTGGTGGCACAGATCATAACTAAAAAGATCCAGAAGTTTTTTTGGTCATCGCTTATTATAAGGTTTGGATTACCTTGATCCCTGATCACTGATAATGGGAGACAGTTCGATAAGAAAGAGTTTAAGTAATTTGTGACAAACTAGAAATCCAACATCGATTGACATCAGTTGCTTATCCTCAATCAAATGGTCTCGCTGAAGTAACAAATTGAACTATCCTACAAGACCTTAAGACGACACTTGACGAGGCAAAAGGCAATTGGGTGGATGAACTTCGAGGGATTCTATGGGCCTATCGCACGACTCCCAAAAGAGTCACTGGAGAGACACCGTTTAACCTTACTTACAGGTCGGATGTAGTTTTACCAGTTGAAATAGGAATTCACTGCCTACGAGTGGAATAATACTAGGTAGAACCAAACGAATCTGCCCTACGCGAACAACTAGACTTCTTACCAGAAGTCAGAGATACTGCTTCTTGTCGGATGGCTACCCACCAGTAGCAAATGGGTCGATACTATAACAAGAGAGTTAAAACAAACATATTCAGACCCAGGGACTTAGTACTTTAAAGAATAGAAGTGATCGGACAACCACTATCAGGGAGCAAACTTGCATCCAACTTGGAAGACCCGTATGTGATACATTTAGCACTTTGGCTCGGAATCTACAAACTCAACCAATTAAACGGCACAAATATACCATACACTTGAAACTCTGTAAATTTATTCATTTATCACCAATGAGCTTTATTATGCTCTAATCACAAAAATCAATTGTTCTATGACTCATCAATAGCAAAGAATATGTTTTCGGTGCAACTAAGCATACGCTTATAGCTAAACAACTTGTTGATTCCTAAGGCACAATGCCTTTGAGTACCCTCGGCATAATGCCCGGTACGTTAAATCTTCCCAAAACGCAATGCCTCATAGTACTTTTAGTATAACACTTGATATGCTAAATTCTTCTAAGGTGCAAAGCTTCCAAGTACTCTCTACGCAACGCCCAGTATGCTAAATTCTTCTAAGGCGCAATACCTCCAAGTACTTTCGGTGTAACGACCGGTATGCTAAATTCTCCTAAGGCACAATGCCTCCTAGTAGTCTTAGCATAACGTATGGTACATTAAATTCTCTTAAGGCACAACGCCTCCAAATACCCTTAGCGTAACGCCCGGTACGCTAAATTTTCCTAAGGCGCAACGCCTCCGGGTATCTCCAACACAACGCTTGATACACTAAATTCTTTTAAGATGCAATGCCTCCGAGTACTCTCGGTGTAACGCCCGGTATGCTAGATTCTCTCAAGATGCAATGCCTCCAAGCACCCTCGGCGCAAGGCCTGTATGCTAAACTATCCCAAAATGTAATACCTCCAAGTAAACTCGACTCTATGCTGGGACGCTCGTCGCTCAACATTGTTGGCGGCACATCTAACACACTGGAGCATTTTAAGAGCCTTGTAACCAACGACGAGATTCCCTAACATGATTCCTAGGTAATCAGGGGATGAGAAAAGAAGCAGGCATCATGTGTCTTGACAAGAACAAATCGTAAGAAAAATCACACGATACTCAAAAAAGAAAATTCCTTTTATTTATTTTCCAATAACACTTTTACATTAGAACTACTGGAAAGTCCTTTTCCTGCATATTTTTATCAAAACAAATATTAGTATTTAGTAACCTAAATTTTTACATGGACGATGGTAAGAGAGGAAAGAAACTCTCTTCCCAACACCAAGTTCTCCCATCTTCTTGGGAGACGCATATCTTAAATATAGCTCTCCCATTCTCTTCATTCCTAAGGGGTAACAACACTGAACACACCCAATTTGGAATACAAGCAGAAGATGGGAACCCCACCAGATGCGAGGCATATCCAAGGACGTCAGAAACCAACCATCATGGAGTTGGATCACCTGATTCCATGATAAGATCTCGTATCGGTAGTCCTCACTATTGATAGGATCTCGTATCTGTTGGATTCAAAAAGCATAGAAAAACCACAATACAAAGTCTTTTATTTTTCACCTACGAAAACACTGAAAATCACTACAGATTTTGGTCGTCAAACATTGTATTCTTACATCTGAATGACCCTATCCCTTACATTCTATGCTGTCATTTAATGAACAACACTTGAACTGAACCATACCCTACGCAATCCTGTGACCAATACCCACTATTGATAATCAAGGGTCCACATCAAATATCGGAATGGCCGCACCATTACCACAAAAATGGCCTACCTTCTCACCTTCCACATTTTATAATAACTCCCATGTTTGTTATTCCAAGAGTCAATTGACCGCTTCTCTCTCTCTCCCATTAACTCCGCTCCACGTCCAAAGAAAAAAGTTACGCTTCCTTTATACTCCTAACATCACCTGCTTAAAGGCAATCTTAGGAGTTGGGGGCAAATGATGATATTTGATCAAAAGCCCTACAAACAACCCAAAAACCAATCAAACTAGAACTTCACCTCTTGGGCCCCCACAACCAGGGGTATGCATTCAAGACCACTTGTAGCTCCTCGATCATCTCTCCCCTTGGTACCTCGTTTCTCGATCATCCTACTCTTCGATAAGATGTTCTCAAAACCATGGATCGAACAATTAAATAGGTAAGTACGATTTCAAATAAACCACAAAGGAAACAAATCTTCAAGCAAATTCAAATTTCCCTTGCGTGAATATGAATCTTTATTATTTTCTAAGTAATCCCTAAAATACGAAAACTTACCCTAATAGACATATCAATAAAAAGAAGGAAATCTCCTTGTTTGCAGACCTTCCTCAAACATTGAGAGCGGCATGTTTCAATGAAATCTTAAACTATAACCCCCGCAGTTTCAAAGATTCTCTTAAATCTCCTTAAAAGGAAATTAGGATTAGGAGACCCTCAAATCCCTAGGACACCGTCCACAACAGAACATATATAAAAGCAAAACAATGGTTGTCACTCAATTAAGTTCTCTGAAATTGAACACAAAAAATGCACACTGTTATCTCAAAAACAAGACTTTTCTTTGTCTGTTTATCATATTCAAAATCTGCTCTTTCTGATTTGAGTGTCAGAATCTCTCCCGCTATATCATCCTCTAGTGACTTTTTGCAGAATATGAGTTTCAGATCGTACTCGATTCTAGAACTCCCACATAAATAGATAGGACAAATATCTGTGGAGAACACCCACCTTCATCACATATAACAATATACAAAATTTTAATAACATCTTTGTGTAAAGAATAAAGAAAAGGGAAAATTTAGAAGTAAAATAAAGGTACTATCATCATAGATATAATAGATTTAAATTTATATTATATTTCTTATTAAAAAGTTGATTATTTATTTTTTATGGTTTAAAAAGAAAAAAAAAAAAAAAACTTTTCTCTTATGGCTTTTTCTTGGCAGCATATGTACTTGAATCTTAATACGGAGCTAAAAGAAAGTTCAACTTCTCTTTGTTTTATAGTTTAGAAAGTTTTAATAACAAGATATATTTTTAAAAAAGAATAAATAAATAAAACAGCAAATTCAAAAGTGAAATAAAGTTATTACCCCTTACCACTGAGTTAACAAACAGCCAAAAAAATGTCTGATCTTTTGTTGGGTAGCATATGCGACTTGAGGTTCATCTTCTCCTCTCTTGATCTCTAATTCAAGAAATTCATTTCTGCAATGGGTGCCTTTGTAGGTATTGGAGTCTGAACTCGACTGCTATTTACATACCCATACCATTCAGCTTCTTCTTGACTTTCCCTCTGCTCAGCCAACTTTTCAAAATTGTACATCAATGGCGGAAGAGGCAGTATAAGAGATTGACTAATTCTACATATTTTGACTTCTTTTTTTCTTTTTTATGACTCCAAAATTTTATTCTGATTAATCTAATTTGAACTATTATTAGAATAAAAAAAACCCTTTTAACAATTTTTTTTATTATCTTTAAGATTTAAATCTGATTCTTGATTAAAAAATTAATATTCTTTTAACTAAATTACCCGTGTGGTACATATTTTGACATCTATCATAAAGAACAGACATATCTAAAAAAAAAAAAAACCACCTCTCTTTTCTCTACGTTTGTATTGTAGCATTGCGGCGCTACAGTTTAGTGCCATGACACAATCTCCTTTTGTTGTTGGAGCATAGTGGTGCGAGGCCATTGTTATCGGATAAAGGTGTTTGGTTAAAAATTTTAGGGATCAGAAATGAAAATGGAGTAATTTGGATTAATGGAATAGAAATAAAATTATGGAAATTAAACCTCAGGATATAAATTTTTCAAAATGCACGTGTGAAAGCTAAGAAAAAAATGGTCGGTTTTTCCCTCGCCTCCTTCGATAACCACTTTGCCTCTGTTGTTAGTGGAATCTCTAGGGTTTGGTTAAAAATGGCTTGTGCATCCTTGAGCATTCAAGCCACACTCAATGGGAACAGCAACTGCAACGACATTAAGAACATTTAGAGTCGGAATCCCCCTTCTTCTTCAAATTATTTCTTGTATGAATTAGAAGGACAAGTAGAAAGTTGAAATGCAAAAGAAGAATCTTTTTGGCCTTTCCCTTATTCACCCCATTGAGAATAGAGATGAATTCCTAGGATTATAGGGTGGAAGAAGCGCTTTCAATGCTAGAGGCTCTGTAGCTCCTTCGTTCTCTTAGACCCATTCACCTCTCTCAATCCAAATCCGAATACGAACCTATCAATGCTGCCGACTTGGAGGTGTTCGGCGAAATGCGTCCCTGGATTGAGCGTCTATCGACGTCAAAATTTCTGAGGCCACATTCTAGAAATGGGTCAAAGACATTCGAAGTTCTGGTACGACCCATTTTATCTGTCTTTGTAATGTTGGCTGTAAAGTGAAGGTCTTTTATTACCCATAATATGATTTTTCCCCCTCCCTCCCATTTTTGTGTCGTCTTTTGCAGTCAAGCCTAAAGTAGTGGCTTATGATTTGCTGTTTGGATATCTTCCTATTCAATGCGTTCGATATAGTGGGTCCTAGCTGATTAAGGGATACTCATGTTGTTATATGTATGTAGGTAAATGCATTTCTTAATGCATAATCTATCTCAAAGGAATAGTTTTCATGTATTAGTTGATCTGATTGTATATAAAATAGTTGACCATTGTGCTATAGTCGCACGGTTTATAGTTTTCCTGAGACTTGGTGAATTTTATGACTTTTTCTCCCCCCCCAAAAAAAATTTCTGCAACCATACTACGATTTTGATTTCCATTTTCAATGTTCCAACATTGAAGAAGAAAGAGGTATCCAAAAAGTGTTCCAACTTTGAAGAAGAAATGGGCGGATACCTCAAACAATTCATGGGCCTAAACGTGTTTTCGTAATTTTGGCTTGCTGTTATTATACATTTTTATAAGAATATTAAATAATTATAAAATTTTATTAGTAAAAAAATTAATAATTATATGATTTCTATTTTAAAAAATATTTAAATTAAATATCAATAATGATAATTATATCCAAACTATCGATTCCGATTCCAACTTCTACTAGGATCTTTGATTCCATTTCCCTAATGCAACCAAACCTCACCTAAAGTTTGTGGTCTTGCCGTACCTGGGTGTAGCAATATAGCCTCCAAGTGTTGTGGGTGTTGTCTACTGCTGCCGCAGCTTGCTTACTATTGAGAGGGAAAACTTTATTTTTTCTCCCTTTTTTTCTAACTTTCACTACCTCGGTGATAACCTTGCTTCTTAATTTTTTTTCCTCCTGACTTCAAATATTTACGAATTGCTTCTCAAACCTACAAAAAAGAAAACATTGGGCACAAGAAAAAGGTTCATCTTACTCTATAATCGATAGATTCTTCTTTTGTGACTTGAAATTCTGCTAGCATGTTAACTTTGGTGGTGATAAAAACGTACTTGTCTAAAAATAATTCGAAAAATTACTTCCATTCGAACAATTTTTTCCCACTAGAATGCCACGACGTCGACAAACAGATACAGTACTAGACTAAACCTCGATAGGCCTATTAATAAGGGATCCATGTCCTGTCCCATCACTCACGTTGAAGGGATGGGGCCTTGAAATGAAGGGTTCGTCCCAGCCCCTTCCACAGACGACCTAAAAATTCAAAGACCGTCTCGTCCCAGCTACGAACAAGGGAAGGGACGAGACCATCCTATTCCTGAAAAACATTTTTTTTATTTAAAAAAGGAAAAAATGAGTATATGGTTGTTGTTGGCCTTAGAAACCTAACTATCACAGAAATTTTCTTCATAAAGAGGAAAAATATTTTATTTACCTTCAAAAAGAGATTACTTGGAGCTAAAATCTCAAAAGCATCAACACCATTAAGAAAAAAGCTAATATAACACATATAAGCACATATAGCAAATCTAGCATGGTATAACTTTTTTTTTTCAACTCTCAAACTTCAAAAGCAAAGATTGAGCATATTATGAAGTTGTGAAAAAAAGTAATTGAGTATAAATGAGATTGGAGATAAGCGTATTTCAGAATCAATTTGAATTTATATTAAGAATATTCATCACCGAAATGATCCACTTATTAAGACATTTGATGGAAAAATTTAGGGGACAAAAGAAAAACCTACATATGGTATTCATTGATCTAGAAAACACCTATGATAGGAAACACATATGTTAGGGTTCCAAGAGGCATATTATGGTGGGTATTGATGAAAAATAAGATTTCTATTAGATATATAGATCTCATCAAAGATATGTATGATGAAATTGTCACAAATATAAGAATTTATAGGGGGATAAGTGATAACTTCTCAATAAACAAGGATTCCACCAGAGATCTACTTTAAATCTAATTTTGTTTGCAATAGTGATAGATGAAATCACAGAAAATATCCAAAATGAAATGTATGGTGTATACTCTTTGCAGATGATATAGTGTTGATAGATGAAACTAAAGAGAGTATTAGTATTAAATTGGAGTTATGAAGGGATACCCTAGAATTCAGAATATTAGATTGAGTCAATCTAAAACGGAGTACATGAAATGCACGTTTAGTGATAATCATCAAAACAATAAAAAAATGATTAAATTAAAAAGACAGAGCGTATCAAAAAGTAAACGTTTTAAATATTTCGGGTCCATTATCCAAAATAATGACAACATAAATGGGGATATAAACCATATAATATAAGTGGGTTATATGAGATTAAGAATGACATATAGAGTTTTTTGCGATCGCAGGATGCCTTTGCATCTGAAAATGAAGTTTTATAGAATGACAATAAAACCTGCATTACTATATATTACCAAATGTTGGGTCATTAAACAACAACAAGAGCAGAAAATGACTATAACTGAGATGAGAATTTAAAGATAAATATATGATAAAACTAAAAAAGATAGGATTAGAAATGAAGAAATGCGTATTACATTGGGAGTGAATTCAATTATGGAGAAAATGTGAGAGTATTGATTGAGGTAGTTTGGTATATACAATGAAAACTCAAAGACGAATCAGTCAGGAGAATCGAGAATTTAACTATATGATATTTAGTAAAATGACGAGATAGATCGTTAAAAATCTGGATGCAATATATTCGCAAAGATATGATAGTTAAAGGGTTAACTGAAAAATTGATTTCAGACAGGAACGAATAACATAGGAGAATTAAATTAAGTTAAATCATTATTTTTCATATTATAAATGTATTTGGATAATGTTTTTTTTTTCATTTTATATTATTATTATTATTATTATTATATTTATTTTTCAGACGGTCGATCTCAAATTTTGGGTTTAAAACTCAGATTATCGTTGTTATTGTATCAAACTTCAAAAAGCACATATAACATGGCACAACTGTTTTTCAGCCATCAAACTTCTCCACCGCAAATGCTTTAGTTTTTCAACCTTCAAGTTCAAGTATATTAAAACATTTTTTAACAAAAAATATTGACATTAAAATTGTTTCTATTGCACCATTCTCATCTGAAAAATTAAATAAAATAATTAGTAATAAGATCACAAATAAACTTTATATTTAGTAACTTAATAGTCAATCGGTAGGAGTTGGATCAAGCTCATATAACTAATTCCTTGTATGGATAAGAGTTTGGACATGATTCAACAAGGTACGATTTTCTGTATTTTGTGAGATTATGACCACAAATATCAAAATGATGCTTCTAAAGTAATGGGATGTTTACTATATCACGTGACAAGATAGAAAGATGTGGAACTCGCTTTGCATTGATCTTTCAAAAATTGAAAAACTTGCAATTCATTAGACAGATCATAATCGAACTTTGTCTCTTCTAAGTAAAACTTCAATTCAAACTTATCTTAATTATTAATAAGTTCACACTCAAACAATTTAAATTCCCATAAATAATAATATATCATAAATAAATCTATAGACCTGTCCTCCACCTAACAAAACAAAACTCTCAGCGGTGAAGCACGCATCAACCATGGCAGTGGTGGTTAAGTGTAACACCGAAAATTCGGTGTTAAAAATGTATTGTGAAATATTTTGATGATTAAGGAAATTATTTTATTTTTATTGATTTTTGATTTTGGGGTCTTAATTTTAAATTTTTTGTATAATTAAAAATGTCGAGTCGCAAATTCGTAGTGCATTCTATTCTAGATAAATTTAAAACTTCATCATAATAAGAATATAAAAATAAATATATATATTTTCATATATAATTAATTAAAAAAAAGAGAGAGAAATAGAGGAGATGCTGCGTTTCAGCGTGAAACGCAGCACCCTCCCCCTTTCTCCCCTAAGTCGATTAGGGCTTCAGCCCTAATCACTTCCTCTCACTCCCTTCCCTTCGCAATCGCTCTCCCCCTCTCTTGATCGATCACCACCTCCTCTGCCGCAAACAACCAATCTCCACCACCATTGCTACCACCGTGAGCCACCATCGACCCTCCTACATCTCTCTCTTAGTCTTTCTCTTGGTTTCTCTGAGTCTCTCTATCACAGTCTCTCTCTCCTTT
Source organism: Dillenia turbinata (assembly GCA_037126225.1). NCBI lineage: Eukaryota > Viridiplantae > Streptophyta > Magnoliopsida > Dilleniales > Dilleniaceae > Dillenia > Dillenia turbinata. The sequence continues at coordinate 18,400,971 of JBAMMX010000011.1, read as the reverse complement.
CGCGATTCTCTCTAGTTCGCCATCGCTCTCCTCCTTCGTCGTCTCCCTCCAGTGATCGATCCATCACCACCACCCGCGACGAATGACCGAACCCCAACCACCGCAAGCCACCATCTCTCAGTCTCTCTCTCAGTCTCGCTCTCTCACTGTCTCTTCGTCTCTCTCGCGCCATCTCTCTGTCTCTCCCTCACTCGTATCTCCCTCTGTTTCACTCTCCGTTTCCTCTCTCCCGCTCACAAATGGAGCTGCTCTTCTTCTCTCTCGCACATGACGACAAAGCTCTTTCTCTCCCCCTCCTCTGCTCGCTCGCACAGCGCTCGCTGTGAGCACCCCTTCTGCCAACAACAACACAGCAGCTTTTGGATCCTTTAATAGCCCTAGGTCAAGCTTGCACCCACCTCTCTGCATAAGGTAAGGATTAGTTCCTAACCCTAGCTCTAGGGTTTCGAGTTTCCTTAGTAAATAAGTTTAAATTACTGAACTTTACTTTGAATTTGTAGCATTGCAGATCACTAATAGGACTGAGAAGGCATTCGAACGAGAGCTGCGAATTATGAAACCCTAGGTGAGGAAAATTTCAATCCCTTCAATATTCAGACTATTTTTGTTGAATTTAGATTGACAATACGTATAGATATATTCTGAAAATGTGTTAGATTCGAAGGAAATGTAATTTCTTGAAATTTTGTATGAAATTATTAAGTTTAGGTCTAGAATTTTATATAAATTAGGCTGCCTAGTATGATAGGATGTGTTAGATAATAATAGAGCTTTGTTTCATTGATTTGTATAGTTTTCCTTGGGATTTAAATTGAAATTGGTATAAATTAAATTAAGGTTATGTAAATTCAGGAGAAAATTGATAAAATTGAGGAATATTAGAAATTAAAGTCATTGATAAGGGAAATAATCCTAGATTGATTAAACAAAAGTTTAGAAATGTGATTGTGTAAATTAAGACTATGTTAAATAAGGGAAAAATTTGAAAACCCTTTAATGGAGCCTTAATTGATGATTATTTGTGTTGACTAGTCTAGGTTGACATTTGGAGACTCGAAAGGAGTCGATTTGGATTAATTATGGAAATATGGAATGGATACCCTCGTTAGAGGTGAGTGGACGGTCCGTTGTGTAATAAATGAGCAAAATGGTTTTAAATTCTTTGGTAAATAATTTTGAATGATTTTCACATGATTTATATGAAATGATTTGTGATCGTGGGATGTCTGAAATGAAAATTTGAATTACGAATGCATCCTATGTGATTATAAATGAATTTGTGCCATTTGCATTTGGATACTTGATTGGTAAGTGCTTGTAACATGATTTTCGGAATATGTTGATGAAATATGACACATTGTTTGAAATGGAATGATTGTGAAATGATGGTGCATGAGAGAAATGGCTATAGTCATTCCCCCCACGGAGCGACCCGACGGGGTGACGTGGATTTGGGTTTATTTTTGAGAGAGGTATGCGACCTCTGCTCTGCCACGTCGGACTATCCTGATTATACCCTGGTGAGGTTCAAGCCAACTCCAAGGAAGAGGGTAGTGTTTTGAAAAAACAGAAATGGAAAACCCCTTGACGGACTTCCGTCTTGGTTCGGCCAAACGCAAGGCGGAAGTGATTTCGATGGGACCTTTATGATTTTTTGAGAAAATGTTTGATATGAATGCATATTTTGTAAATTATGTTAAATTATTGAAAATGTTTTGATATGGAAAGTGTTGTTTGAGACATGCTTTGACATCCCTCACTTTCACCCTTTATTTATTACACAATCATATCATTGCACTCTACTCATTGAGTATTTATAATACTCATCCCTTTAACATTTTTCAGAGGAAGACTAGGCCTGTGACAGAGATTGGAGCTTGGAAAGGTCTATCAGCGGACTTGTGTAGGTATATATATAGTGATGTATAGTTATTTTGGTCTGAACTGAAATCCATAGAAAGGAAGACTTGTATAATTCTTTTGGTACGGATTTAATCGATACTTATTTCCTGTATAGGAACAAGTATTGATGGAATCCTTACATTGTTTGTGCTGGAGTTGTTTGGAACTTGTTTATTTTCTTTAATTCCCATTTTTGGTAAAAGGTCATTATTTGAGTAGGACATTTGGTTTGCAATATTGTGATTTGTTATTTTCTTTCGATTTCATGAAGTTTTGTAAATCTCATATCATTTGGACTTTACTGATATTAGCTTGATTACTTCAAGCAAGTGTTAGTAAAATCCTACGACTATGTTTTGGGATTTCTTGTATGTTAAATGCTTTCTTTATACTGAGAACTTTGAAATGGCTAGGATGACCATATTGCATGCTTGCATGTACAGGAACCCATTCCCCGATGTGTGTTGATGTATGCTTGCATGTACAGGAACCCACTCCCCGATGTGTGCCGATATGTGCTCGTGTGTACAGGGACGGACCGGATGGGTCCTTACATGTGTATTGCTATGTGATTTTTCCTGTTTTTGATGAATGGTGTATTGAAAGAATTGTTGTATTGTTTTTGTAACTTTGCGAGTCTCGGTATATGGAGAGGTTCTGCCCATGTACCGAGATAACGCGGTGGCTGTCACGTGCTCGATCCGAGAATCGGGACGTGACATTAAAAAGTTTACTCGTCGTGAGATTATGACCACAAATATCAAAATGATGCTTCTAAAGTAATGGGATGTTTACTATATCACGTGACAAGATCATTAGAAAGATGTGGAACTCGCTTTGCATTGATCTTTCAAAAATTGAACAACTTGCAATTCATTAGACAGATCATAATCGAACTTTGTCTCTTCTAAGTAAAACTTTAATTCAAACTTACTTAATTATTAATAAGTTCACACTCAAACAATTTAAATTCCCATAAATAATAATATATCATAAGTAAATCTATAAACTTGTCCTCCACCAAACAAAACAAAACTCTCAGCAGTGAAGGACGCATCAACCATGGCGGTGGTGGTTAAGAGTTCTCTCCTCATATCCAGAAGAGAATTTACTCCATATAACACGCAGGGGAGAAGGTAGAAGAGAGAGTGGCAAGCAATGAGAAAGAAATAGTGTTTCAAGGGACAGTTTAATGATCACAACCATTTTTTCTAACCTGAAAATTTCAGTTTTAAATTTCTGTGCACTTAAAAAAAAAAAAAAAGTCTAAATCGGGGCTTTTTTCACCTCTTTTCCTATTCCAACCTGATTTATCTTATTACCCTTACAAGTCTTATGAAATGGTTTGGCGATATATGCATGTGTGAATTCAGACATATAGCTTAGACTTGCGCAAGTTCAGCCATAAATCTGATGGGTCCTAATCAAATCCATAGGGCAGGTTGAATGGGTCATTTGACTTGTACTTTGGGTTAAATACCAAAATATGAGGAATTATGGATTTGGTAAATTAAATCATAATTTAAATACCGAAAGTCATAATTTAATGGATTAATGTATAAATATGAGTATCGCACAGGCTACCCCAAGGCCATGGTGGTAGCCTAACCCTGATTATAATATTTTAAACTTATTTGGTCATCGGCTCATATAAATTATATTAATAGTTTACAAACAATATAAATATAATGTCTGTATGATAATAAATTTTGAACAATAGTCAAAACTCACTACTTGAATTAGATGAAATACAAATATTCGGGTATTCTACCGTTGCCTTCCTTGTGACCGTAAACGAGGGAAGACATCAGGGTAAACATTTTTCATCTTTCCATTCTCTCTCTCTCTCTCTCTCTCTCTCTCTCTCTCGTCTCTGATCATATTGACTGTAGGACTTGTTAGATCATTGGCTGTATAGTTTGTAGGGTCACAAGAAAACTAATCCAGTTTATAAACTTTATTTTAAGTTCATATATATATATAAAACAAAAAGGAAAAAGGGAAAAACCATAAATATCAGAAGTAAGCAATGCCCAATAGAAGGGATAACGCGCATTTTAGCTAGAAGTTTACTCATCTCGCTCCAAATAAACTACTAATTAAATGAAAATAATTATAAATTTGATTGACAAATATGTGCATCGTCGTGTGGAGCAAGACACCAATCTCTAGAGAGAGAAGAAAACGTGTGTGAGAGGACTGAGACCCAGGAAGGAAGAAGGCCACCAAGTCCAAGTCAATCCTCTCTCTCTCTCTCTACCAAATACATATATAATTTAGTCAATATTTTACCATATTTATTGTTTTATATATTTAAATTTTTTCTATTGAAAACAAGGAAAAATCAAACGTGAGGACTTATTATACGGCAACCAAAATCTAAATCTTCATCCGAAAACACACAAAAACCCTTTTCCTCCTCCATGCTTACTCCGCATGGCAAAACCCAAAAGATTATCATATTTATTCATATGCTTTCGACCTCCTGATGAAGTTTCCGACGAAAAGCCTTCACAGATGGTTGAATCCGGACGAGACCGGAAAAATACCCGCCGGTTCTCCTGGTCCCGATTCCGCATGAAGAAAACTTCTGCTGCCAAAACAGTCCCCGTCGAAACTTCCGTCACCCCAAAAGCAACAGGTCAAATCAAAGAAACTCAGACCGAGAACAAGAAACTGCCCGGCGAGCTTAAGATCAAAAGGACAACAAACACTGCTCGGAAGAGTCGGAAACCGATGCCGACCACCGAGTCCGGTCAAACAACAGCTGAGAAGCCAAGGAAGGTACACCATTAAATGTTTTATTATTATTATTTACATTTTCATATCCAAGCTTTTGGTCAAATGGGGTGGCGTAATTTAGACATAAATATTTTAAAATCAAAACATTTTAGGAATTAAAATTCATGTTGTTTTGATGCAGACAAAGTACGGATCGGCTGACAAAGAAATCATCCTCGAAAACTCAACACCCGCTGGTCAATCAAAAGCTGACACGTGCCTGATACCAATCAGCCGGAAATTTGATTCCAAAAGTGCCGTCGAAGTTCCAGCAGTCGAAGCCAAACGGAAGCAGCCGCGTGGTGGTGGTGCCCCCGCCATCTCCCACTTAAATTCTCTCCCACCCCATTACAAAGAAACGGCAAGCAAAGGATCACAAGTAAGCAAGAAGGATCCAATCGTAGGACTGTCAATTGTAGTAGTAATTCTGGTAATTCTATTGATATGGGGTCGACTTTGTGCAATTTTATGCACTTGTGCTTTGCTTTATCTCATCCCTCGCTTCAATCTCAGTACACCTTCGCAAGTTCGATCAGATTCCAAGGACTTGAATTTGAATTTGGATTCAGAGGAGTACAAGAAAAAGATTATTTTGGAAGGTCTTTTGCAGAGGAAAAATCACAGAAGCAATTCCTTTGGACTTTTGTAGTTTATTACAATTTTTATTTTCTCCTCATGCCCACAGAGATTTGTAATTTTTCTTTTTTCTTTTTCTGTGTAAATTAGAAATAAAAAATGGGAGATTTTGAAATTTGGGGTTCCATTCTAGAAGCTAGGCCAACTCCCTTCCTTGGTCAATTTTCGTTAGCGTTTGGCTTCCTCATGGATGTTGATGTGAAGGCGCGTGCAAGAGCAGCTCTATTTTGGTCTTTCAGATCACAGCGATTTGGCCCGTGAACCATATGGGCGTATCTGTATACGGTTAGACAAGGCGCGTATCAAGAAATTTTGCACAGCTTTAGAAATCTAATAGCATTTACAATATATATTTCTTTGTCTTTTTTTTATTTTCTAAATTGTGAGAGAAATTAAAATTATATGTCTTATAAGCTATTTTTGTTCTTGAAGCTGTTAGAATCGATATGTAATTACAATAATAAAAAAAATATTTATTTTAATTTGTCAATTCTATTCAGAAATCAAAATAATCAACAGAATTATAAACAAAATTTTTCAGAAAAAAAATAATTATAGATGGGCATGAACATTTAATTTTTACAAGAAAATAATCAATAGAAAAATTAAAATTACTCATTCTTTAATTTTCGATTTATTTCAATTTTTATCCCCGATTGTCTGCACCTCCCATGACTTTGACATACGTAACTCTGAATAGACATATACTCTAATTTAACTCTTGTAGTAATTCAATCCGGATGGACAGATTAAGTAAATAATGTTTCTAGTAAGAGTAGAAATTCCTAAATCCCAACATTTTTGTGTAAAATCAATAAAAGAAAATAATAATTAGTGAGAAAGGGGTCTAGAGCGAGGCATGGAGGGCGTAAAAACATGCAAGGGCTCCGATAAAATGCCTAGGCCTTGCGGTCCTTTCGTAATACTTTTGAAATTTTAGAATTTATAAAGTAGTCCAGAAACTTCTTTAAAATCAAAAAACCATCTCAGAAAGATTATAGTGTCATATTTAAGTCCCTGGACGGGAGGGGAAAAAAAAAAAAACGTCACACTTGAGCTCCTACCATGTTGATCTCTCTTCCTCTTCATTATTTTTCCTTTTTATGTGACTTAACAAAAAGAAATAACATCATGTCGTGTACAATAATAATCTGAATTTTAATTTTGAATTTTAAGATCGGTTACGAGAGACAAATATCGAAAAATAATATTATGTTGTGTAATAATTAATATTATTAAAGTTTCAAGATAGAAAAAAAATTTAAAATTTATATTTTTTTATTTCAAATCAATCACAATGTGATTAGTCATAATGACTATGTTATTCATTTTAATTTAATATAATTTCATTAAATAATTAGGGTTGTACCTTGAAATAAAATATTATTATTTACAGAAGTTGATCATTAAATTAAATATGAACTTATCTTTGATCTATGTGTATTTCTACATTTTGACTCTCTACTACACTCAGTAATTGAGACCAAGTAAACGTAGTGTACAACAAAGAATTCAATTATTTATTCTATTAGGTTTTCTTGTCCAATAAGAGATATAGAACAATATCCAACTTATCTCCTGCCACACAATAAGATTTGACAAAATTTGAATCATCTGATATCAAATCATATCATTAAACTTAACTTGTGGATGATCAATTTGGATGACTCTATTTTGTTCAGAGATAATAATTTGTCTATCTCTTCTATGATTAATGGCTCTTTCATCTTAACATTGTAGGAGTTGGCAATAACCTCTGACGAGGCTCTGAGTTTGGATGAATTGCCTAAGCATGTTGTAATACTTGGGGCAGGGTTTGTATCCCTTCAACAGTCACTATTTGCTGCAAACTCTAAGCACACTGATGGCCAAAATTTTTCTTATATTGATACTTAGGTACATTGCGGTTGAATTTGCTTCAATATGGAAAGGAATGGGTTCGAATGTGGATCTCTTTTTCCGGAAGGAGCTACCATTAAGGTTATATATCAGCTTACCGATATAGTCATATGTACTTACATTCTAAGCACTAGGACTTTTCTTTGAGTGCTAATAAAATCTTGGTCATTTTGGAAAGCTCGTCTGTGAAACCCTCGCCACTTTATCCATTCTGAGGGTGAAATTACTCTTGCATTCTTAAGAATTGTGCGCCTTTGACTCTGTTGGAACTCTATCATAAAGTATGCCTGGAGTAGCTATGGTTCTTGGGTGTTACAATCATGTATAATAAGGGGAATACATTGGTAGTTCAGACTATGACAATTTATGATATGAAAGCAAGCCATGGGGAAGGTTGTGGATTTGCTCCTAGGATTTGGTGTGGAAATTTTTCAGTTGGAAGAGAGCTAGTTGCGTCAGGTTGCCTAGGTGGTGCAAATGAAGGTCCCATGTTGGTACCTGTGGTCCCACATAAGGCACAAGTATTTTCTTTTTGGCGCCTTGGTCTGGCTGTTAGGTGGGTGACTGGACACAACTGACTCTCATTGGAGCAAAGTCAGTCCTCATGGGATATGACCCTATGGTTTGACAAAGGTTATTAAAGTCTCGGTGGAAGCAACAGGCAGTTAAACATGAGGACTGCTTTTTCTAGTTCAGTAAGGGCCAATTCGGTCACCGAGTGAGTGAGTGAACCAAATGGCATCAGTGCGAGTCATTCACCTTACTATCCTACAGAGAAGTGAAAGTGTCATAGAGGTGATAATTATCTTTGTAAAGATAATGTATTTCTAGCACACATTGATCCACAGACACACCTGTATTTTGTAGTTTACTTGTATAATGTCCCGGATTGCAAGGTAGGGGATGCGCTTATGATAATTTACAACTACCTCATATTTACTTGATTACTAATTGCTGCTCACTTTCTGTCAAATTAGCATCAAATTTCTTTTTGGACATTTTTCTTATTATCATACACTCTTTATTTATTGTTCTTGTTCACATTAGGCTAAGCAATTAGTTTCTAAATATCTGTCATAACAGAGGTTTTGATGATGAAATGAGGGCGGTGGTGGCTAGGAATCTGGAGGCCAGGGGAATTAATTTGCATCCGAGGACAAATTTGACAGAAGTATGTACTTTTACCATAGAGGAATTACAAAAGTGATCTAGACTATTTATTTTCATAGGTTTCATTGGGTTTCTTTATTTTTGTTTGCATAGTTTTTATTTGTTAGTTTCTGTTGATATTTTCCTTTCTAATATGCATTCAAGCTAATACTATGCTTGGTTTTGGTTTTTCAGTTGACTAAGGTGGAAGGTGGCATAAAAGTGGTAACTGATCATGGCGAGGAAACTGTGGCAGATGTTGTACTATTTGCAACAGGTTATTCCACGTTCTGTTACAATTTTCAGTATTGCAGAAAATTATTTTGCTAGAAAAACAAGTATTTTAAAGACTTAAATTTGTAAGAAGTTATTGGTTTTCATCGTGAGGTTGCACTGGAGTTGTAAATAGTGATTGCTTCATTTGTAAACTTGCTTGATCAGAATTAATTTAACAGTGACATGGCCTTGGGTGTTTTCAATATTTTGGATGGATTCAGAAAGCCTTTCACTCTTTTTATGGCTTCGGATGGTTAAAGTCCACACAATCACTATTTTGCTGCCATGTACCAGATGTTTGATTATTGGTTTGAGTTTGAAGTGCCTGCTGATTTTAATGGCAATTGATTTCAGGTCGTGCTCCTAACACAAAGAGGTTGAATTTGGAAGCTGTGGGTGTGAAACTTGATAACTCAGGAGCTGTGATAGTTAGTATCATCTGCTACTTTCCTTGCTTTTCTGTTCTTATTGAGATGTGAAAATGGTAATGTGGATGATCTTGATTTCTGAAAGTAAGATGACATATAGCAAATATCATACCATGTTAGGATGTTTTTGGAATGACCGTACTCCTAGGATATATATATATATATATATATATTTTGTGGTTCACATCTTTGCAAAATCTGCATGTCTAAGAACATTCCAAAAAAGGTGGCTAGTAACACTAATAAATTTAGAGACCATTTCTTACATGGGATAAGTGGAATATTGTAAGTTTACTTTCTATCAGGGGCATTAGCTATATGAGCAAAACCTATGTGTAATTTGCCTAACAACAATTTAACACGCCTACTGTTCTTAAGCTAATGGAGAAAGATATGTTTATCCTCACAGATTGCCTATCATCCTTGTGGTATTATTCTTCTTGATACATCTTACAAAATTCCCTTCCCATCCTCCCCCTTTCTAGTCTTTAACAAATACCAACCTTGAAAGAATATAAGGCGGATTAGCAACTGTACAAAGAAGGATGGCATACAATTTGATGCATTAGGGAAGAACCGTTTATATCTTTCCTGGATTGAGAAGAAAATTAAACGAAGGTCCATTGTTGATTAAGAGGATTAGGGTTCAAGGAGCTTGTTGAGTAAAGGAAGACAAATTTCTCTTGAAAACATAACTTTAGCCCCTGTTGCATTATTGGGGGTATTCTTCTGGTTCCTCCTGCTATTTTTTTTTTCTTGGCTACCATGAATGGAAAGAATAAGAGAGGATACATGGTCATATGGTAGTTATGGCTTGTGATGGAGTTATTTTGATTAATAGAGGCTCACCATTTCATATTTTAAGGCTGTTGTTCAAGGAGTATGAACTTGGTCTTCTTCTCTATCTTTTGTATATGCATTTTCTTCTTGTTGTTCGGTTATCCTATTATACTGCAGTTAGTTGATGACAATTACGCTTTATAACTGAATTCCAGGTCGATGAGTATTCACACACCAACATTCCTACTATTTGGGCTGTTGGTGATGTTACTAATCGAATGAATCTTACACCTGTGGCCTTGATGGAGGGAACATGCTTTGCAGTATGTAGTTCATCTTTTGCCTTTATTGATATGTTTTTGAAGTTTCCAATCAATTATTGTCTTTCATTAGTTTTTCACTGAGAAATGTATTATTTATGTCACTTGGTGTCTGATGGATATTTGTTCCTGCAATGTATCACTGCCTACAGAAAACTGTCTTTGGAGGAGAGCCTACCAAACCAGACTACTTGAATGTACCTTGTGCTGTATTTTGGTAATTCATTTGCATTTTCTATTGCAATTACATGTTTATTTGAAAGAAAATGCCATGTCAGAGTGTTATGTGGTAGTTGCTGCTTTTTTATTTTTACAATATTTTGAATACTACCTAGTTATGATCTCATACTGTGTCAGGCATCAGATAGTGAAACAATTTAGTTGTAATGATACTCCATCATGTAATAATTGTTCTTTAACAATGACAAATTTGCTTTCATGCTAATTCCAGTTCAACTGGGGCTTTTACTTGTTAATTTGGCTTATCTTTTTTAGTAAATATTAGACAATTGTATCTTGTCAGACTTTGCACCTTGAGTTGTTTTTATGACATGCCTATTCACTATCTCCTAATAACATTTTTACTTGTTAAAATTTTCTGCCATAAACCTAGAGTTCAGAAGCTAAATCTGTAGGCTTTACCATTGTTTGTGACTTTCTTCCACATCAATTGTTCAATACCATCTTGGGCATTTGTTGTATTTCTATATATGTCCTGAATTTCAGTTCCAATCACAGTAGTTGAACGTTTAAAGTTTTGGAATTTGGGCACCTTGCTCATGCTGAACACTTGAGATTTTATCGGTTCTTGGAACGGTAGGCTTACTTTTGTGCACGTGCACATGCTTGTGCATACATCTGATTGTGCATCCTTTTTTTGCATTACTACCCATCTCCAGAAAAAATACATTGACCTTTTGAAGTGATGTAACATGGTAAAAGTGTCTTTTGATTCTTCACAGCAACCCACCCCTTTCTGTAGTTGGATTCAGTGAAGAGCAGGCAATAGAGCAAGCAAAGGGTGATATTTCAGTTTTCACATCAAGTTTCAATCCAATGAAGAATACCATATCAGGGTAGGTGAAGTTATTATTACAGTGCACAAACGAGCTTAGGGTTTACTACTTTGAGCATCTAAATTTGTTTCTTTCATTAGTACATGGGCAGTGTTGAGTTTGTTTGACCTTTGTATCTTGTTGCGCCACAATTTTTTTTTTTTTTTTAATTTCTTTTCTGTAGTTGTAATTTTCCCTTTTTTCATGAAACAGAGCTTACTGAGCATTCCATTTTTCTTTTCTTGCACACTTTTTTTTTTCCTTTGCATTTTCTTTTTCTCCAAATGGGAAATAATTGGGAAACAATAAAACATTCATAATTATCTAGAAGTGTTGTTAAAAGTCTAAGAGAAGCTCAAGGTAGTAATGATAAAAATGGCATAATTCAATCTCAAGCTGGGGGCATTTGAGAGTGAGACCTCTCGTGGTAAATCTTCACTGTTTATAATCTGTAGTACTCAAGGTGTCAAGGTTGCATCTCTTAGATGCCATGAACCACTATCTTAGTGGTCTTATATAAGTACTCTTCCTGTTTTCGGTAATTTTTGTCTTTTTAATTTGATTGACCGGTGATTCTGCTTTGGTTATTCAAGCTACTTAATGAAATCATATGTTGCGTGAACTCTTAATTTTTGCAGCTTCGACCATGTCTAGATGACATGGCATCTTTATTAATATGGTTATGTTATTAGAGTCATTTTGATGGATTTTTTGTCTCCATGAGGTGTATGTTCATGGTAGTCTTATCTCATCATCTTTGTGACTGGAGGGATCGAGGTCCAGGGGCAGACATTTTTATGGAAGTTGTAGCAAACCGGGATAATTTTGAGGGCTGGTAATACAGAACATGCTGCAGATCAAGCTTTTTAGATTAGGAAGAAATGTACATGATCAAATGCAGATTAGAAAAGGTGGATAAATCAGAATGATAAATAGTTGAAAGGATGAAGTGAAATCAACATAGAACCTGTCCCTAGAGGACAGTCTAGTAGCAACAACCCTCTTTCCCCGATCCCGTGATCCGGGATTCAATTCTTGTTGTAACCAAAAAAAAAAAAAAAAAAAAAAAATCAACATAGAACCTTATCACCTCAATCGGTTTATATGTTGTCGAAGAGTATAAAGTTGAACCAAGTAAAGTAAAGAAATGGCATATTTGTGAAGAGATTGACTTCCAATGTCTGGGAGAACGCCATTATTAAGAAAAAGCAAAGATATGGCATATTTGTAAGAGGAAAAGAAATGACTTCTACCCATTTGGAGTTGTTTCCCTGAAAGTCATGGTTTTTTGTTTGGCTGATGAGTATTTTTTGGTTGCCAAATTATTTTAAATAAAACAAGATAAACATCTTTTAGAATTTTTTTTTTAAATTAAAATATAAAGGCAAGACAAACTTAAGCTTGCCTCTGAAAAGTTATTATCAGATGTCCGCATGGCATTTTTTTTGGGGTTTATTGTGCTGTTGATTTTGTTTTTGTTTTTCTTTGTGACTGAGATGTCTTAGATTTGTGAAGTTTGTGGTGTACTTTTTCTGGACATTGATTTTTGTAGGCGGTAGAATGTATTAACAACTTTTCCCCCCGAATTTCATATTCAACCATTTTTAGGGTTTTATTTTTATTTTTGATGCTTTCATTCAGATCTCAGTAGATTCTGCTGATGACGTGATTAGCAAATGATTTATTATTATTTTAGTTCATCTCAGCTGCTCCTTTTTTTTCTGTCTTTTTTTTATAATTATTTTTTCATTTTTTAGGCGACAAGAAAAGACAGTCATGAAGCTTGTTGTTGATGGGGAGACAGATAAAGTTTTAGGCGCATCCATGTGTGGGCCAGATGCACCTGAAATTATGCAGGTATCCATGTTTTCCCATTTTTGTTATACAATGAGTGCTGGTTCAGTGTTTATTTTCGATTCATGCATATGTGCCTCAGCCTTTGGCATATTTCCAGATAAACATAAATTTTGTTAAGTTAGGCATACGATATCAGTAGTTGTGCATATTAGTAATTTTTGTTTAGAGTGAATATCTCTAACTACTGCTTAAAATTGATTTTGGTTTCTGTGTAAAGACCAAGCCTACCCTACCGACATTCTAGATCACAAGACAAGTTCTTTTTGTTGTGACATGCCAAAAATAAATATATACAATTGCTGAAAGAAAAGGATTAGTATTTTCAATCAGCAGGCCTTATGTAATAGGGGGAATGCCTTTTCAAGAATACTGGTAATGAATAATCAATTTTAACCTCCATTACAAACAACTGTTATTTCAGCCTCTGGTTTTATGTACATGGATTTACATGTCATATACTTAAGCCTGATGTAGAGATTAAAACTTCAGATATGCCTGGGGTAATCTGTTGACCTTGACCCCCATTTCCTCTATTGTCGTCACCAATATGCTTGATGGTGTTACTCTCCACCTCTAGGATGACCATCAAAATTGTGTTTTTTCTAATTTATGCAATTGCAACTCTACAATTATGATTTTCCCCCATCATGTTTTTGAACATTATTACATACAAATACAACAACAACCACCTGTGCTTTAATCCCAAATTTTAGGGTGGGTCATTTTAGAGACAAATATAGGATAGAGGATTTTGAACATTATTGCATATAGAGAGAGATTAAAAGTGGAGGCACAAAGCCGTGAAGTGGTATCTGATCGGTACATGACAGGGCATTATTAGCTTTTTCTAGCATAAAATAACTGTTCTCTGTGGTTTCACAGGGCATAGCTGTTGGACTCAAGTGTGGAGCAACGAAGGCTCAGTTTGACAGCACGGTAAGCTGCATCGTTATGTTGATTAAGTTGGTTTGTCTGAAACACTTTACTGCTCATGAATGGTGAAAGGGTATAGTTTTCGGTTTATAACCCCTCCCAGGACTTGTAATCTCTATTTTAATCATCTCTGCTATTAGGTTTACTAAAATAATGGGCCTTAAACAAAAGATACAGGTTTAAGTTTTCCACCTACTGATGCACACAAGCCATAGGAGGCTAGGAGAGGATACTTTGTTTCCCATTTTTTCTAAAGATGTTGCTATCAATCCGATTGCAACCTACATAAATATTGATCCTAGATGCGTGGCATTAGGACTAATCATATTTCTAGTCTTCTCATTGTTCTATCCTCCCTTAATGTGAAGATTATCTATATTATCTTATACTATCAAGGAAAACGAACTCAGTGTTAATGTTACTGGATTTAGAAGCCCGGTCCCAATTTACTAAGGACACACTAAGATTAAAAAAGAGAAATCCTTTAGAATAGTTATATAAAATGGTAGACACAGTCAAATCTCATATATTTCTATGGTTTTCCCGACTTTTCTTTGGTAATTGCATATAATAGTGTGTTAAGAGTTCCAAGTATAGTTTTATCTAGTTTTATGTTAGCATTCCCTGCGGTGGTCACTACAGCTATAAAAATTATTCATTTCCACGGGTTCTGCCTGCTATAGATATCATTCTATCATGAGTGGAAGATGATCATTGGGCTGCTTCTGAATGAAGAGTGCTGTGCTTTCTTACAGGTGGGAATACACCCTTCTGCTGCTGAGGAATTTGTGACAATGCGGACTGTGACAAGACGTGTTCATGCTGGTGGTAATCCAAAAACAAACCTCTGAAGATACCAAAGGATCAAGAAAAGTGATTATTATAGAAGAGCATAGATAAAGCATTTTACTCATAGTAAATGGAAATCAGATATTCTTTTCCAATAAAATAGCTGTCAAGAAACGTGCAGCAGCACAAGCAGTGATATGCTAGATTATAATAATTTGTTGTTCTATTCAATCTTTTCATTTCATATAAAGTGTGGCTGCCGTCTCTTTTTCCGCATTTTCCTGTACTTTTCTGTAGAAATACGCTATGCATTGATGAAATTGTCCTTTTGAAAGCCGTCTTTCTGGCAATTCTCGGGTATTGTTTCCACAGCCTGAACTCTGCAGTTTCTGCATTCGTTTCCTTTGCTTAGGCTATATCCGTATCATTACAGAGTTGCATAGTTCAAGCTCTTAATAAGGATATCAGGCATAATCTAGTAAAATGCTCCTTTTTTTTTATTTTATTTTGAGAGGGAGGGTATGAGCACAGAGTTCTTATTATATTTCAGGGTTTTGATATTATTTTGAATGACCATTTTCATTATTTTTGGTTACACTGATGTTTTGGTTGCTGTTATCCCGTAATATGCATACTGGCTGATGCATCAATAGGGCATACATTTCAGTAGGGTATCAAAATTTGGGTCATTAATCATGAGAGTCTAGATAGCACACTTTGTCTAACATCAATTGAGAGGAACTGTTATTGATACAATACCAAGGCTTTGGGAGTTCATTCAGTAACATATGTTTGCAAACTTGGTTGCCGTGGAGTCCTTGAACGGATTTCTATTCATAATTACACGGTTGGGAGATTTTTATTAGACCGATTATCTTCAAAATGAATCTACATCAAAATTAAAATAAACCAATTGCTCTTCATTCTTGGCAAATCTCACAAGTTTCAGCATTGGCGTTTGATCTGGGGTATGAAGGATGAATTGGAGTTGATCAGTGTAGTATACCAAGATTTGATCTGTGTCAATAAATATACTGAAATACAATGGCTGCGCACTATTTGGAACCCTAATTGTGAGGAGAAGAAGAAAATATTGTTCCTCCTTGTGGCTGAGAGTCATGTACGTGATTACAAGTTTTAATTGCCACCCATTTATTATGGATATCGCCAATAGAAAACAAAACAAAAACGATTGGAAACAACGGAGCATAGAGTATTTCAGAACAAAGAGTATTTCAAAACAAGTATGGAGAAAGTTCTCATAAATTGAGTTTCATAATTGTTCGAATTGAATTAGTCAGATTTTCATATATCGGAGTTCAAGTGAAAAAAAAAAAAAAGAAAAAACGAACAGTACATAGAGTATTTCATATATAACAAAATTGTAATGCATGAAGTTATATATCCACAACACAAATACCAATGTTAGAAACACCAAATCCTAGAGTCAAAGGTACTCGGCTCATCCCCGAAATCATTAGTAACCTTGAACAGATTGCACATCAATTTGTGCATCTACATAAGCAAATGTTAGAAACCCAACATCCATGTTTCAAATAATCAAACCCTAAATCAAGGAAACAGAAAAAGCTTCTTCAACTCACCCCCACATCCAGTAGTAGCCTTCAACGTTACTATCATCGTCCAAAAAAAATCAAGTGTGTCAAGAATCTTCATATCTGAAAAGAAATCCACATTTGAATCTTCACCCAGTAACTTGTTGAGGGTGGATTCGTGAATTGGTCAATGTAGTCTGTGTTGCTGCAGAATTTTTGGACCATAACTTTCTGCACATTCTTGTTCTTCGTTGTTCTGATTTCAGTTCCTAGGTTAAGTATGAACTTGGTGGCAATAAAATCTTATTTTAGTTAAAATATTTTGGCTTTTCAGTTTGCTTGTAAGCCTATAAAAAGGCTCTTTCAGTTCTGGAATGACATTACAGCAGATGACTTGAATTCTCTGCACTTTTTGTGTCTTAGTTACTTCTTGTAATTCTCTGGTTTTTAATACTTAGATACTCTAATTTCCCAACATTTTTAATACTTAGAAACACCATGGCTTCAAATGCAAATTCACTAAACATTACATACCTGCCATCCCAATTTTTGAAGGAGAGAGTCATGAGTTTTGGAGCATCAAAATGACAATTTAAGTCTCAAGACCTCTAGGACTTGGTAGAGAATGGGTTAGCTGATCCACATGAAGAAAATTGATTGAAGGAAAATAAAAAGGATTCAAAAGGGATTGTTCTTCATTTAAAAGGCAGCTCATGCAACTGTTTTCTCAAGAATTGCAGCAGCTACCACCTAGAAGCAAGCATGGACAATTTTGCAAACTGAGTTTCAAGGCTCATCAAAGGTAATAGCTGTGAAACTCCAAACTCTTTGGAATGAGTTTGATACTTGACTCAGGAAAGGCAATGAATAAGTGCAAGATTTTTTTTTTTGTCTAGATTGATGGCAATCTTTAATCAAATGGGTTCTTTGCAAGCTCGTGGGGCAAGGATAGACGAGGACGAACAGGTCAACTGCAAAACATGATTACATGAAAAGCTAATACCCATTTAAGCTGCAATTGGCCATGATTAGATGCACACAGTACCCAACTTGATGGCCACTAGTCACGGACTCCACACACTATCATTCCCAAATGCGTTATGTAGGACAGACATGTATCTCTGTCTTCTTCTTTGGGTTCCAAGACAACTAACTTTGGTTGGATTCAGGTGAAGGCGGACTCTTATCAAGTCTAAATTGTTTGAAATCTGTATAATTGTACTTACAAAATGATAATTAATTTAATTTTTAATTTTTTGAGTTGATTATGAAATCTTGTTATGCATGAGTCACGTAGGAAATCAAAATTATGTGATACATATATTTCTTTTCGGCGTAAAATAGCATTTTACTTCTTGTTATTCTATCAAAAAATTCATAAATAATATATGACAACTCATCAGATCATCCAGAGAAAAAGTATTTAATTCTTTTATCAAAAAATAAAAAAGTATTTAATTCTGAGAATTTGACCCAAAATCAGTACCACCATTCTGAAAATTGGTTGCAAGTGCCCCATCTAACACTTCTTCAAGTGTATCATTATGATTTTAATTTTGATTGAGAAGTTAATGAAAGGGGAGTAATGCTAGATTTTGACCCAAAAAACTAAAAAAAAAAATATTTAAAATAACACATTTGAAAAAAAATTTTCAAATCTAGTACTAATATATCGAGTTTTGAAATCCGATATAATACTGTTCACGTGAACAGTGTCATGTCGAGTCTTGAAAACTCAACATGATACTGTTCGCGCATTCTTTATATCGAATTTTGAAAACCCGACATGACACTGTTTACGTGAACAGTGCATATCGTGTCACGCCCCGATTCTCGGATCGAGCACGCAACAACCGTCGCGTGGTCTCGATACACGAGCAGAACCTCCTCGTATACCGGGACTCCGCAAGGTTACATTCCTGAATATCCAGAACTCCAGTACACAATTCATCACAAATATGGAAAGCATGTAACAATACACATGCAAAGGATTCATCTGGTCCATTTCCTGTACACAAAAGTATGCATCGGCACACAATCGGGGAAGGGGCTCCTGTACATGCATGCATGCGATGTGGTCATCCCAGCCAACCAATACAAGTAAAGCATTTAAAATACAAGAAGTCCCAAATCATAGTCGTAGGATTTTACTAATACTTGCCTAAAGCAATCAAGCTAACATCAGTAAAATCCCAATGATATGAGATGTACAGAACTTCACAAATCAAAAAGAAAGTATCGAAGTTCCAATTTACAATCCAAATGTCCTAGTACAGATAAAACAGTTTCCCAAAAATAGATCAATCAAAATAATAAAGCACAAATCAAAAGTCATCGGATTTTACCAATACTTGCCAAAAACTCAGTCAGTACCAATAAAATCAGCACGACATGGGATGTACAGACTTCCCTTTCCATAGTTTTGAGAACTATGAATCTCCAAAAATCCTGCATTTGCCAAATACCTATACAATCCGCAAAAATACTTTGCAAGCTCCGACGTCCAATCCTCGAACTAAGAATCCTCTGAAAAATATGGAGAGATGGGTGAGTATTGGAGAATACTCAGTGAGTGGAGTATAATGGTGTGATTGTGTTCATAAACAAGAGGTGAATGTAGAGCAGTCAAAACATATCTCATAAACCTCAGTTCATATACATATCTAAACTCAATGAAATCATGCCGCTTGAAATTTTGTGCTCTATCGAAACTTAATCTCTACTTAGTTTAAATTCCTTTTGATCTGAACTACCTTAAATATTATTCCTAAACCTCACCTTGCTTATGGATCTTAATATTTCATGGAATAGTTTCAAGCTCTCGTCCTCCAGAAATAAGAAACTCGATAAGTATGTTCTTCCCTGACCTTTCTAGTGATGATTTCAACGTCTCTTTTTTCGTAGAACTTGAAGAATTAAAAAGCCTAGATATCATGGACCTATCTCGTAACAATTTCATAGATTCGATCCCTTCAACTTTAACTCATTTAATCAACCTCATCTACTTGTCACTTGACTTTAATCAACTCAAAGACTCCATTCCAATAGAAATTGGAGAAATAAAATCCTAATTATTTGGATCTATCCCATAACAACTTGATGGTTTCAATTCCTTTAGTTCATTTACCCTAACTGATTGAGCTATCATGAAACTAAAGGGTCTATGCTTAACAAATAACAAAACCAAGGCTTTATTCCTCCATGTTTGAGTCTTTTAAGAACAATTTACTAAAATAAAAAGTCAAAATAGTGATAAAATTCTGAATCCACCCCTTTCAATTTCTTTATAAAAATCCAGCTACTCATTATTATATGAAAGGAGCTCCTAACATGCACTTCCCTATGGTCACAAACAAACCTTTCAATAAACAAAGCCACATCATCAAAATGATCAAATCAACAAAACATGCCCTAGATAAATATAGATCTTCTCAAGGTATTATCGTACAAAATCTCTCTACTATCAATCATTCTATCTAAAGTAATATTAACTCATCAAACAAAATAAAAAACCTACCAAAGTGAATCATTTTCTTCATAGGTACCTGTCATTATAAGTCTCATTTATAATAATACTATCATGTTTATCCCTATTTCCAATATTAATTACATGAACTGTAGGTGCAACCAAAATACATATATTCTTAGAGATAATAAATTTTCAAGATGGTGCATATGGCAGCCACAGTCTTAAGACTTAGTGTAAGATGTATACAATTCCATATATCATCAAACTTGTGTATGATGAAATGTAGATCAACACCAATATAGCCTAAACTAAGTAAGAAAACTTAATCCACTATCAATATTTGAACATTTCTAAGTTTTAAATCTCAAATCCTTAATTAGATAACTTTTCAATCAAGGTACTTCTATCTTGATCATTCTCAATCAACTTTAGTATCATGCAATATCACTGATATTCTATGCAAATCAAATCAAGCACATATAACCACATATCACCCGGTGTTTGCATTAATACTCCCAACTTATCAAGGTTTAGAGATAAGAAATGCATACCTCATTACCCCTAACTCTATTGTCACAAGAGACATTATTTCCAACTTTAGGGCCAAAAAGACATAGACTCAAACCTTCGCTATATTATCTTATTCAATGATCCACAAAAATAATGAACATAAATGAATAATGGGAATACCAACCTCAAAGCAGAAGAAACCAATAAACTAAATATTATGTTTTCCATTTTCAATGGCAGAAAAATAATAGAATACAAGTAATCTTTCGTCCAAATTCCCTATTATGCCCATAAACTTCGTGTCGATAAATGTACAGGCATCAGTGCCCCCCCTTTTTTTCCATATTGGAAATTAATGACAAGAAAGTATTTATATCTATAATTCTCAATTAATTTAATATGAATCGAGATCCTCAACACATTTCAACTGAAGCCATAAATCACTTTGATTCTTATTCACCTCAAAGCTAATTATTATAAATATACCTATAGCTCATTAGCTTCTACAAGATGCCAACTCAGCCACAGCAAAATGAGGCTGCATGCTACTCTAATCATTGGTTTACTAAATAACCTGGATAATATACCTCTAATACTTGGTCATGACCTCTCAATACATATCTCCATAGGTTAATTATATTTATTCCTATCTTACCTCCACTTCTCTCTACATTTACTCTCTATCTACTTGTCAATTCAAAACATCGAAAAATGTTTATATTAATGTCAGTATACAAAACCCTCATCTCCAAACCGCTTCTTCCGTCAACTTATTTTCCTCCTTCAAAGGAAGCTCTTCAAGATAATTTCCAAGATTTTACCAAGCGAAAAGATCCTCTGATAAACCTTTTATCAACCTCAAGCAGATCAATCTCATCAATATCTCAAAGAATAGCACTTTCCTTCCCTCCAGTATCTCCAAAAAGATTTTTATTCCAAACTTTGGGAGCCATTTTTAAAATTTTCAATTTCCTCAAAAACTTAAGGATTCAAATCGCTTTACTAACAATTAACTTCCCAAGTCTACACAAGTCGATCTTCTCAAAGTGTCAGAAATTCAAAAACAAGTGAGAAATATTTGAATTTAGGTTGACAAGCATACTGACACACAGCCAACCAGAGATATTCCTTGAAAGAAAAGCTTATATGCTCAATAGAACCTGAACCAAGCCTGGTAAAGAATCCAAAATGCAAATAGATGACAGTTAATTGAAAGAAACGTTTAGTGCTTACTGAGACCATTTATCGTATGATTAAAGATTTTGGTGTCACCCAGTACTTACGGTAGCTCGTTTTAAGTACTTGTCCTATTCATCTAAGTTTTAATGGATCAATTATAGATTGGACGGAACATTTGCATATGGCCAAAAATTGCTTGCAACAAGTATATTAAGGATTATAATCAAATGTGTTATCTTAGTTTGAAATTTATAGAACTAAAGGAACAATATTATTAACAATAGAAAGATAAGTATTATAACTATTGTAAAGGATACCCTTTGATAAATTTAATATCAGTTACAATATAGTATACATTGAATTTTAATGGCTCTAGACTTACAGGCATTAATTCTACTGCAATTGCTCAAGAAATGATCAAAATTGTCTTATTGAAGTTATGATTACCATCTTTGGATTTTAATGCGTCTGGACTTAAGGGCATTAATTTGACTTTGGATATTCACACTACAATAAGAAACTGAATGTTTGTACATATATGTATTTATGGCAACGAATTGCTTGCTGCACTAACCTTTGCATGTAGCAGCAATGGTTCAATAGTACAAATGACATACTTTGGATGGTGAATACAATTTATAATCATATCAGCAATAAGGCTGATTTCTTTAAAAATACTAAATATGATCAAAGTATGCAACAATCTCAATATGAAGCAGCTTACATTCTGTAATCTATCTTTTAATAGAGGAATTTTCATTCAATTTACTAGCATTTTCTTCCTTCTTTCTTCTCTTTTCAGACTAGCCCTCTACTAAAACCCTACTTACAGACTGTCCAGGCCCAAATCTTAACCATTAACAAAATTAATAAGAATGTTAATAATTATAGAATCTAGAATGCTAGAGACAACTATCAGCCCTCTTCAAGTTACAAATCGAATTTGTTCATCAACAGCTGAACTTTAACGTCACTAAGATATTAATACTACTAAACATATTTGTAAGATCGCATTAGTCATTGTTACATACTTGAAGTCACATTGCTATTATCACACTTCTCATTGTTTAACTTGTAAATTGGGCACACTAATCCTTTACTAGCAATTCCTCTTCTATCAAAATCATAAATAAACATTCGGCCCACATCATGTCCTTAAAAAAGAATGTGTAATCTATCTTTTAATATGATCAAAATATGTAACAACCTCAATATGAAGCAGCTTACATTCTGTAATCTATCTTTTAATAGAGGAATTTTCATTCAATTTACTAGCATTTTCTTCATTCTTTCTTCTCTTTTCAGACCAGCCCTCTACAAAACCCTACTTACAGACTGTCCAGGCTCAAATCTTAACCATTAACAAAATTAATAAGAATCTTAATAATTATATAATCCCAAATGCTAGAGACAACTATCAGCCCCCTTCAAGTTGCAAATCGAATTTGTTCATCAACAGTTGAACTTTAACCTCACTAAGATATTAATACCACTAAACATATTTGCAAGATCCCATTAGTCATTATTACATACTTGAAGTCACATTGCTATTATCACACTTCTCATTGTTTAACTAGTAAATTGGGCACACTAATCCTTTACTAGCAATTCCTCTTCTATCAAAATCATAAATAAACATTCCGCCCACATCATGTCCCTATAAAAGAATGTGTTCAATCTGACCATTCGCATATCTTTATCCTTATACCTGCTTCTTATAACCTATAGCCCACCTTTACGGAAGAGAAGGCTGCATATGATACAATGTAGTTACACAAAAGCAAGGCAAGTATCATCAAATTTTCCTGCTGATTCCAAACTATGTGCTTTTTCAAATTATGAAAGCATTTATTAAACCCCAACATCTACTCACAAATACAATCTCTCAAAAGTATTTTACCTTATATCTTAATCATAAAAAATTCTATATTGTCATGTCTATTACACAAGTATATCAAACTTCTAATATCAAAATGTCAGTTCAAAATAATTACTATAAGGGTACTCACCATTCAGCCAAACAATCCAAGAGAAATCTTCATTCACAATTGAGAAACTATTTATAAAGTGATACATCACTCGGGTTGTAGAAGTGAAGTGGAAAATATCTTGTTCGGCTTCCTTATTCCTCGTATGGGGAGCAAAGCTCTACAGGAAGAGTCTAAACTTAACAACTTAAAATGGGTACAAATCCAAGTACTTAACCCCCTAAAAATGAGCATTCTTAATTTCCTAGAAAAACCATGGAAAGTTCTGTACATTCGTCGAAAACCTTTTTAAAATATCTAAACCTTTTTCAGAAACTAAACATTTCAAAATCTTTAGAAAAACTTTCAGGACATTTGGAAACATTTGAAAACGTTTCGAAACTATCAAACTTTTAAAATCGTAAACCTAGACTCTGATACCAATAAAGCTGTCACGCCTCGATCCTCGGATTGAGCATGCAACTACCGCCGCGTGGTCTCGATACACGGGCAGAACCTCCCCATATACTGGGACTCCGTAAGGCTATATTCCTGAATATCCAGATCTCCAGTACATAATTCATCACAAATATGGAAAGCATGTAACAATACACATGCAAAGAACTCCTTTGGTCCATTCCCTGTACACACAACATGCATCGACACACAATCAGGGAAGGGGCTCCTGTACATGCACGCATGCGATGTGGCTATCCCAGCCAACCAATACAAGTAAAGCATTTAAAATACAAGAAATCCCAAATCATAGTCGTAGGATTTTACTAATACTTGCCTGAAGCAATCAAATTAACATCAGTAAAGTCCCAACGATATGAGATGTATAGAATTTCACAAATAAAAAATAAAGTATCGAAGTTCAAATTTACAATCCAAATGTCCCAATACAGATAAAACAGTTTCTCAAAAATAGATCAATCAAAATAATAAAGTACAAATAAAAAATTGTCAGATTTTACCAATACTTATCAAAAACTCAGCTAGTGTCAACAAAATCCGCACGACATGGGATGTACAGACTTCCCTTTCCATGGTTTTGAGAACTATGAATCTCCGAAAATCCTGCATTTGCCAAATACCTATACAATCAGCAAAAATACTTCGCAAGCTCCGACGTCCAATCCTCGAACTAAGAATCCTTTAAAAAATATGGAGAGAGAGGTGAGTATTGGGGAATACTCAGTGAGTGGAGTGCAATGGTGTGATTGTGTTCATAAACAAGGGGTGAATGTGGAGCAGTCAAAACATATCTCATAAATCTCAGTTCATATACATAAAAATATTTCAATAAATCACAATTTACAAACATGCATCCACATCGATCATCTTTTCAGAAAATCCTGGGGTCCTATCGAAAACACTCCTATCATGGGTTTGGCTGAACCTAGACGAAAGCCTGCCAA
This sequence comes from Dillenia turbinata, assembly GCA_037126225.1. NCBI lineage: Eukaryota > Viridiplantae > Streptophyta > Magnoliopsida > Dilleniales > Dilleniaceae > Dillenia > Dillenia turbinata. Next base: position 18,376,064 of record JBAMMX010000011.1, on the reverse strand, counting down.
GGGTTTTTCAATCCAATATTTCAAAACATACCCCCTTAATTGGCGTTGAGTCGTGCCTCACCGGGGTGCATCCAGATATAGCCCGACCTACAGTAGAGGGAGACACGTCTGTCTCTCTCTCTAAATATAATCCAACCCTCAACCACGCCACCCCGTTGGGTCACTCCGTGGGAGGAATGACTATAGCCATTAACAATCCAGCACCCTTCATTTCTCAATCAATCCATTTCACAAACAATGTGTCATGATTTCCAACAATTAATTAATAATCTCATGCCAGCTCATGCCAAAGCAATTCATAGAGCAATATCAAATAACACATGGCACAGAAGCATTCATAAACACAGTGGATACATTTGTACTTCACAATCCAGTTCAGATAGCCCACAACCACAAAACAATTTATATAAAACATATAAAAATCTTTCAAAATCATTTATAAAGCAATTTTAAAACATGTTACTCATTCATGAACACAATGAACCATACACTCACCTATAGGGAGGGTACTTACTTCCTATTTCCACAATTAATCCAAAATGACTCATTTCGAGTCTCCAAAGGTCAACCTAAACTAATCAACACAATTAATCATCAATTAAGACTCCATTAAAGGGTTTTCAAAATTTTCCCTATTTAAAATAGCCTTAATTTACACAATCACATTTCTAAGCTCTCGTTTCATCAATCTATGATTACTTCCCCTATCAATGATTTTAAATTTCTAATATTCCTCAATTTTATCAAATTTTCTCCCGAATTTACATAACACTAATTTAATTCATGCCAATTTCAATTCAAACTCCAGGGAAAGCTGTAAAAATCAACCAAACAAAGCTCTACTACAATCTAAGACATTTTATCATGCTACGCAACCTAATTTATATCAAATTCTAGATTTAACCTAAATAACTACATATAAAATATCAGAAAATGCATCATAATCGAATCTAACATACATTCTAATATATGCGAGACTTCTTACCCTAAATTTACCCTAAATTCAGTCAATAAATCGAATGGACCAAAACTCCCTCACCTAGGGCTTTCATAGTTCGCTGATCTAGCTTCCGTGCGCCATTCAACTCATTCCGGGACCTGCAATGCTTCCAATATGAAGCAAAGTTCAGTAATTTAGTTCAATTACCTAGAAAAATCGAAACCCTAGAACTATCAGTCAGGAACTCACCCTTACCTGCGCAGTAGAGGAATCACGACCTAGGGTTTTCAAAGCTCTGTTGTACTGCCGGCTTAGGGCTTCTGCAAGGACTGCAGAAGGGTGGTGCTTGCAGAGAGCAGCACGCGCGAGCAAACAGGGGGAAAGAAAGGAGAAGCTATCGCGCGTGAGAGGGGAGAGGAAGAGAGCAAAAGCTCTCTGTTCGCGCGGGAAAAAGAGAGAGCAGAGAGAAGCTGAGAGGGTAGCAGAGGGAGAGACAGAGAGGAAGATGAGTGAGAGAGAGAAAGACGCTCGACCGAAAGAGAGAGAGAACAGAGAGAGAAACAGGGGAAGACGATGGAGAGGGGGTCGGCGAATGGTGGTTGGGGGCGGAGAGGGTGGCAGAGAGAGTGAGCGACGGAGTGTGAGAGAGGGAGTTTGAGAGGGTTCGGGAGAGAGCGAGAGATTTTCAAAGAGAGACAGAGCGAGATAGAGAGACACAGAAAGGGGAAATCGGCCATGGGTGGTGGTGACGGTGGAAGGCGCGGCCGTGGGATGTAGAGAGAGACGGGAGAGAGATGGAGACCGCGGCGGAGAGAGAGAATCGAGCGGGAGGGAGAGACGAAGAGAGGGAATGGGGGAGGGATTAGGGTTTCTAACCCTAATCCTAATTTTGTTTTGGGGGCACAGCGTTTTGTCCCAAAACGCTGCATCTCCACTCTTTTCTCTGTTTTTTTTAAACATAAATAGATATATAAATAAATAAATAATAAATATTCATATATTTAATTTTTTTTTTCACACATTTTATTAAAATAATCTAAATTTATCATCAAAATAGAATGTACTTCATATCGAAATACGGATATTTTTAAATATACCAAAAATTTAAAATTAATACCCTAAAATCGAAAATCAATATAAATTCAAAATTTTCTATTTTATTAAAAAAGTATTTACAATATGTCTAGCATCGGTTTTTCGGTATTATATATCGGGTTTTCAAAACTCGACATGTGGGTGCTAAATTTGGATTTTTTTTAAATGTGTGGTTTTAAATTTTTTTTTTTTTTTTTTTTTGGGGTCAGAGGCGAGCATTACTCATGAAAAGGATGCCACATGATATACGGTAAGATCCAAAAAATTATCTTTTTAAATTTATTTTGAATTTTATTTTTGTTAGTATCTAGTTATGTTATTCTAATCAATTTGATCCCATGGTTAGAATATCTGAAATTATATGAAAATGGTAAAATTTACAAGGAAAAAAGTGAAATAAAAATGAAGAAATTAAACAGTGAATGGAAAAAGGAAGAGACATGTTAGACAAAGATTTAATTAATTGTACATAATGAGATACACATAGCACTTACTCATTGTATTAAATCAAGCTCTTTTAATTTTTAAAATTTGAATGATTAAATTTAAAAAGTAAATTAAAGAGAAAAATAATCAAATTTAACGTGACATTAAGTCTTTAGAGGTCATTTTTTTCGATATTAGTTTAAATCTATAGTATATTGTATTGTAATTTTTTTTTTTAAAATTTTTGGTACTGTCAATTCAACTGACCATTATGATGAGGTTTTTGAATATTGCTTATCATATTTGTAGAAAAGAATATTCAGATGTGTGTTTGTTTGGTATTTAAATTATAAAATGTAATAAATTAAAGTATCAAATTAAATAAATTTTCACATAATTACGTGTATCAAAACTGCTAGTTGTGCACGAAACAAATAGAAATAAAAAACCAATAATTTATCACAAAAAATTTTATTAAAAAAAGAAAATAAGGAAAAGTTAAAACCTCGACCTGAGTGTCCTGTGAATTAGACAAATATCAAATAACGGTAAATTAAAAATTATACTATAATGAAATTTTGTATCTAATCTTAGCTCAGTTGGTAGAGTGGAGGACTGTAGTGTGATTGCTGAAATCCTTAGATTGCTAGTTTGAATTCGGCAAGTTGGAATTAGCTTTTTCTTATAATTACTTTATATTTAGTATAAAGTATATCTCATAACACCTATTTAGAATTTAAAGTATATATAAATGTGCAATTGGTGATGAGCAATTAAAAATAATCATTAGGACAATTTCAATTTCACTTAAAATGCAAGATTCACGTGTTCAAAATACTCAATTTAACAACCCTTATTTTTGTAGAGGTTCTAGATTTTCTTATTTAATTCTAAATAAAAAAAATGATTAAGTTTTGTTATAATATATTTGAAATCGTTCAAAATAATACTTATTTTATTCGTAACACATATAATTCAACATAATATATATATTTTTTTGTTTTAAAATGGACATACTTCAAAATAATACTTATTTGATTTGGAACGTAGATCATTCAAAATGGTATTTACCCAGAATAAGAGAATGCACCAATTCGGAGTATATCTCATAAACTATTAGATCTGTAGCTTGAATATGTATTTAAAATGTAAAAATGCCTAATTTCCCTCTTCCTTTAATAAATCTCAAACATTTTAGTATACTAAAGTGTACTTTTTAAAAATATGGTACCATACTAACAATAGTATGATGTTTTTGTTAATAATTACTAACTAATATTTAGGAATATGTTGTCTATTTGTGCAAAAGTAGCAAATCCTTTTAAAATTTGAAGTTTTTGATAAATAAGTAAGTGAAATATCTTAAATTTTGATTAGAGATATAAATATGGATATTATATTAATTAACTCTATAAATTGTTGGACCGATATAACCAAAAAAGGAGCAAACTCAGTTGGGAAATTACTGAAATACAGAAAAATAAAGAACTAGCTGTTATTTGATTTGACAAACAAACAATTCCTAATTATTAGCTAACAACTTAAATAACTTCTGAGAAAACGTTTCAGAATTTTCCTGGGATCATATCTTCAACATTCATGTTGTCTCTCCAACACTCAAACAGAGTCCACATCTCTCTCTCTCTCTCTGAATAATTCATCAAAACATACATCCAAACTATTGTGATTTCCAATTCAAGATTCTTGAGTGGCAAAGACAAGTAAGTGGTAATCTTTCTGTTTCTTTCTCCTTTCTTAATGCTTTAAACCCTAAAACGATTTCGATTCACTTGGTTACTGTTATGATGATCTCCCATAAACTTTCTTGAAGAGTTCTTTGGTAAATATGAATTAGATGAATTCGATGTTCTCCCTATTCTGTTTTTCTAGATCTGAACTCTTGAAATTCAATCGTCAAACAAGCATTCAGGGGTTTCCAGGTTTAATTACTTGGTTTATGTATGATTTTTGCTGAATCTTCGGGAGTTTCTTTTTGGGGTCGAAACAGGAATCGGGAGATGGTTTCTCGAGTTGTTGAGTTAGAAACAGTCCTTTGGCGTTCTTGATAAGAAGGCAACAACTTGCTGCTGCAGAGAAATGTCGATATTGCGTACAGAGTTTGATGACTTTGTAAAACGCATGGGAGGGAACGATTTTTAGTTAACAAAAGACTCGATCACACTGATGTAAATCCTAAATACAATCGATTGGCAATCTGCCCTTCACAAATTGAAAGAGAATTTCTCACTCCACTGGAGAAAATGGATTTATAAATTGGAAAGGCAATTCAAGTGAACTTGATTGAACCCTCACACCGGATAACTGAAGTCATACTCATGCTGAGGTACAGGAACTCAATTCCCATGTACGTGCTAACCAAAACCTGGGATGAAATTGTGGAGAGGAATAACTTTTTTGTAGATGATTTAGTGCATTTGGTTTCATTTCGAGTGGAATCAAAACTCTATTTTGTGCTTATGCGCCTCTAAAGACTGGATGAACTTGCTGGTAGTAGCAGCACTCCATCAAAATCAGAAATGATTGCACCAAGTAGCAGCACTCCATCAGAATCAGACATGATTGTCATTGATTTTCTTTTGCACTTTATTGGACCATACTCTTCATTTTGAGCTTATTGTAGGTCTCAATTAGAAATTTTTCTCTGCGAAGGACCATCACCATATCACTGTCTTGGAATATCTTTTCTCGACGTTGTTTATCACCTGCTTGCATGCTCTTACTCATTGTCCCTTCAAATTTCTTCTTTAACTTTTCATGTACGCCTTAAATTTGCTCTACCATTGTCTCTACTGACTTGCTAACACCTGCAACTGTAGGCAATGTATTGGATATTTTAGTGACACACATGCACAGCAGAAGTAATTAATAATTTTTTTTAAAAAAAATAGAGATCGGGTATAGGATAAATACCTCATATATAGAGTCTCCCAAAATTGATTGAATCATCCAACATATCTCTCGATCGGATCTTACAGCCGGGATGGTGATCACGATATTAGTCGAACTACCATTACAGTGTCACGACGTCGCAACCCTCAGTCTGGTGATTTGAATAAGATGAAAAATTTCCTATTCGGAATTTTTTTCAAGCCCTCTACATTCTCTCGCTAATGGTTAATTCTAGATCCATAGGAAATTCACCTTTTGACCTAGAATAGGGTTAGACCTTCCTTATTCAATTAATTCCCACACAAGGAAGGGAATTAATTGATTACCATACATAAAGGAAAGTAACCATAATATGCTGAGGTATTCATGGAAATGGGTGTTACCCTATTTCCAATTTAATTCCAATAAAGGAATATTACCATAGGTAAAATGCCCCAACTTGGGTATTTACCAATATCTCCCACTTGTATATGAGAGCATTTTACGTCTGTCATAAGATCACAAATTATGTGATCTTTCTCATCACCCTACTAGACTTTCATACATGATTAGGCATCGTGTGACCGGTGAGTACACCTACAAGCAAAGACCTCTCGATACACCTGTTAGGATGATCGATAAGTTATCGTTAGTATCAAAAGAACTCGCTGCACCCCAAATCCAAGACTAATTACATTCATCGAGCAACTTTCTTCATCGAAAGTAATCTCCAATAAATACTCGACTGTTTATCTACTATTATACTTACATCCCAACATGGATAGACATAATAGGCATGCCGGTGAATACAACACAGTGATGTAATGTCAATTGGTATTTCTTTTCCCAAACTCGAATCTATTAACCTCAATTCAGCTGCTTTCCTAAACCTGTCCCTCATATCTCAATTTATCTTTCGGACTATCGATAAACAGACTAAAATAGCAAACACTGAACCGAGACCTCTAGAAACAGTCGAAAGTGATAAGAGTACAAGAGAACCCACCCAATGGATCTCGGGTCTCACACAGTGGGAACGAGGATCTAAATTATGTTAATGTCTCAAATAATACTCTCACTATCCCTGGTTGACATGTCACACGCGGTATGAAACGCGTGCCACAGTGTTATTCTCCCATCTCTCAAAGGGCAAATGTTAGATTTCTCTAACACTGTATAGGTATGAGACTTAGTCTACACATAAGACTTTACCCAGAGATTTCAGAGAGAGTGCCTCAGAGACAATATCACTAGTCGCAGGTGATATCTGAGATCTCAAATTTGGCTACTTATAGGCAACATGGATGTGGGTATATCCATGCCGGTGATATTGCATATGACCTCATCTTAAACATGTATCTGGGCGACTTCTGTTCTAGAAGGGCCATTCTCAGAATCTCTTACAACTAGAAACCGTCTCATCTCCACTCACTCAGAACTGCAAGTGGTCACTCGTGTGAGAGAGTCGACCACGCTTGCCTGACATATCATTTATCACAATAAATCACAAAATATATGACAATTAAAATAGTGCAATAAATAAACTCGTGACTTAATCATGCACACATGTCATATATATACAAGACAATAAATATCAGTACAAAATGAGAAATGACAATATACATGCAAATCCTATGATTCCTATATCTTATATAGGAATCTCTCACAATGGATTTATTGAAGGGATCAACCAACACGTTGTATAGTAGTGTACTTAATTTATCACTTTTCCCTTTTCGGTGATGTCTCTCATAACGTGGTATTAGGTATCAATATATTTGGTCTTATTGTGATACTTAGGGTCTCAGGTATGGTCAATGACAGAATGATTTTCTCAATAAATCATTCACAGGCCTCCCACTGTTTGTCACAACCCCTAAGTGATTCGAATATTTTTGGAGCCAAACACTCTCCTAAATTGCCACTGAGCGTACCACAAGCTCAGCCTCTATCGTAGATAGAGATGTATAGGTTTGCTTCTTGCTACTTTAAGACAACAAAATCTGATATCGATTTGCATACATTCAGATCACCAACCCAGTTGGTATCTGAATACCCAACAAGATACAAATCACCTCCTTCGTAACATAAGGAAAGGTCTGAAGTTTTCTCGAGATATCTCAAAATCCTTTCACTGCTCTCCAGTGATCCCTTATAGGATTCGATCGATACCTAATGACCATACTGATTGCAAAGTACATGTCTGATCGTGTACATAACATTGCATACATTAGACAACTCATGCACTAGAACAAGGGATTCTACTCATTTCCCTTGTCCTTTTCTGAGTCATTAGGCATATATCAAGAATTATGCCCTAACCTTTTAGCGATAAGAGTATCTTTAGGGTCACAATCGTTCTTCTCGATGCGATAGGGAACTCCATTGATGTAGGACTCCTGTGAAAGAGTCAACACCTATATCGAGCGATCCCTTTGGATCTTAACTTCGAGGAAGAATTGAGTCTTACCCATGTCCTTCATATCAAGACTCGATAATGTCCATGTCATCGTGGTCATCAGATACTCTCTGTTGATCCTAGTTAACAGAATGTCATTCAAATACAAGGACATGATCATAAAAGGTTATGAGAACGTATAAGGTATACGCGATGATCCTCTTCAATCATCATGAAACCATAAGGTATCACCTCCTCGTAAAATCTCAAGCGCCACTGCCTGGATTGATAACTAAAGTCGTATGTCGACTTCCGAAATCAATAGAACTTATCATCCTGATCTACAGGAATAAAGCCAGATGCCTGTTCCTTGTAAATCTCCTCATCCAAAACTCTTACTCATGAGGACAGTCTCAATGTCCATCTGGTCTCACTCCAGATCCATATCATGTCCACGACAATCGCTAAAAGTAAACGGATCGGGGTAATCTCGCCCTCAGTCTGAGTAACCCCTGGTTATCATATGAGTCTTATACCTCTCCGTCGATCCATCGGCCTTTCTCTTGATCTTGAGAACATACTTATTCTCAACGGCCTTACTACCCTCAGGTCCCAGATCCTGTTGATTCTCATCAACTCCTTCTGTCATCTATGGACTTCATCAATAGTCTCTCACAGAACCCTCAAGAGCCTCTAGGACTGTTTAATGTTTCTCGTAATCCTTAAGAGTCACACTGAGAGCCACTCCCTCGATCAGGAAGTGACGGTTAGGTACGCATCCTCGACTACTCTTATGAAGAGGGGAAATCTTTTCACCCCTCGATAGATCGCTCCCACTAGAACCCAAATCCGTAATGGATACTTAGGTCCCTCCGCTGGAATCAGCTAAACCACTACACTCATCCATCTCATAGAAGATAAAATCCCAATCGATTTCACCTCTTATAGGGAAATCATTTTAAGTAACTCGACATCATGAGACTCAATCTCAATAAGAGTGCCTTCTATATGCTCACCTAGAACACATTCCCCTCGGAGTGTTCTGAGTATCTCATAGAGATACATCTCTTTTCTCGCAGGCCTAACTCGCCGTGTAGATGCGAGAAACAGTGAACATATGCGGCACATTCCCATAACCTCAAATGGCTAAGGTCAAGCTGCCTCCCTGTCTAAAACTCATTTGGAGTACTTATTATGGACTTCAATAGAACACGATTGAGGATGTAGACTACAACCAATAACACATCTCCTCAATGGGAAACTAGCAAATTGGCTTGTGCCATCATCGACCTCAACGTCTCAAACGAAGGCCTATTCCTCCTTACGGCTACTCTACTCCACTGAGTAGCAAGAAATAGTCAATTGTCTCGTAATACCCTTCTTAAAATAGAGTTTTTCAGACAAATACTCGTGCCGTCGCTCGGTTCTGAGAGTCTCCACTGTCATTCCCCGATCCTTGGATTGAGCACGCAACAACCGTCGCGTTGTCTCGGTACACGGGCAGAACCTCCCCATATACCGAGACTCCACAAGGCTACAAAACAGTATAATAATCCTTCCTAATACACAATCCATCAAAAATAAGAAAAATCATATAACAATACACATACAAAGGACCCATTCTGTCCATCCCTATACACACAAGCACACATCAGCATATAATTGGGGAGAGGGTACCTGTACATGCAAGCATGCAATATGGTCATCTTAGCCATTCTAGAATTTCTCAGTATAAATAAAGCATTTAACATACAAAAAGTCTCAAATCATAGTCGTAGGATTTTACTAACACTTGCCTAAATAAAACAAGCTAGTATTAGTAAAGTCCAAACAATATAAAATGTACAAAATTTCGTGAAATCGAAAGAAAGTATCGAAATTCAATATTACAAGCCAAATGTCCCACTCAAACAATGAGCTTTTACCAAAAATGAAATTTAAAAGAAAATAAACAAGTTTCAAACTAACTCCAACACAAACTATGTAAGGATTCCACCAATACTTGCTCCTATATATGAAACAAGTATCACTTAAATCCCTACCAAAAGAATTATACAAGTCTTCTATTCTATGGATTTCAGTTCAACCCAAAATAACCTTACATCACTATATACCTACACAAGTCAGTTGATAAGTCTTCCCAAAATCTCCAATTTCTGTCGCAAGCCTAAACTTTCTCTGAAAGATGTAAAAGAGAGGGGTGAGTATTGAGAAATACTCACTGAGTGGAGTGCAATGGTATAATTGTGTGATAAATGAGGGGTGAATGTGGAAGAGTCAAAGTATATCTCAAATTCATGCAACAAGCATTTACAAATCAAGTATCCAATGCAAATGGCACAGATTCATTTATAATTACATAGGATGCATTCGTAATTCAAATTTTCATTTCAGACATCCCACAATCACAAATAATTTCATATAAAACATGTAAAAATCATTCAAAATCATTTATAAAATATTTTAAAACCATTTTGCTCATTTATAACATAACGGACCATCCACTCACTTCTAGGGAAGGTACTCACTTCCTATTTCTACAATTAATCCAAAATGACTCATTTCGAGTCTCCAAAGGTCAATCTAGACCAATCAACACAATTAATCATCAATTAAGGCTCCATTAAAGGGTTTTCAAATTTTCCCCCATTTAAAATAGTCTTAATTTACACAATCACATTTCTAAGCTCTTGTTTCATCAATCTAGGATTACTTCCCCTATCAATGATTTTAATTTCCAATATTCCTCAATTTTACCAAATTTTCTCCTGAATTTACATAACCCTAATTTAATTCATGCCAATTTCAATTCAAACCCCAATGAAAGCTTTACAAATTAATCAAACAAAGCTCTACTACTATCTAAGACATTCTATCATACTATGCAGTCTAATTTATATCAAGTTCTAGATTTAACCTAAATAACTTCTTACAAAATTTCAAGAAAAATGCATTTCCTTCAAATAAAGCATATTTTTAGAATATATCTACACGTATTCTCAACCTAAATTCAACAAAATAGTTTAAATATTGAAGGGATTGAAAATCCCTTACCTACGGTTTTTTCGCAGTTCGCAATCCTCATCCGGATGCCTTCTCAGTCCATTCCGAGACTTGTAAAGCTTTCGATTCGAAGTAAAGTTCAGTAATCTAAACTTATTTACTAAGGAATTCGAAACCCTAGAGTTAGGGTTAGGAACCGGTCCTTACCTATGCGGAGAAAGAATCGCGGTTAGCCTAGGGCTCTTCGAACATGGTGCTATCGTGGCAGAGGGTAGCGAAGGTAGCAGAGAGCCTCTTGGCAGAGAGAGTAGTGAGAGCTCTGTGAGCTATCGCACGCGGAGGCAAGGAAGAATGTTTCGTTCGTGCGCGGATGAGAGAGACAGAGAGAAGGTGTGAGAGAGAGCGAGAGATGGTGAGATAGAGAGAGACAGAGTCGACAGAGAGCATGATAGACAGAGACGGAAAAGGGGGATGATGGTAGTGGTTATCGATGAACCCACCGGTGATGGGTGGAGAGAGGCAGAGGAGAGGGAGGCGAATTCGATGAAGACGAGAGAGCGAGCTCGCAAGAGGGAGAGAGAGCAAGGAGTGAGAGAGACCGATTAGGGCTGAAAGCCCTAATTGATGTAGGGAAATGGGGACACAGCGTTTTGAGTTGAAACGCTGCGTCTCCCCTCCTCTCATTTCTTCTCCTTTTTTTTATAAATATAAATATATATATTTTTATACTCTCATCATATTGATATTCTAAATTTACCAAGAATAGAATACACTACGAATTTGCAACACAGACGTTTTAATTATACCAAAAGTTCCAATTTAATTCCCAAAATCGAAAATCAATAAAATTAAAAGAAAAATTTTCTTTTATTATTATCAAAATATTTCATAGTACATCTTTAACACTGAATTTTCAGTGTTACATCCACTCTCAAGTCTAACTGATTCTCAAACTCGCTAATAACCTCCTGAGGCACCTTAATACCTTAGACTTGTGCGAGATCAGATAGACGTAACCGAAACGTGGGTAATTGTCTATGAATGCAATAGAGTACCCAACTGCATTTTAGGTTCTCATGTTCATAAAGGCCACGGATGTCGGAGTGAACCGACTACAATGGAGTCCCAGCTCTTATTGTAGTGTCGAATGGTTTTCTTGTAACTTTACCGCCTAGGCAAAACTGGTTAGCGGGTTCTACAAACCACTCACTACTAACCGGTTCATCCTCGCTCATGCTAAAAGGATAACAAGAAATACCATTGAAAGAAATTACTTCCAGTGCATATACTCCTTCACGGACCAAAGCAAAACCAATCAAAAAATTGTCGTAATTAATGAAAACTATAAAATTTCCAAATTAACAGAGCATATCCTAGACTGAAATCAAGTTTCATCGGACATCTGGAGTGTAATAAGTTTAAAGAATTTAGCAACTTTGCAATTCCAAGTTGCAAGTACTACTCCCTCTGATGTTGACAAACGCTCCGTTTGTAACACCGAAAATTCAGTGTTAGAGATATTTTGTAAAAAGTCTAGAAAAATATAAAGGAAAATTTTTGAATTTATATTGATTTTCGATTTTGGGATATTAATTTTAAATTTTTGGTATATTTTAAGTTGCAGTGTTTGCGAATCATAATAAACTCCATTTCTATGAAATTTACATTATATATATATAATTTATTTGTGTAATTATAAAAAAAAAATAAACAGAGGGGACACTGCATTTTGGATTGAAACGCAGCACCCCCCCTTTAATGAAATTAGGGTTAGAAACTCTAATTTCATTCCTTCTCCCCTTCGTCTCTCTCACTATCTTCGACTCTCTCACTTTCTCTCACTCTCCGTCGCTCTCTTCTGCCCCTCTCCACCACCCATCGACGGTTCCTTCACCGCCTAGCCATCGCCATCGTCTCCCCCTCTCCGTCTCTCTCTATCTCACTCTCTGTCCTTCTGTCTCTCTTTATCTCACCCTCTGTTTCTCTCACTCTATCGCTCACTGTCTCCCTCTCCCTCTCTATCGTCTCTCTCTCTATCTTCCGCAGCTGACACCTCCTTCCAATAGTCACCATCGCGCACGGCTGCCTGTCCGTCTCTCTTTCCCGCGTGCGATAACCCCTCTGTCTCTCTCCTTCGCACGCTTGCTTTGCTCTCTATCGAGAGTTTTCTGCAAGCTGCGCTGAAATCCCTAGACCGTGACCTACAAAGACCTACAGAGCTTCCAAAGCCCCTTAGGCCGCGACATGTGATTTTATCCCTAGCGCAGGTAAGGGCGATTCTCTGATTAATAGCCCTAGGGTTTGGTTCTTTAAGTACTACTAGAATTCATTTCGGTTTGGAAATACTATAGGTCTTGGACTGAACGGAATGTATTCGGAAGTTAGGGTTGTAAACTGCGAATTGTGAAACCCTAGGTGAGAGAAATTTCAATCCCTTCAATATTTAGACTATTTTTGTTGAATTTAGGTTGAGAACACTTGTATATATATTTTAAAAATGTGTTAGATTCGAAGGAAATGTAATTTCCTGAAATTTTGTATGAAATTATTAAGTTTAGGTCTAGAATTTTGTATGAATTAGACTGTATAGTATGGGAGAATGTGTTAGAGGATAATAGAACTTTATTTGGTTGATTTGTATAGCTTTCCTTGGAGTTTGAATTGAAATGGGCATGAAAAAATATATATATATTTGGGTAATGTAAATTCAGATAAAATTAGGAAAAATTGAGGAATATTAAGAATTTAGGATCATTAGTAATGCAAATGATCTTGAAATGATGGAATTGTGATGATTGATCTAGGTTAACCTTTGGAGACTCGAAAAGAGTCATTTCGTCTAGAATTGTGACAATATGGAGTGAATACCCTCCCTAGAGATGAGAGGATGGATTGTGTATCATATGAATGAGTAAATGATTTTAAATATGATTTATAAATTGAGTTTTGAAATGAATTTGCAAATGGAATTAAAATTGTTTTGTGATTGTGGTATGCCTAAAATGAAATTGTGAAATGACCATGACTCTGAACATGATTATTAAATTGTTGCACCATGTTACTTTGGGATATTCAAGTGAATTGTGAAATATTACTCTACTTTATATTTGAGCATGCATTGATTGATAAAAATGAGTTTGGTAACTCATGTGAATTGTGAAATATTGCTATACTTTATATTTGAGCATGCATTGATTGATAAAAATGAGTTTGGTAACATGGTGCTAGGAAAAAGGACTGTAGTTCTGAGTCCTGCCACGGACCAGTCCGTTGGGGCGGCGTGATTTGTGCTGACTTGTGATTACATTAGAGACTTGGAGGTGGCGAGATGGAGAGCCCCCCGGGTCGGACGGATGACGTGGTAGCACCCCACAAAAAAAGTTTCGCGCCAACACCAATGGGGAAGGGGAGTTTTATGTAAAAATCATAGAAAACCCTTTGGCGGATCCTGCCAATGGCCATTGGTGGGATAATATTTTCGGCACACCCAAAAAATTTTGAAAAAATGAGATTTGACTTATTGAGTTGATTTTATGAATTATGGTGGATTGATATGAATGATTTTATGAGATTGAATTTCGTTATTGCATTAAATGATAGTTGATACATATATTTGGCATTACTACTTCACCCCTTATTTATATAATACATGCCACTACACTCCACTCCACTCACTGGGTATTTTAAAATACTCACCCCCTTCTTTCAAATCCTTTTCAGAGGAAGGATATACCGTGGCTAGTATCAATTGATTCAGAGATATTTTGGTAATCCACGATAGGTATCGATAGTGGATTTTATTTTTTTTGAGACTTGATGAAGGTTCATTCATGGAAGGAAGCTATTGTACTATTATTTTGAAAGTTTGGATTTAATTGATACTTGTCGTTTCTTTTGGGACAAATATTGGTAGAATCCAAGCTTGGTTTACGTGAAAAATGTTTATATTTGTTTAAAACTTATTTTTACCAAACTTATTGTACTTATTTGGGACATTTAGACTTTCATTGAGATTATTGAATATTTTTTTGAGATTGTGACTTTGTGAAACTCTGAAATGGCTGGGAAGGCCACATTGCATGTATGCATGTATAGGATCCCCTCCCTAAATGTGTGTCGATGCATGCTTGTGTGTACAGGGATGGACCGGATGGGTCATTTGCATGCAAGTTGTTATATGATTTATTGGTTTGATGAGTTTATTGTTTTGGAAGATTAATTGAACTATTTGAATGTCTTGCGCTATCCCAGTATATGGGGAGGTCATGCCCCTATGCCGAGATAACGCGGTGGTTGTTATGTGTTCGACGGGAGAGTCGGGGCGTGACACCGTTTCTCCATGTAAATTCTCCTACTCGAGGACTTACTCGGTGAAACTTTATATGTGCGCTCTTGTCTTGAGCTACATGGTCGGTTGCTCCTGTGTTTACTATCCACGAAGGAGAGAAAACAGTGAGCATCTCAAACCATGTCAAGAAGAAAGAGTTAATTTTTGCTCATCACATTTATGAGCGAAATGACCAAGTCTACTACGAAGGTAGCATTACACCTTGGTCCCATCCAACTCATTCTTTCTGTGCTTTAATATTTTGTTGCCGGTTTTCTCAGATAGTTTCTTCTTACTTAAACCTCGAGTCTATTACACATGCTTATACCTTTTGTATTTGGTGCCATAGAAGTCCTTGCTCAACTCCATTGCATAAGCATGACCCAAGTATAGCCTACTCGCCTCCAGATGCTCCTATTCAAGCTCACTGTGTCTATTCACATTAGTGAAAGTACGAATACTTTCATCGTATGTGAAATAGATTTCATGGTCTCCCATGAATCAGGTAAAGAGCTAGATCGCACCCAGCATTAGAAAAGATATCCGAAATAGGCTCGTTCACGTTCTCTAACTCGGCGATCATACTCGACCTTTTCATCAAATGTTGCATCATCATATGATCAACCATTTCTTTATAAGTTATTAAACTTATAAGTCAGTATCCATCTCAGGATCTGTAAGAGCAGCACAATGCTCTTTGTAGGGAGAGCCAAACCGATAAAGCCATAGGAGATAGCTCATAGATTGGGATCTCATGATCGCACATCATACCAAGGAGGATTGCACTAACTCGGCCATCCTTCCTCTTCCATGCATGTAATGTCTTATAATCCCATCTCTCTGAGGTGTGGTATCCTCCCCGGAGTCCACCATCTCATGCCTTAGAATTTCAGTTAGATCTTGATTCTCGAGAACAAACTGAATATACCGATAAAAAATCTTGTAATTATCACCATTCAGTTTTATCCTCCTTGTAAAGATCTAATATGACAATTTTTCAAGTAGTCTTTGAGACTTTAGTGACTTATCGATGCTTATTCTCACATTTTGTGCATCTTATGAATCAACAAGACCCAAATGATTCAAATACAGACCCCAAGACGAGCGTATGAATCAACAGACACCATACATCACAATCTGGGATTGCATCTCATCATTCAGACTATGATTCGGTACACAAAAACCCACAAAAAGTCACTTTTATGGATGAGGACCCTCAAAAATTGGAAAAATTCCAAATCTAAAACGACCTAATGCGCCGTCAGCGGCTCGTCCCTACGTGCCTGCACGCGCTAGGGACAGCTTCTAGCGCATGCCAGATGCGTAGCGCGTTTGGCACGCGCGCTCTGCGGGTCGGCGCACGTGCCAGACAAGCAGGTGCGTGGGTCACGTGCCTACACGTGTGTGACCCGTGTGCGTGGATCGGTTCGGACCCGGGAGAGCGGGTTGGATCCCGGGTCCGGTTTGGGTTCACGGCTCGGATTCGGTTCGCGGTCGGGTATGGGTCCGGTCGGTCCCCAACCAGGACCGGGTCACGTGGCTCATGCGCCTCTGTGCGTGTGAGCTACACATGCCCTTCCCTTGCGCTGGACGCGCCTGCCTCGCACGTGCAGCACACGCGCCTGGGAGTTGGGCTCGTCTTCTTCGCCCGATAGCTTTTGCAATCGGGCTTTCGATCCAGTTGTCGGAAATACCCAATTCTGACATCGTTTTTACTGGATTTTTTATGAAATCTCTAATTCCTTTTATTCCAAGCATCATTGACTTGATTTTTGGAATAATCGCACCCTAATCTCGGCGTATTTTGAGTCCAAATTCCAACCCTCCGCGGCCAATTTTGAAACCCCATTTTCCGGTAATAACAATATGCAATATATATGTCAAAACATAGAGCATGAAGAAAGGAACACAGATCTACTATTTTCATGCACTGATTTACCCTAAAACTCGACAAATCTAGGGTTGAAAGATTCGATCACTATTCACGACCGAAAACTTTAACCAAAATTTTCTTGATCTAAACGTATTCAAAAAATTACGAAAAAATTATTTTGGTGATCTACGTGACATGGGTAACATAGTGGTATAATCGAATTCACGAAACTCATTCGTGAACCGAATCCTAAATTTTATACCCTATATTTTTATATCCGAAAAATAAATTCCGAAAATTATTTTTAATAATCCAACAATTGCTCTGATACCAATGTTTGATATTTTAGTGACTCACACGTACAGCGGAAGCAATTAATAATTTTTGGAAAAATAAAAGTGGAGATCGGGTATAGGATAAATACCTTATATATAAAGTCTCCCAAAATCGATCAAACCGTTCAACATATCCCTCAATCGGATCTCACGGTCGGGATGGTGATCGCGATATTAATTGAACAACCATCGCAATGTTATGACATCGCAATCCTCAGTTCGGCAATCCGAATAACATGAAAAATTCCCTACTCGGAATTTTTCTCAAACCCTCTACATTCTCTCTCTAATGGTTAATTCTAGATCCGTAGGAAATTCACCTCTTGACCTAGAATAGGGTTAGACCTTCCTTATTCAATTAATTCCCACACAATGAAGGGAATTAATTGATTACCATACATAAAGGAAAGTAACCATAATATGCATGGAAATGGGTGTTACCCCATTTCCATTTTAATTCCAATAAAGGAATATTACCATAGGTAAAATGCCCCAACTTGGGCATTTACCAACACAATACATGAACATCAAGTACTTGATTTGGCGTCTTTATGTATACAATCTCAAATGGCGTCTTCCCTGTAGCACAATGTTTGGTATGCAAATTTGGCTTGAGCCAAACTTGTGACTACAAAATCTCCAAATCAAGTTCCCCAAAATTCAAGTCAATCACTTAATGTGACCATTGGTTTGAGGATGAGCTTTACTAATCTTCAATAAGGAATTAAACATCCTCCACAAGGTAGGCCAACGGTGACTAAACATGATCAAATGTGATGGATTTGGGCACTTCATGCAACTTCACAACCTCTTGAAAGAACTTCTTCCTCGTATTGACTAGATTGGTTGTTTTCTTGCAAAAAAGTGAAATGTGTTGTCTTCGAATATCAATCAACCCTAAAAACTATGGAAGTAGGAAGACATGTAAAATCCAGTAACGTGAGTTTGCTCGGAAGTTTGACATATATTATACCTTTGCACAAAGTTGTACACATTTTTCTTCAATCATGGTCAAATGTATCCTCCAGAGTTGCTATTTCCCTCATTTTAGAATCCCAGATACACTTCTCTCTAAGTAAAATTTTGGGATAAACAATTGATCTCCTTTCATCATGTGTTCATCGAACACATGTAAATCACTTCAAGCTCTTTCATTCCAGCATTTATCTTGAGCCTCTTGAAAATCCAGATTATTAGCTTAGAAGTCCTTCAAGGACCCAAATCCGACCTTCTCATCTGATAAGTAATTAAGAGGATTTTTCTACTCAATATGTTAATCATCTTATTTTGGTTTGGCTACCCACATACCCAAAGCCTTACACATCAAGAAAAGGAGCTTTCAGCGTTGGATTCCATTGCTGAAAATAATTTATCCGTCACTGATTTCTTTCAGCGACGGATTCCGTTGCTGAAAATAATTTATCCGTCGCTGATTACTTTCAGCGACGGATTTATTCCGTCGGTAATGTTCACGTTGAAAGTAACATCGCAAATTTCAGTGACAAAAATAATTCGTCGGTGATTTTTCCATGTGAATAGCGACGGATCATGCCGTCGCAAAACAAAAGTCGACGCTAATCTGATGCTGATATCGGATCTATTATAAACAGATTAGCGAGGAAAAATATCCGATGCAAAGGTAATCTGTCATTAATCCGTCGTAAATCAGGCAATGGACTAGCCAGAGTTTGCGACGGATTACCGAGGGAAACATTAACGACCGAAGAAAAGCTTTGTTGATCCGTCGCTAATAATTGTCTGTGTTTTTTAGAATCAGGGATGGATCTCCGACGGTTGCTATGGCGAGTGATGGGTTATCAGTTGCTGAACCCTTGCTAATTAGCGACGGTTCTGCGAGGGATTTTGTCACTCGGTAATTCTGTTGGTAATCCGTCGGAGAAGCGTTGGCTCGACGACACAAATTTGCATGGGATCAACGATGAAATGGTTACCAACGGACAAAATCTATCGGTAATTCGTCGGTGATGTAATGGTTCTACCCTACAATTCTACTACTATATGTCTAAATCTCAAACCTGTAACTTGGATTAAGCTGTTCCATTCCAATTCACATATTCCCATAGTTCAAAATAAACCTTAAAAGTAACACAAACTCGTGTTACGAAACTTCAATGCCTCAACAGATATAAAAAAAAATTTAATTAATTCAAGGTTGCATGTTGGCAAGTTGCGATGTGTACATCACATAACAATATACAATGAAGCAGAATTCGTAATGTTCAAATATGAAATCATAAAAGAAATAACAAATCGTAATGTTTGAATGACATAAGTACATGAACATAAAACCATCAAACTTACTGAGCAGGGGGATTTGAATCTGGAGGCTGGGTGCTATCAAAGTTAGGTGATGTATGTTGGATACCTATTTGCATTAGGATCTGAAGAATTTGTGCCTCAGCTTGTTCTTTGACCTGACTTTGCACTTCTTCCAATAGTTCACTCTGCATGTTACTCCTCATTTTAGCCATAATTTTGGTCCGCATGTTACTCCTCATTTCAGCCATAATTTCATCAACCTCCTCCTTAGTGTACATTTGTGACGAAGCCATGCGTGGATATAAAGTGGCAGCTGAGGAATTATGTGAAGGTATGGCATCAGTTCTCTCTCCAAATCCATAGAGATGTCCCTTCATTTGACCCCCAGTGATCTCACAAAATGATCCGACATCAAAGTCTGGCTGCGAAGTGCTATCTGATCCATATTTCTCCTCTAGCAATTGTTTGTACTTGCCTTAAATGAAGCATATATAGTTATATTCATTAAATGATTAATAATACAGAATTATCTATAATTGAATAATACCGAGAGTGTCTTACACTAATAGCTTCAGACTTCTTGTCAACAAACTCCCCCTTCCCCTTGTCACGCCTATGCGTACGATTGAAGAGTTCAAGATGGGAAATGAGTTGCGTACTTTCATGAGCCTAAAAAGAGTTAGAAATCATTAGTAATTTTAGGGGTACAAAAATGAGGAAGAATATGTAAAAAAAAAAAAAAAATTAATATGATCCATCCTTCGCAGGTGTGTAGCAAATGGAATGGAACCAGATGTGTACTTTGTGATTTCCCCCTCTTTTTCTGTTGATCGGTTTAGTTTGGCAGCGTTTGATTTCTGTTACTACTTGAAAGTACTCCAATGATTCTCAATTAATTCATTCCAAACTACAGCTGTCATAAACATAGGGGGATGACCTTTGGTATCCGATATATTTGTGGTTCCAAGGGCTTGCATAGCTTGCCTCCTCACTGACGAAAGCATATCAGAATATCTTCGGCTGCATGAAACTTTTTACGCATTATATATTGCAACCGACTGTTCGTTTCGCCACGTGAAGGTTTGCTGCTCATAATAAGTAGGGAAACAAATAAACTTTACAAAGAAGTAGGAAATGTAAATCAGAATTATAGGTTAAAAAATCACCCTATAATTTGTGTAGCATGTAAAATTCAACATGGCAGCTTACATTAATAGACTTATATATTACAACCCTCTATAGTTTGTTTGTATGCTCTCGGCAAGGGCAGAAACATTAACTGGAGCATGACATACATTGATAGAGTGGTCATGTCATTCTTGTAGTTTTATTCAAATAATGCATGCAGAGATGTAAATTTATGTTCTATTCCAACTGTTGGCTTGATGCACTCGATATAAATTTATGTTCTATTAGAATGCCAGCTTTTGCCATGCTAGTTTATGAGAGTGCTATCACCAAATCTCAAACTTACAAAGCACAACACACATAGGGGATGCGGACATGGCACTACATTTTGCACATTTGCATGATTTGGTAAAAGATAACGGGCCATGACATGTCATCCACATGTAAAGTAAAGCATTTTGAGTTTCATAGTAACTTTTAATTGGCATTTTATTCTTCATGTTTTTTATTTACTGGGAAGCCAACCTTTGAATTAATTTGTGTCTGAGATTATTTATGCATCAGTAAAAGTTGTCCCGTAAATTTATGTCAATAACAATATGTTATTAAATGTGGACATGGTGTGTCCTCAAAGTGTCCTACCAGGACATGGCTCTTTATAAATGTGCATGCAGCATAGCTCAAACCAAGTAGTGTTTTTTTTTTTTTCCCCTTCTTTTTAAGGTTGTAACTATTTAATTGCTTCCTTAGGTGATAGGATTCATGAAAGAAAAAGGCCCCTGAAATAGTCTTTCCATTTAATAATGTGATTTTGTGGTTTGTTTTTTCAGGTGGAGTTTGCTGGGGGTCCTATGTGTTGGAGTACTCGGACATTTTCTGCTCTGGCTGGTAACGGAAATTTTACTGACTGAGTTCTCACTTTTGTCCAAGTTTTAGATTAAATATATTTATTCCAAGTAAGTAATTGTGTTTGTTAAGGTGGTGGAGCATATTGTAATGGCCAGAAGATTCATGTGAGTGAAACTACTAAGGTGGGGTATTAACCAAATATTACGAATGTTTTGTATTTAGTCTTTCAATGTTCCTTCTATATCTATTTACATGTTTCGAAAGTTACCTTGTTTCCAACTCGTGGATGTTAGACTTGTTCAATCTTATCACATCGATATTCCTTTGCTATTTGATTTTGTCTAAATTTATGTTGGGATGGAGACAAATAAAGAGAAGGATGAGGGATTTTCTTGCAACAAAATAGAATGCAATAAAAGGAAATGTTAAGTGAAGGATGTTTGTACATCTAAACCCAAAGGTGGATTGGGTATTAAAACACTAGTGTCTAAGAACTTAAGTTTGGTGGATAGATGTTCAAGGAGGTCCCTTTAGATCTAAATTCATTCTGACATTGTCACTTTAAGTAAGTGGATGGGACACAAAGTCCACCATTAGTGCTACATTGCTTGTTTTAGGTAGTATTATTCGATTTGTGACAGATTCCTTGCTATTGGATTTATTTATTTAATTATTGTCTTTTCCCTTGAATGTGAAAAATGGGAAAGGATCTATTTGCGAATTAGCACAATGGAGATGCACGCATACAACGTTGTCTTTAATCAAAAAATCAACAAGGATCACATCACAGTGAAAAATTTGACGGGGAAACCAAGGGAACATATGCAGACAAAAAGAGTAGGAGTTTATTGCAATCTTCAAATAACTCCTGCAGTCCCTCCATGCTAACAAAATATTAGGAAAGGGGACCATCTTGTTTTTCTGTAAGGTATCTTAGTGTGTGCTGTTACTAAACAACAGCAAGCTAGAGGAAGTAAGGATGGTGTAAATTAGATGATGAATGAGGAGAGAAGAGGAAGAGTATAAGGTTGGACAAATTAGGGAGAGAAGGAGAAGCTGGGATTAGAGAGAGAGAGTAAGCTGAGAGAAAGAGAGAACAATTGAGTACATTCATTACCATGCTTTTGCAATTCATTTTACATGCACTTCTACAACTCTTTAACAAATTCTTAACTGAAGAAAAATAATTTTTTGAAATAAATACTAACCTGAAACTTCTCCCAGAGGCCGGTCTTGATCTTTTTTGGCACCATGCTCCATGTAGGGCATGCCCCAGAAAGATGTCCTAATGGCCTCAGTAATAACACGGACAACTTTAGGATCAAGAAAGCTAAATCCGAACAAAATATTGTAATTTAAAACATTAAAGTTACCTGAACAAAATAAAATTTAATTAAATCAAAACTTGAATGACTTACGTATGATTAGCCAATTTGATATATGTTCTGCGATCTAAAGTGATTGGCACATTAGTTTCACGATTTGGGCCTCTACCGTGAGTGCTGGACAAACCGACAGTAGGGTCAACCTCAGGAATGAGAGCGTCATCCTGAGCAACATTCTCCGCCGTATAACTAAAGTGCGTTGACCCTCTACCGCTCTCACTGCCGCTCCTAGAGCTTCCCCCAGACCTCCCTCCTCTGCCTCGAACCATATCTGTTTTACATAACAACATTGGTTAGCACAAATTGAATAACAAAACATTGAGATAAATGTCAGATATTAAAAAAAGATGATACAAATAAAGAAATACAAACAACGTTACGTTATAAATACACCATACAATAGTTAAACAATAATTACACTATAATGTCAATGCTACAAAACCATATACGTCGGAAATTGAAAACATACAAATACATAAGTCAAAGCAATATCTACTTATTCCATGTCATTGTTGCCATCATCGGAACAAAATTCTCCATCTCCCTCTGTTTCGGCCGAATCAAACTCTTATTCTTTTTCCTCCTACTCCTCATCTTTTTCTTCATCATCATCTTCTTCTCCTTCAAAGTGGTTTTGTTCATCTTGTGGTACTTCACTAAAGGTTACCTCTTCTATTGCTCCATCAATCACAAATCTTGAATCATCACGTTCATCGGTACGCTCAACAACTATAGGAATTGATGGTTCATCTTCTTGATAAAAGGTTTCAGCTACAAGCGGAAGTATTATCCCATCATTTGTTGCCCGTCAAGTCTTAGTTTTACATACAACCCACCAATCACTTCTCTCTTTCTTTTTAGAAGTGTATGGTGTGTAGTACACTTGTTGTGCTTGTGATGTCAACATAAAAGGCTCATCAAAATGCAGTCTTGATTTATGATTAACTTCAACAAGACCGTGACGAGGGTGCACCCTAACTCCTTTTTCAGTATCATACCAAATGCACTTAAATAAAACCAGTCTGTTACCAATTCCAAAGTAGTCTAATTCTATGATATCAATCAACATGCCATAGAAATCATGTTCAAAATCATTATAACAACTCCCTTTCACACATACACCACTATTCATCGTTGATTTATCCTATCCATACTCATGTGTATGAAACTTGAAGCCGCTAACAAAATATCCTTTATAACATTTCACTGAGCGTGAAGGCCCTTGTGCTATATCTCCTATATTTTTAAAGACATAATTTCTGTCATTTGTTACCTATTAATAAAAGAAAGAACTATGACATTGTTAGATAAAATGATGACATCACTCTTAATTGAAATTTGTATAAAGTTGTAAAAATAATGCACTACTTACAAAACGTCTTAACCAACTTGCGAATTCGTGTTTACGCCTTCTTTCAACTTGCTCAGCTGTAATATTTGGATTTTCTTGTCTAACAACATCATCAAAAATCCTACTCAAAACATCGATGCAACACGTCATTAACTTTTAATATCTAATTCAAGAGAAAATGTTATCGAGTCTCAAGAAACATACTCTATAAATTCATTGAGCTCAATACAATTCAATAACACATATATCACTACAACCTTATACTCAGATTCAGAGAGAAATCTATGATGACACTCCCCAATTGGACAACTAGCGAGAGAAAATATTGATAATTTGCCCATAGATTGAATAGCTCCCCCATCATCATTTTGAGGAACTCGATTCAACTTTGTTTGAATATACGGTTCAAAGTAAAAGGAACAAAATGTTGAAATCTCCTCAATAATGTAATCCTCACATATGGAACCTTCAACGCAGGTTTGATTTCGCACTTTTTTCTTTAAGCGAAACATACACCTACAAAATATTATACTTTAATTATCAAATTAATTAATATTGTTAATAAAGAAATTATTTTGAAACATTACCTCTCAAATGGATACTCCATCTGTACTGAACAGGTCCTCCCACTTTGGTTCATAAGCTAACTGAACCGACAAATGCTCCATATTATCAAAGAATATTGGGGGGAAGATTTTCTCAAATTTACAAAGGGTCTTGACTATATTTGTCTCCAATATCACCATATGTTGTTTATGCAACTCAGTCAAATACAAGTCTCTAAAGAAATTACTGAGTTCTGTTATAGCATCCCATACAGTATTTGGTACAATGTCATGTAAGGCAATAGGGAGCAATCTCTGCATAAATATGTGACAGTCATGACTTTTTATCCCATAAAATTTGCAATCTTCCAAGCTCACACACCGAGACAGGTTTGAAGCATATCCATCGGGAAACTTCAAAATTTTAACCCATCGACATACATCTAATATTTGATCTCTATGTAATGTGTATGCTACTTTAAACTTCCAAATCCTCATATTCACTTCGCTGAATTGTAATTTTTGGCATTTGCAATACAACTCCAAATCAAGCCTTGCCTTAACGTTGTCGTTTTTCTTTTAACATCCATAATAGTGTTGAAAACATTTTCAAACACATTTTTCTCTATATGCATCACATCCAAGTTATGGCGATAAGAAGTGTTCGCCAATAAGGTGTCATGCCCCGATCCTCGGATCGACCACGCGACAACCGCCGCGTCGTCTCGGTACATGGGTAAAACCTCCCCATCTACTAGAAACGTTTACAAAACATTCGACATCAAGTTTTCGGTATTACATAAGGTAACTCCCAAAATATACTTCTTTTCACCCAGTTATGTTCAACCCCAAAACCTTGAATAGTCTATTTGTTATATTTTGTGCCAAAGATAATATCTGGAAGATAAGAAATGCGAGAAAACATTTCTTTACTAGAGAGTTGAGGCGGAGGCACATCAAAATCAATTTTTCCCTTTCAAAATTTATCTCTTTGCTTTCGATATGGATGATTAATAGGAAGAAATTGATGATGACAATTGAAAAATGACTTTTTTCGTCCATTAGCAAGAACAAAACTCTTCGTGTGCTCCATGTAATAAGGGCAGGCTAACTTCCCATGAGTGTTCCAGCCAGACAGCATTGCATAAGCAGGGAAGTCACTTATTGTCCATAGAAGTGTTGCCCCTTATTTGAAAGTTTTGTTTTCTTGAAATATCATAAGTGTTAACACCTTCTCTCCATAACATTTTCAATTCCTCAATCAAGGGTCTTAAGAAGATATCAATATGCTTGGTCAGATTTCTTGGCCTCGGGATAATCAGACTTAAGTAAATGAATGGTTGCTTCATACACATGGAAGGAGGCAATTGTACACAGTTATGAATATTGGCCAACAAGAGTAAGGAATTGTTGACTGTCCAAAAGGGTTAAAGCCATCTATGCATAACCCTAAGCACACATTTCAAGGTTTAGAGGCGAAGAAAGGATGGGTACAATCAAAATGCTCCCACGCTTCACTATGGGCTAGGTGTGTAATAACTTCATCGTCACTACGTTGATTCTTAGCATGCCATGTCATGTGCTCTGATGTAGCTCTTGACATATAAAGTCGTTGAAGTCTTGGTGTTAATGGCAAGTAACGTAACACCGTTGTAGGTACTTTCTTTCGTCGTCCACTATGTCCATTTCTTATTTTATATCGAGAATAACCACATACTACACACTTCGTCCTATCCCGATTTTCTTGATAATATAACATGCAATAATTTTCACATACATCTATCTTCTCATATCCAAGTCCAAGTTTTTTCAATAGTTTCTTTGCTTCGTAGAAATTGCTTGTCAACTTAGAATCTTCCGATAACATTGTTTGGATAATCCTATTCATCCGATCAAAACATGCCTGACTCATGTTGAACTCTGACTTGCAATTCAACAACTATGACACAGCTGACAACATCGTTTACATTTTGCACCTATTCCATACTGGCTCTTTAGCAAATTTTAACAACTCATAAAATATTGCCGCATCCGGATTAGGTGTCTCAGTATTGTCAACATTCATGCCATCATAACTACAATTCCAATAAATTTGAGGGCCTAACGCATCCACAACTAAGGATCTATATGGAGCCTCCATATCCTCTCTACATCTAGATGATGGTCCTTCCATTGATTCTTCATTTCTGACGTCTCCATGACAAATCCATTTGGTGTAACCATTAAGAAACACTCGTGAAAACAAGTGCACCGCGACATCATCTCGACTACAAAATTTATGATTCTAACATTTCTTGCAAGGAAAACTAATATTGCATCCATCTATGAACTGATGTTGAGAATATGCAAAATTCAAGAACTTATTAACACCCTCTACAAATTTATCAGTCAAGTACCCATTACTTAAACGACGATACATCTAACTACAATCATTTGACCCCATTTCAAAGTACATACTATAAAGAAATAATGAATACATTCTCAGAATTCCCTTTATGCAAGAAAATAATTACTCCCTATACATGCGATACTTTTGCATGTTTATCACACACTCCTCAATGTTCATAACTCAAATTCAACCTTAGTGTTAGTTTTGCATATCGTAGTGTAGATCAAACTTTCACATGTCAATTAGGTTAATTATAAGAATGGGAATCCATTGATCTTCTAACTTTATTTTGTAGTGATTTAGTTATTAATAACGCCAAAAACAATATCATACAAAGTGAAGTTAGCCAACATGTGTGTCATTAACCATCATTTGTCTCATGGATGCCAAAAACAAAATCCATTGATCTCGTGTTATTAAAACATGAGAGGAAAGGAAAGGGATAAATACCTTGAACCAAACTCGAGCAAGCTGATAGACTCAAAATTGGTAGCTCTAAATTTGAACCAAAAACCAAAAGGTTTGCATCAATAATTAGAAGAACATGAAGATGTAAGCAAGAACACAGAAAGATACACCTAGTGCACTAAGACTAAAACCTAACAACAGAACATTGGTCTGGCTAGACTACTAGGAAGCGAAGAAAGCAAAATGACCAAGGACATTTAAGGCAGCAATAAGCAAAGAAGACCAGCCAAGATAGAAATCAAGTAACTCTATTTAGCCCCCTCGACTACCCTTGCCAGCAATAACAGCCTTCTGAGATTGAACAAGACCAAAAACATCAAAGCATTATGAGACGTGGAATAACATGCATTTGTGAAATTACATACTCTCCAAAAATGAAAAACAGAAGATGAAAAGTGGCACAAACCGGGCAATGGCTTCAAGTAGACTCAGAGACCCAATCCACGGCTCAGACATATGGCAAACTAGAAGAAGTGATCCACATATTTGATCTCTGCACCCACCTAATGTTGGTAGCACAAATTTAGTTGTAATGTTATTGTGATTCACGAACCCTAAAATTTTGTAAAACCTTAAAAATTTTGGAAAAACCCTAAAAATTTGAAGAACCCTAAAATTTGGTTCTTCGATGGCAAACCCTACAACTTTAATTGTAAATGCAAATCATGTGACGGTCGAAAAATAGACTTTAACTTGCAACGGATTAGCTGATTTTGAAGACTGGAACGACGGAGTGCTTACCGTCGACTGAGACTAGTGCCGGTGAAGTCGAAGGTGAACCCTAAAGCCGATGATGAGACTGAATACGAACTCAAAGCTCTGAGGTTAGAAATCATGAAATAACGACAGCTCTGAAGCTAGGGCGATCGATACAGACGATGATTCGCGGAGATGAACAGAGCATAGACAGAGAGGGGAAAAAAAACCAAGTCCAAAGCAATCGTCAGTTTTGGGGGGGATAAAGTTATATTAACGACGGATTACCGATGGAAAATTTTTCATCTATAATTTCCATTGCTAAGTTCGATGCAGCGTTATCTGCCAAAATACCGCGGGGTTTTTTCATTGAGTCAGCGACGGACTTAGCGATGGAATATTATCCGTCTCTATTCTGTCGTTAAACCCGTCGGTAATTTGTCCTCAGGTGGTCGCATTGAACCGTAGCGATCGAATCAGCGACGAATTATTTCTGTCAGGGTATCTGTCAGTATTTCCCTCACTAATCTGCTTAATAATTGTTGCCTTCCTCGATCGATAAACCATCGTAATTCTATCGTAGTTTATGACGGATTTCTTTCCATCGCTAAATTCCGACGCTGAAGCTCCATTTTCTTGTAGTGTTATGATCAGAAGATAACACAAAATCATGGTTAATCAAATAGTTTTTCTATATATTCAAAACCAAACTATAGCATAGAACTCGTTATCATAGCTACTCCACTTCATTATCACCGCACTTGATTTGTCGCTAAAGAAAGTTGTTGATCACTTCTCTTGAGACAACACTCTAACTATCCCAAAAAATTAATATAGATTTACAAAACTTCAAATTTACTTCAAGTTTGAGATACATATATATATATATATATTCTTTCTAGTGATAGTAGATCAACTAAATGAGGATCCTTGCAAATAAAGTTATTGGATGAGATATAACAAATAAAGTTATTAAATGTTCAATTGAAACATAATGATAGTATCTCATAATGATATACTTTAAACATCTAGCCTCATAATAAAATTTATGAGATATACTTTGAATACAGTCACATAATATCTATTTTTAATTATTAGATGAGCAATTGCACATTTGAATTGAAATTATCAGGGTTTGATCAATCATACATTTATATATACTTCTTTTAAAAGTTACACAAATGTCACCAAAATTTACATAAATGATGATATTTAAAAATACTATTGAAAATTTTTAAAATGTATCTGCCGCTTAAAAATTATGTTTGCCCAATCTCGATCATCTACTTTTTATATTTTTTATTTCACTTTTTAATATAAATTTATATTGATAAAATCCCTAATATCAATAACAAGCATGATCATAGATGGAAGATGAGCCACACATTAATTTTGTGAGTTAGACTGTAACACTGAAAATTCGGTATTTGAAAATCTTTATTTAATTATTAACTTTTTTTTTTTAAATTACGCAAAAGAAATCAGATTTTAATTGAAATTTGAATTTTTGGAGATAACACCAAAAAATTTAATGTCTTGATTTTTTTATTTCACTCAAGTGCCAACTATTGGAAATTTTCAAATTTTGTTCTTTTGTATGTTTTGTGCAATTTTAAAATAATTGGTAAGTGGTTAAATATATTATAGTTTATATAAATAGCAAAGAATGAAGTGGCTTGATGGTGCAATTACGTTTTGGGCAATGTTGAGGTTGTTGAGGTCATGGGTTCTTTGGGATTTTCTTCCAAAATTTCAAAGACAAGATGAACGGTGGAACCATGGACATTGGGATAGTGGAACCGTGAGAGTTGTGCATATGGAAATGTCATGACCAAATTGCCCTCCAAATATTTAAATCAGACTTAAACTATGAGAGGGGTAAAACAGTAATTTTAACTCCAAATTATTATAAAAAAATGGCAAGCTCATACAGTGGAACCGCCTAAGGAGAGAACATGGCATGCGCGGTGGAACCATATTGCCCAGGCGGTGGAACCGTGTGTGAGTGGAAAATGACCAAAATGCCCACAACCTTGATAAAACTTGATATAAAAAGGAAGGGGAACATAGTAATCTCACAAATCCCAATTACATTTATTTCATTCTCTTCGTCTCTCTTGAAACTCTCTTCTCCCACTCTCTGCATTCACTCTCTTGCTCCCACACTCTTGATTTTTCTCTCTAGAAATCAAATACCCTTCATTAAATCACTCCAACACTTCAAGTAACTATGTAACGGGAAGATTCAAAGGAGAAGTCTAGGGTTTATTCTTCGAATGGGAGAAGTTAGGGTTTTTGAAACCTAACCCCAAAATTAGGTAATTTCTCTTCCCGAGTCTTGGGTTTAACTTTCTTATTAATAGATTAAATTGCGTTGTTGAGATTTGATCGAATTTCAGTTAGAGAACGAAAAACCCTAAAACTGTAAATAGTAAAAATTTGGGGCAAAATGAAATGGAAAATCTTATAAGGTCAAAATGAAAAATATTCCAATGATCTGGACTTGTATAAGTGGTGAAATGTTAGGGCAAGCATGAAAACTTGAATTTCTAGAATGGATAGCTTGAACTTATTAGGGTTTTTCAATTATAACTCTTTATGCACAATGGTAAATGGAGTAAAGTTTGTTTCTGTTGAAATTAGACATCTAGAGCTTTAAAATGACATATGATTTGAATGGAATGGATGAGAATTGGATTTTTGATGATTTTTCAAAAGTGACATGTTTTGCAAAAGTTATTCTGTTCTGTCTTGTTCTGCTTACAAAATTTGCTTTGAAATTGAACAATTTTCTGGGAAAACTTAGGTCAAACTCTAAACATAAAAGTTGTAGATCTATGTCTTATCTTTAATTTGAGATATGAATCACCAAATTCTGATGTGTGTAGTGAAAGTTATGGCAATTTTTTGGTGACTGCACAAATGTGGGACATGAATTTAAGACTAGCACATTCATAGACCTGGGCATATTTGTGTAATTGGAACTGAATCTAATTGTCAATACAAAAGTTATGTTCTTATATCTGAACTTTAAGTAGCAATTAGAATCACTTCAATCCAAGTTTTGTAGGTCAAGATATGACGATTTTTCTAGGACATGGTTGTGCAGGAAAATTTGGATTGTGAAATAAATCTAGTATATTGCTACATTCAAGTGATGAAATTATACTTATTGTCTTAGGTGGGGACAATTGAAGGGTTATGAGAGATTTACCGTAGATTGGATTGGGGATTAGGAGTGATTACCCTCCCTAGAGGTGAGTGATTTCTTGTTTGTACTTAAATAAGAAAAATTACTCTTATAAAAAATGTTTCATCAAATTTTCTTAATGATTTTTGAATTTTTGGATTTTATATGTTTTAGTGTGTGTGGAATATCCCAAGAAATGAATTTGAAATTTTTTTTTATACATCCTAATTGTTTGAATGAGTACATGTGCTATGTTGATTTATTGATTTATATATATGGTTATTTGCAATACTAGTTATTTATGAATGATTATTGAATTGATGGCACGTGGAAATGAAATAGTGTATTGATTGACTGGGGAAGGAAGAGCCTGATTTCTATAAAAATGACTAGTCATTTCTCTCTATGGTGCGAGTCGACGGGGTGACGTAGTGGGGTTGATGGATTATGGGATGTAGCCGAGCACATGCGGTACATTCATGGCTGGATATAGTGCTTACGAGCGTATGATAGGTTGGGTGCACCACCAGCTGAAACCTACAGACAATGCCAAGGATGGGGGCATTTTAAAATATAAAATTTCTAAAACCCTTGGTGGTTCTACCCTACGTCGTGGTAAACTTTTGTTAGAAAAATGATTTTGGGTTACCCCATGATTTGAAAATATAAAATATTTGAATGCATATGAGTTGAATTATGATGATTGTGATTTGTGATGGTTTTGGAAATAATGATTGGAAGTTATTTTCATGAAATGAATTTGAGAATGATTCGATAGTTTGAAATACTTATGAATTTGATATATCCACCACACAAATTCTTATTTTTGTACAACTTGTATATCACTCACTGGGTATATTATATACTTACCCTCCCCTTCCATTTTACAGAGAAAGTTTAGTCAAGATTCGGGATGTTTAAGGTGATTGGAAGAATCTTGTTTTGTTGGACGTCATCAGATAATAACTTTTTTATGACTTGAGGTCTTTAGTGAACCTAAATGGGAGACAAATTTTGTAATTACTTTGGAAAACTTATTTTGTAACTTTAATTATTTGTTTTGTGATTTAAATGTGGTTTGTATATTTAAAAATTGAGGATCAACTCTTTGATTTTCTTTGGATTTTATTGAGAATTATTTTGATGAGATTTGAAATGGATCCCTTGAGTAGGGAATTTTTTTTTTTTAAAAAAAAAATTATGGATTATTTGGATTTGAATGGCTGGGCAGGCCAAATTGCATGTGTGCATGAACAGAGATGGATCAAGTGGATCCTTGATCGTGTGATAAATGCATGTGATTGGAACATGGATGGACTAGATGGGTCCTTTGAATGTGAAATGATGCGAACTTGTTTATTTTGATGGAATTCATTGTTTTGGGAAAAAAAAATTTGTTGTATGAGTTGAATACCTTGCGCTATCGCGGTATATAGGAAAGTTATGTCTGTATATCGAGATAACGTGATGGTTGTTACGTGCTTGATAGGGGAGTCGGGGTGTGACATAGATGGTGAGCAAACACTTTACTTTTAGCTACTAGTTGAGTGACACATTCAAACAAGGGAAGTGAAAAAATAAAATTAACAAATAACTTTATTCCAAGCATTTTAACTTTACTATGAAAATAAAGTTATTACATAATTTAGCTTTATTTTTGTTAAATGAAGCCACTTATAACTTTATTATGCGACTTTCAAGTGTATCATTGTGATTTTTAATTTTGAAATGAAAGTTAATGAAAGGAACTTCACATGATATACTGTAAGTTTGGAAAAATTATCTTTTAAATTTACTCTGAAATTTATTTTTGTTACCATCTCATAATGCTATTGTAACCAATTTGATCCCATGGTTAGAATATTTGAAATATAATGAGAATGGTAAAATTTAGATCAGAAAGGAGAAAGGGAAAAAAAGTGAAATAAAAATGAAGAAATTAAAAAGTAAAAGGAAAAACGAAGATACATGTTAGACAAAGACTTAATTACTTGTACAAAGAGTTAATTAAAAGGAGACATGTTAGGGGTATCTTACTCATTGTATTAAATCTTGCTCTTTTAATTTTTGAATTTGAAATATTAAATTTAAAAACTAAATAAAAGAGAACAATAGTCCAATTTAATATGATATTATATTTTTAGCGGTCAATTTTTCGGTATTAATTTAAATCTATTGTTATGTATAATGCACTATATATATATATATTTTAAAATTTTTGGTACATTCAATTCAACTAACCATTATGATGAGGTTTTCAAATATTGCTTATCATATTTGTAGAAAAGAATATTCATATGTGTGTTTATTTGGCATTAAAATTATCAAATGTAATTAATTATAGTATCAAATTATATTAATTTTTAGATGATTATGTGTATCACAACTGCTAATTGTTCACAAGACAAATAGAAATAAAAAACCAATAATTTATCACAAAAATTATATTAAAAAAGAAAACAAGAAAAGTTTAAAACTTAGACCCCAGTGTCTCGGAAATTAGACAAATATCAAATAATAGTAAACTAAAAATTATACTATAATGAAACTTCGTGACCGACCTTAGCTCAATTGGCAGAGCGGAGGACTGTAGTATGATTGCTGAAATCCTTAGGTCGCTGGTTCGAATCCGGCAGGTCGGAATTATCTTTTTCCTATAATTACTATATATTTAGTATAAAGTATCTCTCTTCTTACCTATGTAGAATTTAAAGTATATATAAATATGCAATTGTTGATGAGCAATTGTAAATTATCATGTCAATTTCAATTCCACTTAAAATGTGAGATTCACGTATTCAAAAATACTCATATTAACAACCCTTATTTTTGTAGAAATTCTATAATTTTTTATTTAATTCTAAATAAAAATTATTGAATAAGAAAAATATTAAATAATAGTAAATTAAAAGTCATAATATAACAAAATTTTGTGTCCAACCTTAGCTCAGTTGGTATAGTGGAGGAGTGTAGTGTGATTGTTGAAATCTTTAGGTCCCTGGTTTGAATTCAGCAGGTTGGAGTTACCTTTCTTTTATAATTATTTTATATTTTGTATAAAGTATATCTCATAATACCTATTTAAAATTTAATATATATATAAATGTGCAATTGGCGATAAGCAATTGTAAATAATCATCATGTCAGTTTCAATTCCACTTAAAATGTTAGATTCACGTGTTCAAAATACTCAATTTAACAATCCTTATTTTTGTAGAAGCTTTATATATATATATATATATATATATATATATATTATCTAATTCCAAATAAAAAATTATTAAATTTGACAAATATCAAGTAATAGTAAATTAAAAATCATACTATGATGAAATTTTGTGTCCGACCTTAGCTCAGTTGAAAGAGCAGAGAACTGCAATGTAATTGTTGAAATTTTTAGGTCCCTGGTTTGAATTCAGCAGGTCGGAATTACTTTTTTCTTATAATTACTTTATATTTAATATAAAGTATATCTCATCTTACCTATTTAGAATTTAAAGTATATCTAAATGTGCAATTGATGATCAGCAAATATAAATAATCAATATGTCAATTTCAATTCCACTTTAAATGTGAGATTCATGCATTCAAATACTCGATTAACTACCCTCATTTTTGTAGAATTTTTATAGTTTTTATTTAATTCTATCTAAAAAATTATTGAATCAGACAATATCAAATAACAGTAGATTAAAATTTATACTATAATGAAATTTCATGTTCGACTTTATCTTAGCTGGTAGAGTGAAGAACTATAGTGTGATTGCTGAAATTCTTTGGTCGCTAGTTTGAATCTAGTAGGTCGGGACAATATTTTTTTTTCTCTTATAATTACTTTATATTTACTATAAAGTATATCTCATCTTACCTATTTAGAACTTGAAGTATATATTGATGTTCAATTGGTGATGAGCAATTGAAAATAATCATCATGTCATTTTCAATTCCACTTAAAATGTGAAATTCACAAGTTCAAAATACTCAATTTAACAACTTTTATTTTTATACAAGTTCTATATTTTTTATTTAATTCTAAATAAAAATTATTGATTTAGACAAATATCAGGTAATTGTAAATTAAAAATTATACTATAATGAAATTTCATATCCGACCTTAACTCAGTTGGTAGAGTGGAGGGCAATAGTGTGATTGCTAAAATCCTTAGTTTGCTGGTTTGAATCTGATAGGTCGTAATAATTAATTTAAAGTATATCGAAATTAATTTATATTTGATATAAAGTATATCTAATAATACTTATTTAGAATTTAAAGTATATATAAATGTGCAAATGGAGATCAATTGTAAATAATCGTCAGGTCAATTTCAATTACACTTAAAATGCGAGATTCACATGTTCAAAATACTCAATTTAACAGCTGTTATTTTTATAGCAGTTCTATATTTTTTAACTAATTCTAAATAAAAAATTATTGAGTTTTGTTGTAATAATTTTAAAAAATAATACTTATTTTATTCATAAGTGATATAATTCAAAATAATATCCTTTTGTTTTAAAATGGACATACTTCAAAATAATACTTTTTTGATTTAGAATGTTGAACACTCAAAATGGTACCCACCCAGAATAAGAGAACGCACCAATTCAAGGAATATCTCATAAAATCTTAGGGTACTTTTTAAAAATATGTTACCATACTAACAATACTATGATGTTTTTGTTAATAATTACTAACTTATATTTATGAATATGTTGTCTATTTGTACTAACATTATACTTCTTGTTATTCAATCAAAAAATTCATAAATAATATATATGAGGACTCACCATCTAGATCATCCCCAGTAAAAGTCGTATAGTAAGATACTAGCAGTATTATCCACATAATGCCATTAAAGAAATTAATTGAATTCACTAAAAATAAATTTAATAAGCCTCTATTTGGATTAAAATTAAGTTTATTTCTAAACAAATTTCAGTATTGGAATTCAATTCAGTTCAATTCTAACATCAATTTTTTATTTGAAGAATATAACTTTATTTGTAACCAAATTTCACAATTTAATATGAAAGTGTGACTATACTATCATTAAGAGAGAGAGAAAAATAAAAGTTATTTTTATTAAAAAAAGTTATGATTTTTGATTCACATAAACTTTATTATATGACGATTAAAAGTTTATAGTTGCTTTAAAATAAATTGCTAAATTCTATTTCGGTCCTAAATTATTGTACAAAACTATTTTTAGCTATGGACCATTCAGAAGATACTCCTTTCTATTTTCTGCAAAATTGAAGCTTTTGGTACTTCTGTTAGTTTAATCAGTAGTCAAATCTACATCGCCAGTAAATGCTCGTGTGGCACTTTCATAAACTTTTAGTAATTTTTAATTTTTAGATATTTTAATTACACAAAAAAATCTTAATACCCACATGGCACTTTATTATGTGGCATGTTTTGTTGGAACAAGACTTTTTGATACCCACACCCACCATGTTCATTAGGTTCAACGGTGTGATTTCCTCCCCATTATACTACAAAAAGATACGGAATTAACGATGGATTTAACAACGAAAATTTAAGAAAAATTCGTTGCTAATTTGTTTAGCGACGAAAAAATTTCCGTGGCTAATAGCGCGTTGCAAAAATTTAGCGACTGATTCTAATATCCGTGGCTAAATTTAGCGACGGATTACAAATCCGTGACGAAATTTCGCATTTTATATTTTTATTTTTAGAGCCTACCGGCCCACCCGCCGGGTTTCGCCCTGGCCCTGCTGCTTGCCCGCCTATGCCCCGCCTATGCCCGCCCTTGCCTGCTTGCGTATGAGCCAACTTTTTACTACTTTATATTTTTGTAAAAAATGTGCACTTGTCCAGATTCGAACCTGGTACTAAGAGGATGTCTGAAGTGTTCTCAACCACTATACCATATTAATTTATTTAATATACGTTTTTTTTTTACTTCATTACTTTCTTTCTAACTTTTACCATTAAAAATACAATTTTCTAATTTAATAAAAATACAAAATATAAAATTATATTTAATAAAAACACAAAATTATATTTAATAAAATTACAAAATTATCTTTAATAAAAATACAAAATTATATTTAAAAAAATACAAAACTATATTTAATAAAAATCAATACCCTAATTTAATAAACATATAAAATACAAATTTATATTTAATAAAAATATAAAATTATATTTAATAAAATTTTAATAATCTAATTAGCGATAAATTTAGCCAATTTCAGATCCGTGGCTAAATTTAGCTACGAATTTTGAATTTCGTGACTAAATTTAGCGACGGATTTAGAATCCGTGGCTAAATTTAGCCACGAATCCTGAAATCCGTGGCTAATTAGCCATGGATTTTTAAATCCGTTGCTAATTAGCCACCGATTTGAAATTAGTCACTAAATTTAGCGATGAAAGATAATCCGTCGCTAAATTTAGCGACAAAAACGTAATCCGTCGCTAATTAGCGATGGATGTAATAGTCCGTTGCTAAATTTAGCGACGGATTATATATTTCATCGCTAATTTAGCGACGGATAATTATTTTCATCGCTAAATTAGCGACGAAAATTAATTCGTGGCTAATTAGCCACGAAATCTGTTTCGTTGCAAATTTCATCGTTAATTTGCAACGAATTTGATTTTTGTCGCTAAATTCATGGCTAAATAGCGACGAATTATTTTTGTGGCTAAATTCCGTCACTAAAATAGTATTTTTTTGTAGTGTTAGGTTCAAAAGTTTACCCTTGAAAAATTATTAACCCTAACTTACGTCATTAGTCAATTGACATCATTTAAATTAAAAATAAATGGAAAATCAAAATTTGAAATAAAAAAATTATAATAATAATCAACTTTTTAAATTTTTAAACAATTCATAAATTGACAATTACCAAAATTTCAAAAATCACATTAAACAATAAAAGGTTTTCAATAAATAAATATAGATTTACAAAACTTCAAATTTACTTCAAGCTTGATATGTATATATATATACACACACATAGATATTTTTTTTCTAATGATAGCATAGCAAATAAATGACGATATTTACAAATAAACTTATTAGATGAGATATACTTTTATTTTTGTTTCTGTGATTTTAAATTTACCAACTTTTATTAAATTTTATTTTTGATTCCAAGCATATAACAAATAAAGTTATTAAATATTAGATTCAATCAAAATGATAGCATCTCATAGTGATATACTTTAAATATATAACCTCATAATAAAATTTATGAGATATACTTTGAATATAGTCACATAATACCTATTTTTAATTATTAGATAAGCAATGACACATTTGAATTGACATCATCGTGGTTTGACCAATTGCACATTTATATATACTTCTTTTAAAAGTCACATAAACATCACCAAAATTTACATAAATGATGATATTTAAAAATACTATTAAAATTTCTAAAATATATCTGCTTCTTAAAAATTATGTTTGCTCAATCTCGATCATTTACTTCTTATATTTTGTATTTCACCTTTTTTAATATAAATTTATTCCGATAAAATCCCTAATATCAACAACGAGCCAAATCATAAATGGAAGACGAGTCATACATTGATTCCGTGAGTTAGAGGGTGAGCAAACACTTTACTTTTAGCTACTTGTCGAGAGGCACATTTAGACATGAGAAGTGAGAAAATAAAATTAACAAATAATTTTATTCCAAGCATATTAACTTTATTATGAAAATAAAATAATTTCATAATTTAACTTTATTTTTGTTAAATAAAGTTACACATACTTTATTATGTAACTTTCAAGTGTATCATTATGATTTTTAACAGTATAGAGTGAGTGGGGTCGTCTTCTTAGAGAATTGTGGATTCATTTCTTTTAAGAAAATAAAAATATGAGGGTTTTGAAAATTAATTAAACTAAGAAATTAACTTAAGAAAAGAAATAATTTACTAAAGGAAAATAAATAACTTAAAATTTAAAAGAGGAAAAATTCATTGGAAAATAAGCTTCTAGTCAAAGAAATTATATCTATCTTGATTTAGGTTGATTGATCATCGATCTACCAAATAAACTCAACAAATGATAAATAAATTGCTTATAGTCATTCAACAATTACCGAACAATCAACCTTTCCTTACTTTATCGATAATTAAAAGAAATTCATTAATTATTGCCCTAATCGAAAGACAAATCTAAAAAAACTCATAGGATTTAGGATTCTGATAGTATTAAGATTTAGAGAGACCCAATTCTAAAAAACAAATATATAAGTGGCTTTATTTAATTAGATTATTTAATTCCATGATATAGAATAGACTACTTGCATAGTCGTGAATTTATGTTATGCACCACGATATTAAAACAAACAAACAATTACGAATTTGTCATTTTAATTAGTTTTAGATTATTTTAGCATTATCAAATATTGGTCATCTATTCAATAAACGCTAAAAAATCATAAATACTAAAACATGGGAATAGATAAATGCTTATGAAGTATTGATACAATATGCTTAATTAGATCCACAATCTTGGAGAATCAAAACTTCAATAGCTCTTCAACTAGAAAAGAAAACTAGAAACAAAACATAGAAGAAGAAAACAAGAAAAATAAATAAATTCAACAAAAAATAATACTTCAAACGTACATCCTCTTTTGGAGGACTTTAATCTCTCTTTTATAGGAGTAAGTCTCCTATTTTTAGGAATGTCTTCCTAAATCTTGATAACTGCTAAAAGGAATAGTCCTTTTAAAAGAAAATATTCTAATTGGTTTCAAAGAAAGGAACATCCCAAAAGATAAAAGATTATGATAGTTGAAATTCTAAAAAATCTATCCTTAAAAATTAGGAATAAGTCAACATAATGAGAGTCTTTAATGCTTCCAAATCAAACTCAATTTTTTCTTGAAATCATGTGCAAATAGAGAGGAATGATGTTTACCCAGCCTCCAAAAAATCTTAACAAAATTATTGAAACCCATATGCCCATGCGCTAATGTAAGAGCACTACTGTCTAGTTTTTTTCCTTCTATGCATTATTGTTCTAAATTAATTCATTTTTTCACTTTTCTTTATAACTTTTCTCCATGAATCCTAAAATATCAAAGATCATAAAACATAGCTACTAGCGTAATATTAATGTGTATAGTGCTCGGCAAATATTTCTTCAATATAAACACGTGGAAGATATCCTGGGTTTTCTCTAGATTATGAATGACTCCATATTATAGGACACTATTCCTATTCTCTTAAAAGCCCTGAAGTGATCGGCTTAGCAAATATATAAGTTTCCCTGCTTTTGAAATCAGATTTCTTCTTTCCAAAGAAATATTTTCAAAAATACCACGTCTCCCACATCAATTCTAAAATTCTAGTTTCTGTTCATTTAATAACAACTTGAAAATTTCTACTAAAACCAGTAGCTTCTATGTGTCACCCTTACAAACTATAATTTACACAGTCATAAAAGGCTCATGAAATAATATTGAAACCACTAGTATCAACAATGGAAAACCATCATCATATTCATTTTAATAGTTTCAAGAGTAAGAATCAGAATCTTACTTACATCTCATAAGTTACAACTAGACATTAAATGTCACTGGTAAACAAGTCTAAAACTCCATACGATATAATATGATGATTGCTTTGCACTCATTAGATTACTACTAATCTTACCCACTATTGGTTAAAAGAAGTAAATCTAGAATCACTTCCCACGAAAACAACTAAAACTTTTTCGCAATATCTATTAAGGAAATATCTCATCTAAAATCTCTGTCTATAATATCTTAAATGACAACTTCGGAAATATTCATCTTTTATGTCAAAATTCCTTATGAACTC
Organism: Dillenia turbinata; assembly: GCA_037126225.1. Taxonomy (NCBI): domain Eukaryota; kingdom Viridiplantae; phylum Streptophyta; class Magnoliopsida; order Dilleniales; family Dilleniaceae; genus Dillenia; species Dillenia turbinata. The sequence goes on along the minus strand of JBAMMX010000011.1, from coordinate 18,334,680 downwards.
TTGAGCATATTTAGTACATTGAGGATGTCTCATCCACCCTCCTAAAGTATAATTCCAAACAATATGTGAGTCTAAATCATTGTCAAAGTAAGGATTTTAGGAAAATGAAATATTCCTCAAACCACTTTACAACGTAAATCTGTAAAATTCCAATCATTGAGTCTACCAAATCAATCATGATAAGACTCCAACAAGCTAGATATCTGAGGGTTTGACTGCCATGAAAGTGGACAACAATGATTTAACTCAGTAACTCGTAAGACTTTAATAAAAACAGAGTCGGACTTTGGAGCACCCAAAAAAAAACTCATTAAACCACTTGTTACTTTAATTTGTCCTTTTCTACACATGGCTAAACTTTTCATACACTCACTTGGCATTCATACATGCAATCTCATTCCGCTAGATTATCTAAGAACTCATTGTTATCTTCTTAGTAAAGCATTGATAGATTCTAATTCCTCCCTCTAAATTTAGCTTCTACATATATTTTATAAGATATTCATTCAACCATTTTCTATTCTAAAAATCCATTTATCATTGCCTACAAACCAGCGCTTGTTAGTATATACATGCCATAGGAGCATTGCTTACAAAAGTAAAAGATTTCTCTTCCTTGCTTACCAAAAGAAAATGATGCATTAGGTGTTAGGGGAAATAAGAGACTTGACAAGGATGAGAATCCTAGAAGCCAAGGAATCTCACAGAAATACACTTTTAGGGCATTATAGCTTTAAGACCTTGTTTAGATTGATCACAGGATTTGGGAACCAAAATCATAACTATTATCATTTCATTCATTTTTTTTAACTATTAGACTAAGATTCACCTCAGAAAGAAATAAAAGTTTAGAAAATCATTACCATGTCCATGTGGGAACACATTAGAGTTTAGATTTATAGAGTAGGTAACACTGTAAACAATAGTCCTAAACAGCTATGTAGCTAGAAGATAAATACATTTCTCTACTTAGACTTAATTAGGAAGCTTTTCCCTTTTCCAAATTACAACCATGAACGTAAAAATGTCATGTGAAACCAGATAGCAATAGAGTTCTAATTATAAAGCTGTTGGCATGCTCATAACTATCCTTTTAACCCATATATCATCATAGTTTGTCCAATCACTATACCATTACCTTGGCCTTGCTATCATTAAGTGGGGCTAGCCATGTTAGTCACCAAATCATTCCTCTTAGTACTTCCATTCAGCATAGTCAGATGTCCCAGTAGTTAACTCCATTCAAGTTTACCCATATAATACCCCTTTAACAAATTGCATATCTTGTAACTTACATTGCGTCTCTATTGGGCCGTAACAATCTTTCATATAAAAAATTTACAATAATCTTACCCTCACAATACAATATTCTCTTAATGGTCATAATCATTGGTTATAAACAATTACAGAACCTTTCTGGAAATTCCTACCAATATCTTTCTCATCTACCTTTATCATTTTCTAATTCATTATACCTAAGGTACTAAATCCACATCCATATAATTCAAAATGAATCCAAAGTCAATCAAGCCTTGCATATATATAGTTGATGCTTAAATTAATAATACTCGTCGATATTTTTGTATCAGTATTGTCTAAATAAGAAAGTATTGATCATCATATAAACTACTTCGTACTTCTATTACAATTAAATATGTATATATATATTAAACATCTTTGGCTCCTTTATTAACAACATCCTTTCCTTTTTATTTATGCTCAACACCAATTCAAACTTTGCACACAAGAATTCCTCGAGATGCTTAAATTCTGAAATATATGTAGCTTGCTCCCTTCAAAGGCAAAATAGACCTAGCTACCAAACTTGAAATCATTTCCTACTATACCCAAAATTTTCTTCAATAATTTGCAAGGTTAAAGCCTCTTTAGCAAGAGAATATCACTAGCAATCTAGAAAACAATTTGGTGTTCTTTGTTTAATACCAAGGGGATCTGTCAATCCATGATTATACCATATACAAGAATCCTATGATTGCAATCTGTTAAATAAGCAAAGGTCCTACTGAAACTTCATAAAATATCTGTGGTTGAACTCCCTCAAGAAGTCCTCCTACCGCATGAGATCTTTAGCCTCGTCACAAATAGCCTCCCACTAAGTGAGGGCATCACCGTCTAACAATCTCTCTGCTACCCGCAGCGTAAACTACTCGATCAAGCCTAAATCCGTCAATATCTAACGGGTCCGGTTGACCGAGTGCTTAGCCATTGTGGCATCACTGAGTCTGAAAAAGTTTGTGCGACCTAATTGACGAGCTTCTTTGACCAGCTGAGTCAGCTCGTGTATGCGCCTAAGTGTAGAGGAGGTAGTATTATTCAAACAGACACTATAAAAGGAACGGCTACTGGTAGAGGATCCGACACCACATGAGTAGGTCCTATAGGTAGGAACAGGCACGGCCGTAAGTGTCAGTGCTACCATCGATGGTAGTGGGGGTGGCATCTGAATCCAATGGGAGGTGTACCACTCATACACCTGCCTAAATGCATCTAATGATGGTGATGGAATCGTGGCTATAATAGCTAGCTGAGAAAGTGATAGAAGGGTACACATGATGAGGAAACATCCTCGGGTATTCTAGGTGTCTCAGGTACAAATCTAGTACCTCGTCTAGTAGTCATAGTCTTACAAAGGAAGAACTTTAATTAGGTATGATTTAAGGATTATGGTTAGTTGTGAAGTAACTAATCCCCTAAAATAAATAAAATTATAAGTTTAAGTGCTGATATAACTAATATGCTAGGTTAGATACGCACCGTATCTAACCCCTAAAAAGAATAACTCATATGCCCAAGACCATTTATTGGGATCTCATGACTGTAATGAAACTCTCATATGCATTGAGGACTTTTAAATCATACTTGAAAATATTTTCAAAACTATTTTATCAAACACAGCTCTCAACCTAAAGCTCTGATATCAATAGAACTATCACGCCCCAAACCGGGGCCGTGAGCAGCCGCTCGTTGTCCTGGATGTCGACTACATTTTTACAAAAAAATCGGACAGAACCTCCCCATAATTCGGAGGTCTCCCGTGTACAAATAAACCTGTATAATGGACATCCATCCTGTCAAATAAATAAATGGCCATCTCGACCTCACAACAATCACGACATTCAAATCCTATCAACCAATCCACAGCGGACAACCAGAACAACGCAAGGCTAATATAAGTACTAGCAGTCCTAGCCACAGACCTTTACTATCATGCCCAACTAGAGCATGAGCAACCACCACACTGAGCGGGCCTAAATTTTATACAAATTGTACAACAAATTCCCAAATTACATTTTAAATGCTTACAAATGCCTCAATGCAAGTGAAATGTGAGAGTTTCGTAAATAAATGTCCATAAGTTATACAGTCATCCCATAATATGTACATGGCCAACTACGGATCTCAATATCAAGACCTCACAGGGTCGAAATAAAGTGCGAAATTCAAATTTCAACTTAATCTTAGACCTTACCATCGTGAATACCGGATCCACCACAACCTCTAGAGTCTGAAGTGTTGCTCTAGCACAATAATCTATCTGAGGGAGAAAAGAAGAGGGGTGAGTATCAAGGAAGATACCCAGGGAGTGAGGGGATTAATATCAAGCACAAATAGTGTAGGTGAACCATTGGAGTGTTAAACAACATTATCCGTAAACAATAATTCACGATTTATAATAAAATATGGTATGTTTAGTAAAATGAAATCATTTAATTGATCACACGATATCATACATATATGCATCCATTAAAAAATCAAGTATATTATAGAGCAAGCCGAAAGGATCCTGGCAAGGGTCAAGTATGACCAAGGACAGACGCATCGGGGGTTTTATTATGCAAAGTGTGCAAAAGTCGCTCTCTACCCCGACGTTGGCCGTGAGCTTAGCCGCCAATGGCTTACTCAGACTCTTCAATAGGACCCCGCCCGGTGCTAGACGGTGATGGACACACGTCCTCCCCCGATGTGGGTTCAACCGGACGCACCTATTGTATATATATGTGACGTTTGTGGATACCTCTTGCAGAAGTGTATCTGGGCATCTCGGTGCCACTACAAATGCCCTTCGTAGCTACAGAATCAATCAAGTCATATCATCTTATCATATCATCACATCACATCATCACAAAACTAGTGGGCATCCAACCCACATAGTTCATCAAAGCATTTCAAATTCGCGTGCTAATACATTTCATCAAATCATTTCAAATAAGCATACCAATACAACGGTAGAAAAGGAAACTTATCAAATTTTCAAGTAATGATACAATTTTGTTTCATTTCAAACATGGATGCATAGTCATAGAAAACATAAGTTTACGACACTTCAATAATCACAAAACAGATTTGAGATTTAATATCACAAGTCAAATCAATGCATATCAAAGCATGTTTTGTTTAAAAACACGGTAAAATCAGATTTCACTATTTCATGCAAGAGATTAGGGTCCGACTCTCTGTATACGGGAGGGTACGTCACTCCCTAAAATGCTCCACAACGACAGAAAGAGTCCCCCTCGAATGATCAACCAATATATCACTACAATATTGACACATATAACATATAAAAATGTCATAACATTGAAATATTCAATGTTACATTTTATTTTAACAATTCTTTTATATAGGATTTAAGTTTATACATTTTAACTAGACTCTCAATGTCTCATATAAACCATCCTTTTTTTTTTTAAATCACCAAAACTAACAACTCCAATCACACCTTTCTAAAGATACAAAATTTAACCAACACAATGTCATTTTCAACCATCAAGATCATCATTCATACATATACAACTCAAAATTTACGTAACCCTCCATTTCCAAATCTCTTCAATGTTCTCAGTCAAAGTAAATACACACATTTACACTTCAAATTCTTACAAACTTCTTTCCTTCAACATACTTACACAACACACATATAACAACTATATAAGTATACATATCTATTATTTACATAAGCTTTGCATTCAGAGACATCGTTTTCAACTCATAAATCATATTAACATAATCCATCCTCTTAGCCAAGGTTCATACATGGTCGGGTTGTCGAAACCCTCAAATTAATACTGATTTCCCCCAATGCAACAAACTGTAGCAATAGTGATTACCAGATCGAATCCCAAGGGAACTAATTAACTTAATCTCCTAGTTGATGTTTAAAAAAAAAATAAAATTGGGGGGGTTTTTCAAATAAATTGCTAAAATAAAAATTACTGAATAAAAATTAATAACCTAAAAATAAGAAACAAGTCAACAATGCAAATTCTAAAATTTAAGGAAGAGAATCAATTCACAAAACTCCGATCCAAGGGTTCATATATTCGATTGTCTTATTGATCATTGGTTAAAAATATTATTCTTGCGATTCAAACATTTAACCTTAGATCTATTAGGATAGCCGTAATAAATCGTGCGTTTTCTTAATTTAATCGACCAAACCCAGCATCCAATCGAAACTTATCATTAACCGACTGGGTACGATAGCGTTCCATATCAATATAATGATAGCATTACATTTTATGAAAACAGTTAAACCAAAATATAAATAATTGAGATAGCCGCAATTACTCAATTTTGTTCCATTGATTCCCTAGGTCAATTGATTACCGGTAAAAGACCCATAAACAAAATAACCTAGTTACTACTTGTACCATTCGTTCATGACAATTACGGATCACTGAATTTCTGGATAGCAATGGAAAAAATAATATTGAATTAAATTGTCAGATTAACCAATATTAGGTTTCCCTAAAATTAAATCAAGAATCAACGAATACTTGAATAAAAGCAAGAAATTAAATTTAGAACATAACCTCACAATGAAGAACAATCGATTAAAATTCCCCTTGAATCAGAAATAAAAATTAGCCACACATGGTGGTGAGTATCATCACAAGATAATCAAAATAAGAAAAAGAAAATATATTCCTAAAAAAAATAAAATGAAAACCTAAATGAGAGTGACCCTTGTAGCCGTCCCTTGCTTTTTCTCTTAAGAATGCAACAGCTTCCTGTGTGTGTAATGTCAAAAGAGGAGGCGTCCTGTGTGTGGAATGAAAAAGGAGGAAGGGGGCAGCCGACCCTCTTGTAAAGTTTTTGGAAAGATTTGTTGCCCTATTTTCCTTCCTCTAGACTTCTAAATCAATTAGGAGTCTCCAAAATTAGGAGATTACAAAAGTTTACTCCTACTAAAAAATAGATTTTACTAAAAATAAAAATACTACTAAAATGTTGAATTAAAATTCAAGCTCCTCCTCTTCAAAGCCCAATAAAAAAATATCTTAACTCAATTAGCTCCAAAATTGCTTCAATAAGCCCAATTCGTTTCAAACCTTCAAATTCAACCTCCTAAAAATAAAATTCAATAAAAACAATCATTAGGGTATTAAACAATCAAATTCAAACCATGATAACAAAAAAATAAATTCAATAAATTGCATGTTATCAAATTCCCCCACACCAAACCAATGCTTGTCCTCAAGCATTCTCTATCCCAAAATCAATCAACCATTCTCCTCTTCACTCCTTCCCCTTCTTCATTTCATCATCCAACAACTTCAAGCAGTACACATTGAAACATTCAAATCAGAACCATAATTCAGAGAGTAAGTAATCATAGCTTGTATAACTTTAAAAGAAAATATATAGGCATCCCAATAGACTCAACAATATCATCAGAATTCAATGCAACAAGATTCGTTACCCTCATAAGGAAATCGCTCTATGCACTCAAGTGTTTAAAGGGAATTTATCGATAACTCTCAAAATCAAAGCATAGTATGCTATTACCATAAGCTTGCTTATTAATCAAAACTCCACCACTGAATATATGAATTCAGAACAAAAATCCGGGGGTCTTTACATGGGTTGTAACTTGGCTTAGGTATGGGTAGGATAAGAGGGAATATGATGTGTAAATGCATATCAAAGAAAATATATCGGCAATGACGAAACTATTTCCCACTATCAAGCCTATACCATAACATGATGAAACAATCAATCCAAATAAAATTGACTAAACAGACCTTATCATTCCTCGATCATATTTCTGAATACTTTTCTCTTCTCTCTTGTTTTTTTTTTTTTTTGAAATTTTTTTCTCTTTTTTTTTTCTTTTTTTTTCTTTCTTTTTTTTTTGTATAGAGAGAACAATCGAATATCAATCTCAAGGAAGAACATGTAGTGCATATACAAATCTCGTAAATCGAATGAATAAATTTCCAAAAATACTACCCAACATAAAATTATCCCATTTCCTTTTGCAAATACTCATCCATTCAAATCCGAACATATGCTTCTTTGATATAAGGGCCAAAAAGAAGGTTAAGCGTAAAAAGAAGGCTGTGTGTCAATTTGTGAGGTTATAATCAAAGAAAAAGGGATAAAGACTCAATTTGGTTCACTAGGGAATAAGTATGCACGGGAAGGTCTTTTTTAAGATAGATAAAGTGTGTAAACCTAATTGCCCCCATCATATTAATGCATGAATTCATGAATGTGATCTTGAAAAGCATTGCAAAGCAAGTTCTAGAATAAACACATTATGATTGATGCACTCTCATGAAAAAAATTAGAGCAAAAATGATTATATGCTCTCAAGGCTCAAATGCTCACAAAAGTATGTAATATTGTATCAAATCTTGTACATTTGTATCTAATTCAATCGTCACAGTCAATATGATGCTTAAAACAATTTTTATCCAAAATACAACTAATCACACTTGTCTCTTTCATGGATTCCAACTCAAATCGACAATGAATGCTAATTCAAAGATCATTTTCAGATGAAAATCAAAAAAGTATGGAATTCGAAGGAAAATAGAAGAGATGACATGGATTCATGAATTCCTCCCCCACACTTAAATGTTGTATTGTCCTCAATAAAGCAAAAAATAATATGTCTAGGCACAATGCAAAAAGAAGTCACCACTAACATTATCCTAACCCAAAAACTAGAAACAGAAAATGAAAATTCATCGTAGTACAACTAAAAAAACTAACTCAAAAATGAAGACAATGAAATGAAATGCTAAAATTGAAGACAATGAAGAAGGGAGAGAGAGAACTCCCCTAAGGTGGTGACGAGAATGGGAGCTCTTGGTCAGCGGATGGTTGCTCGGCAGGTGCAATTGGGGACTCTTCCGGTTCCATTGGTAGTTCTGCAGTTGGCTCGTTGGCATTGGATGAAGTTGTAGAACACCGAGGAAGCATCACCCGTGGCTGGAGGGGAGGACTAAAGGTTGATCGAAGGAGGCGATTTCAGAGAGTTCGTAGGAGAATCGAGAGAGAGAATAGAATTGGAATGTGTTGTGAATGTTCTCTCTTCTCCCATTCGACCCTTTTTTTTTTTGGTTTTTTTTTTTTTTTTGGTACCCAATACCGCGTGATCATCTCCTGAGAGAAGGAGTGCTTCTGCCCATTTTTTTTGGATTAAGCCTTCAGAATACCGCGTGATCATCTCCTAAGAGAAGGAGTGCTTCTGCCCACTTTTGGATTAAGCCTTCAGAATACCGCGTGATCATCTGGTATGAGAATGACTACTTCTGTCTGAAATCTGAATATCACTCCATTTGTGACTTGACTTGAGAAAATTGCTGGACACATGTAAAAATTAAAAAGGGGAGATAAATAACATAATAAAACACCCAAAAATAAATAAATAAAATTACTAGAAAATTAAATCAAACTCGTAAAATTTTTGGGTTGCCTCCCAACAAGCGCAATTATTTTAACGTCGTTATGCTTGATGATCTTCATTTATTTCTCTTCAAGGAGGTTTCAACTTCAACTTGGGAACCTCGTGTAACCTTCCTTCCATATCTAGTTGAGCATTCGACTCAAAATTAATGACACGCTCTTCTTCACAAATTTCCTGCACAACATCAGCAAAACAAATTGATTGACACTTATTTGGGTATTTCATAGGATCAAAAATAATGAATTTAACAATCTCGCCGTCGAACTCGACGGAGAGAGTACCCTCGTCCACATCTATTTTTGTCTTTGATGTCTTCATGAATGATCTTCCTAATAAAAGTGGAGCTGAATCTATGATAGTGTCTTCTTCCATTTTCAATATGTAAAAATCTGCTAGAAATATTAACTCGTTCACCTGTACCAACACATCTTCAACAATCCCCTCTAGGTAAACATAAGAATGATTAGCCAACTGAATAACAACCCCAATTTCTTTTATGGGACCCAATTGTAGAGCACTATAAATTGAATAAGGCATGATATTTACAGGTGCTCCTAAGTCTAACATGGCATGCTCAATTTTTTTCTTACCAATAACACAAGGTAGAGTGAACATACCTGGATCCGCACATTTTTCGGGTAAAGTTCCCTTGATCACATCAGACATATTCTCACCTATTTCATCACTTCTTAACTCCTTAACTTCCCTTTCTGAATTCTCCAATCTGCTAGGAAAAAATGGTACAATTGTACTAGAAGTGTTAGACAAAGAGGACTCGGATGTTACCTTGATTGAAGTTCGATGCATGCGTTCATCTTCCTTGTCCATGTCCTTCTCTTCATCCACATTTTTAGATGGAGTAGAGACCGAGTGAAGTTCCTTCCCACTTCTCAACATTATCGCACTGACGTTTTCTTTGGGATTCACGACCGTTTGTGAAGGTAATTTTCCTGAAGTTCGAGCCTCCAAATTACTAACCGAAATTGCTAGTTGAGTGATTTGCGTCCCCAAGTCTTGAATGCTAGCTCTCGTTTCCTATTGAAATTGTTGGGTGTTAGTCGCGAGAGCTTTCACAATATCTTTTAGGGACATACCTGAATTAGATGATTGTGTCGGTGCTTGTGTTGGCCTATTGAATTGCTGAGGAGGATATCTTGTCTGTCCTCCTTGATTCCCGTAACTCAGGTTTGGATGATTTCGCCAACCGGGATTATAATAAGTGGAGTAGGGATCGTACTTCCCTTGAGGTTGGCCAGGAAATCCTCCTACGACATTTGCTTGATGAGTAGAATCTTTTTGCAGAGATGGACACATATCCGTAGGATGTCCAGGTATCGAGCATATGCCACAGACATTGGTTGCATGTATTTGTCCTACGGCCATCTGACGACCAAAGCAGTCAATTCAGAAATTTGATTTTCAAGGTGAGAGTGGCTTACCTCATTGACACGTTTCGTAACTCCATCCGTTCTCAACCCAAATTGTTGAGAATTTTCTGCCATGTTTGTGATCAATTGTCTGGCTTCTTCAGGTGTTTTATTTACCAAGGCTCCACCGCTAGCCGCATCTACCATACTCCTATCCATGGGTAGAAGTCCTTCATAGAAATATTGTATCAAGAGCTGTTCTGGTATTTGATGATGTGGACAGCTAGCGCAGAGTTGTTTAAACCTCTCGAAGTACTCATACAACGTCTCTCCGCTAATCTGTCTAATCCCACATATCTCCTTTCGAATGTTGGCCGCCCTAGATGCAGGAAAAAATTTTCCAAGAATAATCTCTGCATCCCATTCCATGTATTGATCGAACCCGGAGGTAAATAGTACAACCAATCTTTTGCCTTTTCTTTTAGGGAAAAGGGAAAGGCTCTCAGCTTAATCTGTTCCTCAGTCACACTTTGGGGTTTCATACTCGAACAAACAACGTGGAATTCCTTCAAATGTTTATGTGGGTCCTCACCTGGAAGACCACAAAAAATAGGAAGTAAGTGAATCAAACCAGATTTAAGTTCGAAAGCTATCTCAAGATTTGGGTATTCGATACACAAGGGCTGTTGATTTAGATTGGGAGCAGCCAATTCCTTCAAGGTTCTCTCACGATCGGACATCTTTTCCTCTTCTTCTTCAAAAATAGACCTGTCACAAATTATCAAATCAATGTTAAAAATTGGCCTTCTACGTAACTTACCTTTCCTCTGTCTGGCCTCCTTTCTCAATCGGCGAGCAGTTTTCTCAATTTCGGAAATATATTCCAATTCACCTTCTTGAGAAGAACGGGTCATAAAATAAAAGAGGTCAGCAAAACAAATATAAAGAAAACATAACTAAGAAATTAAAATAGTTCCCCGGCAACGGCACCAAAATTTGGTCGGGTTGTCGAAACCCTCAAATTAATACTGATTTCCCCCAATGCAACAAACTGTAGCAATAGTGGTTACCAGATCGAATCCCAAGGGAACTAATTAACTTAATCTCCTAGTTGATGTTTAAAAAAAAAATAAAATTGGGGGGGTTTTTCAAATAAATTGTTAAAATAAAAATTACTGAATAAAAATTAATAACCTAAAAATAAGAAACAAGTCAACAATGTAAATTCTAAAATTTAAGGAAAAGAATCAATTCACAAAACTCCGATCCAAGGGTTCATATATTCGATTGTCTTATTGATCATTGGTTAAAAATATTATTCTTGCGATTCAAACATTTAACCTTAGATCTATTAGGATAGCCGTAATAAATCATGCGTTTTCCTAATTTAATCGACCAAACCCAGCATCCAATCGAAACTTATCATTAACCGACTGGGTACGATAGCGTTCCATATCAATATAATGATAGCATTACGTTTTATGAAAACAGTTAAACCAAAATGTAAATAATTGAGATAACCGCAATTACTCAATTTTGTTCCATTGATTCCCTAGGTCAATTGATTACCGGTAAAAGACCCATAAACAAAATAACCTAGTTACTACTTGTACCATTCGTTCATGACAATTACGGATCACTGAATTTCTGGATAGCAATGGAAAAAATAATATTGAATTAAATTGTCAGATTAACCAATATTAGGTTTCCCTAAAATTAAATCAAGAATCAACGAATACTTGAATAAAAGCAAGAAATTAAATTTAGAACATAACCTCACAATGAAGAACAATCGATTAAAATTCCCCTTGAATCAGAAATAAAAATTAGCCACACATGGTGGTGAATATCATTACAAGATAATCAAAATAAGAAAAAGAAAATATATTCCTAAAAAAAATAAAATGAAAACCTAAATGAGAGTGACCCTTGTAGCCGTCCCTTGCTTTTTCTCTTAAGAATGCAACAGCTTCCTGTGTGTGTAATGTCAAAAGAGGAGGCGTCCTGTGTATGGAATGAAAAAGGAGGAAGGGGGCAGCCGGCCCTCTTGTAAAGTTTTTGGAAAGATTTGTTGCCCTATTTTCCTTCCTCTAGACTTCTAAATCAATTAGGAGTCTCCAAAATTAGGAGATTACAAAAGTTTACTCCTACTAAAAAATCGATTTTACTAAAAATAAAAATACTACTAAAATGTTGAATTAAAATTCAAGCTCCTCCTCTTCAAAGCCCAATAAAAAAATATCTTGACTCAATTAGCTCCAAAATTGCTTCAATAAGCCCAATTCGCTTCAAACCTTCAAATTCAACCTCCTAAAAATAAAATTCAATAAAAATAATCATTAGGGTATTAAACAATCAAATTCAAACCATGATAACAAAAAAATAAATTCAATAAATTGCATGTTATCAATACGCACACTCATACTCATATACCTTTATTCAAATCTCTTCTTCAACACCAATACACACACATACATTTCTCATACGTGCACATACACATATTCTTCACACCTTTGGCATAAATTGTACATACATACAATCCCAATTTACTACCAAAAATCTGCACAACTTCCTTTCTCCTTTTTCTCACAATTTATTCCAAAAATTTGCATAAAATGATCTTTTTACATTCATTTCTAGTGCAAAAAAGTTGTGCACCCATTCTTACTCCTTTTTTTCATCATACACATCACAATTAACATGTAAATGGTCTCTTTTCAATCACTATTAGTATAAGAAAATTTCTGTACACTATATACCTTTCTTCTTTTCCATTTAAATCAATAGACATATATATTTATAAATTATTCTTATATTAACATTTTGCAATCTTACATCTTTATCTCAACCAACAAATACATATATATAACACCACTTTAGCACTACAATTCAGCACATTTCATTCCAACCCTAAACCCAAATACTTTCATGTATATTTTAAATAATCTCTAAGGGAAACCATTCAAATCAACTCAACTCGATCCTATTATCCTTTAACATGTTTCTTTCATATCGGACAGCCTAATTCATGAATTATCCTATACTTAACCTCACTAATTACATATAAAATATCAGAAAATGCATCCTAACATGTGCGATACATTCTTACTCTAAATTTACCCTAAATTCAGTTAATTAATCGAAGGAACCAAAAATCCCTTACCTAGGGTTTTCACAGCTCACAACCCTAATGTCCGTGCGCAACTCAGTTTGAAATCCTGCAATATCTCCAAATTGAAGCACATGTGAGCAATTAAACTTAATTACCAAGGAAATTCGAAACCCTAGAGCAAAATCAAGACTCAGCCCTTACCTACGCAGTGAAAGGATAGCAGGAAACCGTCATGGCCTAGGGCTTTTGAAGGCCTCCTGCTCTTGTCAGTTTGGGGTTTTCTACAAGGATTGGAGAAGGGCCCTCGATAGTGAGAGAGCAGAGCTTGATCGTCATGCACGCAGGAGGGAGGAAAAGACTGTTTGTGTGCGGGATGGAGAAAACAGAGAGAGTAGAAAGAGTAACTAAGGGAGAGATAGAGAGAGAAAAACAGAGAGTGAGAGTGACGGAGACAGACAGAGAGAGAATGACGAGAGAGAGAGTTCGAGAGAAAAAGGGAGAGAGTGATTCGGGCAAAAGAGAGATGAAATAGAGAGAGATAAGTCGGCTAGGCAGTGATGACGGTGGTTGGGTGGTGGCGGTGTGCGGTTGATCGCGGCGGAGGGAGGTGGCGAAGAGTGTGAGAGAGATCGCGAGAGGGAGAGAGCAGCGGGAGAGAGAGGCGAAGAAGGAGAGAGAGAGAGAAACTAATAGGGTATTCTAACCCTAATTAAAATGGGGGGGTGCTGCGTTTCACTCCAAAACGCAGCATCTCCTCTATTTTTTTTTAAATAATTCAATAATTAATTATATATATTTATATATACACACACCCTCTTTATTTTTCAAGGTTCCAATTTTAATAAAATAAGATATGCTTCAAATTGGTAATACAGATACTTTAAATATACCAAAAATTTCAATTCAAAGACCCTAAAATAGAAAATCAAGATAAATAAAAATTTTTCTCTCTATATATATATAAACTAAGAAATATTTTATTTAATTCCTGAGCAGGAGTACAATAGTACGGACACCTCAATGTCCGTGTTACAATTGTCTTCAAACATTCTTAACATAAATTAAACAAAAACTACTCTATAAGTTAACTCTTTTTTTTTTGAACTCCTAATTCAGCATGTGTCATAATAATCAATTCAAATACATAATCAAAATAAAAAATGTTTCACAACATTTAACACTAAATAACCATTACATCTCCAATAGTTTCTTTAATATCAAGACTACAAGATTCAATGATTCTCACTATGGATTCACTCAAAGACACTCAAAATAGCGTAAAGAACATATATCACTCAAATTAACACAATAAATTAGTATTACCATAAGTTTGCAAATATATCAAATCTTCAGCACTCAAAAGTATGAATTTGACCTATCAGCTAATTGAATTATCACTCTTGTCTCTTTCAAAGGTCCTAGATTCAAGGGTATAACATTTATAGATGCTTCTAGATCAAGCATAGCCTTCTCTACCTTTTTATTATCAATCAAACAAGCTATAGTAAAGATACGAGGCTCTTTGTATTTTTGTAGCAATTTCCTTTGGATGACTACTGAAACATTCTCACCTACTAAGATTTTATCATCATCCTTCAATTTCACTTTCTTAGTGCACAATTCTTTAAGAAATTTGGCATACCTTGGCATCTGTCTTATTGCTTGTAGGAGTGGAATGTCGTACTCAATCTTTTGAAAATTTTCCAAGATCTTTTTCTCTTCCTCCCCTTTCTTTAGTTATGCAAATCTATTATGAAAATGTGGTGGAATCACTATTTTGGGTTTTGAATTAAATTAATTACTTATCTTCTTAGTAGAAGTATCCAAAGTTGTTGACTTTTCTTCACTTTTGATTTCTTTTTCTACATCCACTTTTGGTGTAATACCTTACACTTCCTTTCCACTTCTAAAGATGATGCCACTAACATTTTCCCTTGGATTGATTTCAACTTGAGAGGGTAGTTTTCCATAATTAGTTTTGAGTTTGCTCAGTGTTGCCATCAGTTGCAATACTTGGGTGCTGAGATTTTGAACATTAGCTCTTGTTTCTGGCTGGAATTTTTGTATCTCATGTGTAAAGATTTTTACAAGATCTTCTAGGGCTAGTTCTTGGTTTTGTGGGGTGGATTGTGGCTAGAATGGTGGTTATCCATAAGATTTTTGCAAAAATCTTTGTGGTTGGGTCTAATAACTTAGATTTGAATGGTCTCTCCAACCTTGGTTGTTGCTGTTGGAATAAGGATCATATCTTCTTTGGGGTGACCCAGAAAATCTACCTATAGCATTGAAGTGTTCGTTAGAGTCCTCTTGACGAGTAGGGTACTTGTTATTTTGGTGACCTACATTCAAATAAATTCCGCATACCTTTACTTGTTGTACCTATCCTATAACTAATATTTTTACGATAGATGTTAAGGCATCTAACTTGTGACCAGTAGAGGAAATACTTGCCTCATTAACCCTTTTTGGGACATCTTGTATTTCTTTAGACTATTGTGCATTTGTTGCTATATTAGAAATCAGATTTCGTGCCTCCTCGGGTGTTTTATTCATCATGACACCATCACTTGCTGTATCGATTATATTTTTCTCTGTCAGAAAAAAGGCTTTCATAAAAGTATTGGATAAGTAGCTGCTTGGGAATTTGGTGTTGTAGACAACTTGTATATAGTTGTTTGAATCTTTCTCCATATTCGTATAATGTCTTCCCACTAAATTGTTTTATATCACAAATTTCTTTTCTAATGTTCGCTACATGAGAAGTTATAAAAAATTTCTCCAAAAACAATCTCTTTAAATCATTCCAATTAGTAATTGAATTAAAAGGCAAATAAAATAATCAATTCTTAGTCTTATTTATTGACAAGAATATATAAACTCTTAACTTCAACTGCTCCTCGGTTACACCCTATGGTGTTATTCTGGAACATACGACATGAAACTCCTTAAGATACTTGTTGGGATCTTCTCCTACAAGTCCACAAAATATAGGAAGTAAGTGAATAACACCTGATTTTATTTTAAACGGACTCTCAACTTTTAAAAAATTAAAGAACAGAGGTTGTTGGTTAATATCGGGTGTTGTTAACTCCCTCAAAGTCCTTGGTGCATCCATGTCTTCATTTTCAAAGTCCTTCTCTATTATGTCATCATCAAATTCCAATAAGTTCACTGTCAAGTTTAGGCTCAGAAACAATGATAAAATAAAACTTAAAAGAAATAAACCACTTAACACCATTTCCCGACAATCGCGTCAAAATTTGGTGAGTCCTCAAACTACCAAAATTAAATTAATATACTTCACTAAATATTAGTAAAGAGCAAGTAGAGTCGCCTCCCCAGAAAATGGTGAATTCATTTCTTTTAAGAAAATAAAAATATGAGGGGTTTGAAAATTAACTAAACTAACAAATTAACTTAAGAAAAGAAATTATTGATCAAAGGTAAATAAAAACTTAAAATTTAAAAGAGTAAAAATTCAATGGAAAATAAACTTTTACTCAAAGGAATTATATTTATCTTGATTCCGGTTGATTGATTATTGATCTATCTAATAAACTCAACAAATTATTAATAAATTAGTTATAGTCATTAAACAACCACCGAATAACCAATCTCTCTTAATTCATCAAGAATTAAGAGAATTTCATTAATTATATCTCTAATAAAAAGATAATCTTAGAGAAACTCATAGGATTTACTATTCCGACAGTATTAAGATCTAGAGAGATACGATTCTAATTAACAAATATACAAATGGGTTGATTTAAATTAGATTATTTAATTCTATAACATAGATTAGATTACTTGTAAAACCATGAATTTATGTCATGTATCACGATATTAAAACAAGTAAACAATTGCAGATTTGTCATTTTAATTAGTTGTAGATTATTTTAGAATTATCAAATATTGGCTACTTATTCAATAAACTCTAAAAAATCATAAACACTTGAGTATGAGAATTAAATAAATACTTATAAAGTGTTGATGCAATATGCTTAATAGATCTCACAACCATAAAGGATCAAAATTTCAATAACTTTTCAACTAGAAAAGAAAACTAGTAACAAAATATAGAAGAAGAAAACAAAGAAAATAAATAAATTATGCAGAAAATAATACTACAAACGTACCTCCCCTCTTGGAGGAGTTTAATCCATCTTTTATAAGAGTGGGTCTCCTATTTTTAGGGAAAGTCTTCCTAAAGTAGGATAACTACTAAACGAAATAGTCTTTTTAAAAGAAAATATTCTAATTGATCTCAAAGAATGGAACTTCCCAAAAGATAAAAGATTATGAAAGTTGAACTTTAAAGGAAAAAAAAAAAAACTATCCCTAAATATTAAGAATAAGTAAACATAGTGAGAATCTTCAATGCTTTCCAATTAAACTCAAATTTTCCTCGAAATCACATTCAAATAAAGAGGAATGATGTTAACATAGCCTCCAAAAAAGACTTGCCAAAATTCCCAAAATCCATATACACATGCGCTAATGTAAGAGTGCTACTGTCTATCTTTTTTCCTTCTATACATTACTGCTTTAAATTAACTCATATTTTCATTTTTCTTTATAACTCTTCTACATCAATCCTAAAATATCAAATATAATAAAACATAGTTATTAGTGTAATATTTATTCAAAAATCAAACAAAATCAATTAAAATTATTACATCATATTATGCCCTATCGGAACCCAACAAGATATATTGCAAGATAAAAAAAAAAAAAATTATCTTTCAAATTTATCCAGAAATTTCTTTTTGTTACTATCTGGTTTTGCGATTGTAACCAATTGTACCGAATGAGATACATATAACTTTTACTCATTGTATTAACTTGCTCTTTTAATTTTTAAAATTTGAAAGATTAAATTTAAAAACTAAATGAAAGAGAAGAATAGTCAAATTTAATACGATACTATGTTTTTAGCTGTCATTTTTTCAGTATAAGTTTAAATCAATTATTATGTATATTGCACAACAAAATTTTTTTATTTTTGGTACAATCAATTCAACTGACCATTATAATGTGGTTTTTGAATATTGCTTATCATATTTGTAGAAAAGAATATTTAGATGTGTGTTTATTTGGTATTTAAATTATAAATTGTAATAAATTATAGTATCAAATTAAATTAAATTTCGTATGATTATGTGTATCAAAATTGCTAGTTGTTCACAAAAATAGTAGAAATAAAAAACTAATAATTTATTGCAAACATTATATTAAAAAGAGTAAATAAGAAAAAATTAAAACTTAAAACCCAATGTCCCAGGAATTAGACAAATATCAAATAAAGGTAAATTAAAAATTGTACTATAATGAAATTCTGTGTCCGACCTTAGTTTAGTTGGTAGAGTGGAAGACTGTAGTGTGATTTTTGTAATCCTTAGGTTGTTAGTTTGACTCTAACAGGTCGGAATTACCCTTTTCTTATAAATTTATATGTTAATACAGTTGATTTACACATTTTATCGGTGCTGAGCAATTGTAATTATAAATAATCATCAGGTCAATTTCAATTCCACTTAAAATGCGAGATTCATGTGTTCAAAATACTTGATTTAACAAATCTTATTTTTGTAGGAGTTATATACTTTGTATTTAATTCTTAATAAAAAATTATTGAGTTTTGTTGTAATATTTTTAAAATTGTTCATATTATGACTGTTGAAGAATCTGGTGGATATCCATATGTCCAAAACGCATGTTATCACATGCTGACATGTGTTTGTACACATGTATCCTCTGTATCACACATGGTAACTTACAAGACAAGTGTCACATATAATTCAACTTGTTGTTGACTCGCCCAAAACTCAATCCCAAGTGATGACTCACCCGCAGCTCTTGCCATGTGTCAACACATTGCAACCCTAGGTGCTAACTCACCAGAAACACGTGCTACATGTCAGTACGTTATAGTTCTGGGTGCTAACTCATCACCCCCTTTAATATTTATAAATAGCACCCCTTTAACCTCACTTGTATATTCTTCTCTAAAAATGAAATGAAATCTTATTCTCTCAATCTCTCTATAATGTTTAAACCTTTTCAATAAGTTAGATCCTTCTGCATTATTTCTTGTTAGAGTATTTCATAATACATTATCAGTAAGAAACTTTACTATTGAGAAATATAGTAGAGAAGGAAGTCCCATCTTTTAAAAATAATCAAGTACATTTTTACCAATTCCTTTCTAATAACTAATCTTGCTAAATTTGAATTTTTGCCTCTTGATATTTCTGGACAGAATTATCTATTATGGGTTCTTGATGTTGAAATGCATCTTTATGTGATGGGACTTAGAGGCACCATTAAAACAAATAATGCTACTATACAAGATTGTGTAAAACCAATGATTTTCATTTGGTATCATCTTGACGAAAATTTGAAGACAGAGTATCTTACTGTTAGAAGTTCTCTTGAGTTGTGGAAGAACTTAAAGGAAAGATATGACCACCTGAAGATGGTTGTAAAGCATGATATGATTGGATACATCTGAGACTATAAGATTTTAAGTCTATTAGTGGTTATAATTCTACAATATTCATAATCACATCCCAATTGATATATGTGGGGAAAATATTATTGAAGAAGATATGTTAGAAAAACTTTCTCCACTTTTCATGTCTCAAATTTGCACCTGCAATAGCATTATTAAGAAAATGGATTCAAAAAATACTCTAAATTGATTTCTTGCCTTCTTGTCACCAAACAAAATAATGAATTATTAATGAAAAATCTTGAAACAAGACCAGTTGATAGCAGTCCATTCCCTAAAATGAATAGAACTAGATATAAATATGGAAAAGGTCGGGGTCGTAATCATGGCCATAGTCGTGGTCGCAAGCAAGGTAGAGGATGAAATGATCATTACAATGCTGATGCTAGTAGCCATGGCCCATCAAATCATAAGAGCAAACATCACCACCAGAAGTGGGTCGATAATAATGGAAATGGAAAAGAGAAATCCTCAAGAGGTTCTAATGATATTTGCTATCGGTGCGGTGCCAAGGGATATTGGTCACTTATATGCTGAACTTCAAAATATCTTGTTGAACTATGTCAAGTCTCCTTAAAGAATAAAGAAAAAGATGTGGAAATAAATTTTGCTAACCCGTGTAATGATAATGATATGGATATAACTCATCTTTATACAAATATATAGCCTCTTAATAAAATTTCTAAGATATACTTTGAATACAGTCACATAATACCTATTTTTATTTGCTAGATGAGCAATTACACATTTGAATTGAAATCCTCAAGGTTCGACCAATTGCTTATTTATATATGTTTCTTTTAAAAGTCACACGAACATCACCAAATTTACATAAATGACAATTTTTAAAAATACTATGAGGATTGACCAATCATACATTTATATATACTTCTTTTAAAAGTCACACAAACATCACCAAAATTTACATAAATGATGATATTTAAAATGTATCTGCTTCTTAAATGATGATCATCTACTTCTCATATTTTGTATTTCAATTTTTAATATAAATTTATATAAATAAAATCCCTAATGTCAACAACGAGCATGATCACTAAGATGAGCCACACATTGATTCATGAGTTAGACGGTGAGCAAACACACTGCTTTTAGCTACTAGTTGAGAGACACATTCAAATATGAGATGTGAGAAAATAAAATTAACAAATAACTTTATTCCAAGCATTTTAACATTATTATGAAAATAAAGTTATTTCATAATTTAGCTTTATTTTTGTTAAATAAAGTGACATATAACTTTATTATGTGACTTTCAAGTGTATCATTGTGATTTTTAATTCTGAAATAGAAGTTAATGAAAGGAACTCCACATGATATACAGTAAGATTGGAAAAATTATCTTTTAAATTGATCCTAAAATTTATTTTTGTTACCATCTCGTAATGCTATTATAACCACTTTGATCCCATGATTAGAATATTTGAAATAGAATTAATAAGAATGGTAAAATTTTAGACCAGAAAGGAGAAAGGAAAGAAAGTGAAATAAAAATGAAGAAATTAAAAAGTTAAAGGAAAAATGAAGAGACAAGTAAGACAGAGTTAATTAATTGCATAAAGAGTTAATTGAAAAGAGACATGTTAGGGGTATCCTACTCATTGTATTAAAGCTTTCTCTTTTAATTTTTAAATTTGAAAGATTAAATTTAAAAGCTAAATTAAAAAGAAAAATAGTCTTATTTAGTATTTAATTAAATTTTTAGCAGTCAATTTTTTCAATATTAATTTAAATCTTCTATTACATATATTATATTGTATTTCGTTTTTTTAAATTTATGGTACATTCAATTTAAGTGACCATTATGATGAGGTTTTTGAATCTTGGTTATCATATACGTAGAAAAGAATATTTGATGTGCATTTGTTCGGTATTAAGACTATAAAATGTAATAAATTATAGTATCAAATTATATTAAAAAAAAAAAGAAAATAAGGAAAAGTTAAAAGATAGATCCCATTGACCCAGAAATCAGACAAATATCAAATAATAGTAAATTACAAATTATACTCTAATGAAACTCCATGTCTGACATTGGCTTAGTTGGTAGAGCAAAGGACTATACTGTGATTGCTAAAATCCTTAGGTCACTAGTTCAAATCCAGCAGGTCGGAATTATCTTTTTCTTATAATTACTATATATTTAGTATAAAGTATATATCATCTTACCTATTTAGAATTTAAAGTATATATAAAAGTGCAATTGGGGATGAGCAATTGTAAATAATCATCATGTCAATTTCAATTCCACTTAAAATGTGACACTCGCGTGTTCAGAATACTAGATTTAACAACCCGTATAGTATCAAATTATATTAATTTTGACATGATTATGTGTATCAAAACTACTAATTGTTCACAAAACAAATATAAATAAAAAACCAATAATTTGTTACAAAATTTATATTAAAAAAAAAAAAGAAAAGAAGAAAGAGTTAAAACCTAGACCCCATTAACCCAGAAATCAGGCAAATATCAAATAACAGTAAATTTAAAAATTATACTATAATGAAATGAAACTTCATGTCTGACCTTAGCTCAGTGGGTAGAGTGGAGGATTGTAGTGTGATTGCTGAAATCATTAGGCCTCTGGTTCAAATCTGGCCGGTCGGAATTATCTTTTTCTCATAATTGCTATATATTTAATATAAAGTATATCTCATCTTACCTATTTAGAATTTAAAGAATATATAAATGTGCAATTGGTGATGAGTAACTATAAATAATTATCATGTCAATTTCTATTCCACTTAAAAAGTGACACTTGCATGTTCAAAATACTCGATTTAACAACCCTTATTTTTGTAGAAGTTCTAATTCTACATAAAAATTATTGAATAAGACAAATATTAAACAATAATAAATTAAAAATTTCACCTTAATGAAATTTCATGTCCAACCTTTAGCTCAGTTGGTAGAGCAGAGGACTATATTGTGATTGCTGAAATCCTTAGTTTTCTAATTCGAATTCGGTAGGTCGACGTTACCTTTGTCTTATAATTATTTTATATTTTGTATAAAGTATATCTCATAATACCTATTTAAAATTTAAAGAATATATAAATGGGCAATTGGTGATAAGCAATTGTAAATAATTATCGTCATTTTCAATTCCACTTAAAATGTAAGATTCACATATCGAAAATACTCAATTTTACAATCCTTATTTTTGTAGAAGTTCTATATTTTCTATTCAATCCTAAAAAGTTATTAAATTAGGCAAATATCAAGTATTAGTAAATTAAAAATCATACTATATTGAAATTTTTGAGAACTTTAGTGTGATTGTTGAAATCCTTAGGTCATTGGTTCAAATTCGGCGAGTCAGAATTATCTTTTTCTTATAATTACTTATATTGAACGTAAAGCATATCTCATCTTACCTATTAAGATTTTAATGTATACATAAATGAGCAATTGATGATAAGCAATTGTAAATAATCATCATGTCAATTTCAATTCCACTTAAAATGTGAGATTTGCATGCTCAAAATACTCTTTTTAACAACTATTACTTTTGTAGAAGTTCTATATTTTTTATTTAATTCTAAATAAATAGTATTGAATTTGACAAATATCAGATAATAGTAAAATAAAAATTTTACTATAATAAAATTTCATGTCTAATTTTATCTCAGTTGGTAGAACAGAGGACTGTAGTGTGATTGTTGAAATTCTTTGGTCGTTGGTTCGAGTCCGACAGGTCGGAATTACATTTTTCTTGTAATTACTTTATATTTCGTATATAGTATATCTCATCTTAGCTATTTAGAATTTCAAGTATATATAAATGTGCAATTGGTGATGAGCAATTGTAAATAATCATCATGTCATTTTCAATTCCACTTAAAATGTAAAATTCACTTGTTCAAAATACTCAATTTAATAACCCTTATTTTTCTAGAAATTCTATATTTTCTATTAAATTCTATATAAAAAAGTATTGATTTAAACAATTATCATGTAATAGTAAATTAAAAATTATATTGTAATGAAATTTCGTGTCCAACCTTAACTCTGTTGGTAGGGCATAGGACTATAGTTCAATTGCTGAAATCCTTAGTTTGCTAGTTCGAATCTGATAGGTCATAATTACTTTTTTCTTACAAATAATTTATATTTGATATAAAGTATATCTAATATTACCTATTTAGAATTTAAACTATATACAAATGTGCAATTGGTGATGAATTGTAAATAATCATCAGGTCAATTTCAATTACACTTAAAATGTGAGATTTACGTGTTCAAAATACTCAATTTAACAACCTTTATTTTTGTAAAAGTTCTATATTTTTTATTTATTTCTAAATAAAAAATTATTAAGTTTTGTTGAAATATTTTTAAAATCGTTCAAAATAATACTTATTTTGGTCATAACAGATATATTTCAACATAATAGAGTTTTCTTTTAAAATCGACATACTTCAAAATAATACTTATTCGATTCAGAATGTAGATCATTCAAAACCCCAGAATAAGAGAATGCACCAATTCAAAGTATATCTCATAAACTATTAGATCTGTAGCTTGAATATGTATTTAAATGAACAATTGCCTAATTTCATTCTTCCTTTAATAAATACAAAACATTTTACTATTCTAAGTGTACTTTTTAAAATATTTATCATACTAACAATAGATGATGTTTTTGTTAGTAATTACTAACTTATATTTATGAATATCTTATCCATTTGTACTAACACTTGAAAGGAGCAAATCTCTTTAAAATTTGAAGATTTTGATAAATATCAGTAATAAGTAAGTGAAATATCTTAAATTTTCATTAGAGATTTTAATACAGATATTAAATTAATTAACTCTATAAATCGTTGGACCAATATAACCAAAAAAAGAATTGATGGGACATGACCTAAAGGCCCATCAGGGCAGCGCCAAAGATCAAAAGGCCTATAACTAGGCTAGCATTTCGGCGTGACTACAACCTGGGATTTATCTCCCTGTAGAGCAAATGTAAGCTAACCTCTGAGTTGGTTCCTAATAGTAGCAACCTGATTGGTCCATAGAGGCATTCGGCAGCCTCAAGCTTATATCCCTCTCTCCTTAATCGATGACTGATGGGCCACCAAAGAATCGATCATTCGACCCTCATTGGTTGAAGGTAATATTTAAGTAAGATCTATATTAGTATTTGTTTCCTATCTAATCACAAGAACATCTCCTAGATAAGAAATGAAATCTTTGAAGTCTAATCCATAAGGAATGAATCTCCTCAGCAAGACAAACTTTCCTAATGATAAGTACTCTAAATCTTTATAGAATATTTGACCAATGGAGTCTCAAGATTTCAGGTCAGCTAAACAAGGAAACTCGGGTTATAATCCCCGGCATATACATGACTCATAGATAGAGAACATATAAAAGCATTCTATAAGGTATTTCCATGTACGCTGTGGGAGACCAGACACTAGATACACAAATCATAGGGCTCTTAGCCCTCTTTCTCTCTTTCTCTCTCTCTCTTTCATGTTCAGTTTGTTTTATTTCTATCGAAAATCGTTTTTTCTGATTTGAGTGTCGGAGTCTCTCCCATCAGAGCACCCTTCGGTGATCTTTTGTAGGTTTCAAATTGTCTCCCGAAGTATCCGTGTGGAGAACAGATTAACTCTTTAGACAAATATACCATCTGCCTTTTGCTACCATTCAAAATATGATAGCCGTAAAGAAAAAAGGGCCAATTATTGGCTCTGATAATGATGATCTAATTGGAGTCGACTTTAAATGCAATGATCCTTTGGTTATTACCGTAAGAGTGGAGTCTTACATCATTAAGAGAGTTCTTGTTGATCAAGGAGCAAACTACGATCTCCTTACTTGGGATGACTTTTGATGAATGGGTCTCAACTCGTCTCACCTTCAACCTCCTATTGGGTCTCTCAAAGCACTTTCTAATGAATACATCTATCCAAAAGGTATTATTCCTCTCACTGTAACCTTGGGAACTCCTCCCAATCTTGTGGCTGTTAAAGTCATCTTCCATGTGGTAAAACTATTTTCGCCTAACAATGCCATCCTCGGCACTCTAGTTTGGATGAACTGGAGAAACTATCGAGCACGAAACATATGAAGGTGAAGTTCAGAATACTGGAAGGAATTACTACTCTCTGTAGTGACTGCGATCCATATGCTTATCTTGTAATCGAAGATGGACAAGAAAAATTTCCAATTGACACCTTGGAGCTCAGGGCCGACGTCGAATCAATGACCAAGCCTGAGCTCATGGACAAAGTGATTGAAATTCCCTTAATTGGTGATCCTAGCCAGACCATTCGAGTCGGTACCTACTTACCAACATAACTCCGAGAAGCGATTATCGATTACCTGCATCGACATTCACACATCTTCACTTGGTCTCCTGATCGGCTATAATCCACAAGCTAACTGTTAATGCTGGATACAAACCATTCAAATGAAAGAAAATGGTGTTTGCCCTAGAACGCCAACGCGACATCCAAGAAGAAGTCCAGAAACTGTTGACGGCCGGATTCATTCTTGAAGTCAAGTACCCCTAATGGCTAACCAACATGGTCTTGGTGAAAAAAGCCAATGGTAAATGGAGGATATTTGTGGACTTCACCGATCTCAATAGGGCATGTCCAAAAGATAGTTACCCGCTTTCCAACATCGATAAGCTTGTGGATAACTCCTCAAGCCACTAACTTTTGAGTTTCATAGATGTGTATTTTGGCTATGATCAAATGCAAATGGTACCAGAAGATGAGGGAAAGACAAGTTTCATCATAGAATTTGGTACGTATTGTTGTCGGGTCATGCTCTTCTGTTTGAAGAATATGGTACAACCTTTCAACGGTTGGTCAATAAAGTCTTCAAGGACCAACTCAACAAGAATGTAGAAGCATATGTTGATGACATGCATATCAAAAGCACCAGTATAGAGGTGCATGTCACCTATCTCGAAGAAACTTTTCAGATATTGGAGCGTTACAACATACATTTAAACCAAGCAAAGTGCACTTTCAGAATCACGTCTGGCAAGTTCTTAGGTTTCATGATCACTAACTGAGGAATTGAAACAAATTTGAAAAGATACAAACTATACTTGACATGTCACCACCCCAGACAATGAAGGAGGTACAGCACCTCATTGGTAGAATATCGACCTTAAGCCGATTCATATCAAAAGTTGAGGAAAAAATACAAACCAATCTTTGATGTCCTAAAAATGTTCCAAAGGTTCACGTGGACGACCAAGTGCTAAACGGCGTTGAGTAGTTTAAAGAATACCTGATGTCACCCCCACTGCTCTCTCGTCCTATTTCTGGTGAGAAACTATATCTATACCTCTCTATCTCTAACTGAGCACTTTACTCTATCCTGGTGATAGATGAGTCAACCATACAAAAGTTAGTTTGCTACATCAGTTAAATACTAAAAGAATCTGATGCCAACTACCAACCTATCGAAAAGATAGCCTACGCTCTTGTTGTCTCGACCAGACATCTTCAACCATACTTTTAAGCCCATACTATGGTAGTACTCATCGATCAACTATTGACACAAATCCTTCAAACCCTCTGGATGTCTTATTAAATGGAGTGTGGAGTTGGGCAAGTTTGACATTCAATATTAGCTGAGACCTACAATCAAAGGCCAAGCCCTAGCGAACTTCATTCTTGAATGCACCCTCCTAATTCCAACTAAACGTGAGTCTATGAATAACCCTAAAGAATGATCACTACTAGACTAGATGTTACACATTGATGGTCATCAAACTACTCAGGAAGTGGTACTGTACTCACACTGATGGATCTGGACAATTTCAAGGTGGAGTACGCTCTTCATTTCAATTTCAAGGCCATAAACAATCAGGCAAAGTATGAAGCTTTATTGACAGGACTTCGAATTGCAATGACCATGGGGGCTCGAAGTGTTCGAGTATTCACCAATAGCCAGCTAGTTGTCAAACAAATCAAAGGAGTTTGTGAGACCAAAGACCCTATCATGGGCAAGTACTTGAGCAAACTACATGAAAAGATGAGCAATCTAAATAATGTTGACATCCAACAAATCCCTCGATCAGAGAACGTGCAGGTTGACATACTCTTTAAGTTAGCTAGTTTAGACTCGGTTGTCTCTAGTGGAACAGTCTACATTGATAGGTTACCATGCCTCAGATTCGATGATTCTGAAAAGATTCTTACAACAGACCAGTCTCCGAGTTGGAAAGATCCCATAGAAGCTTATTTAAAGTACAATCGTCTGCCAGACGTATTATTAGAGGTGGCAAAACTGAAACATAAGACCCCTTACTACACAATCATGAACGAGAATCCATATTGGAAGTCTTTCATTCACTTGTACATAGGGTGCCTAACCCCAGAAGAAGGAGACTATGTCCTCTGAGAGATCCATGAAGGGATATAAGGAAACCACTTAGGGGCTTGGAATCTAGTTCACAAAACCCTATGTCAAGGGTATTACTGCCTGATCATGAAAACTAACTTCGATAATTACGTTGAGAGGTCTGACAAGTGCTAATGTTTCTCTTCGGTGCCATGACTACCCTGCAGTGAGCTCAGTCCCATAGCAAGCCCCTGGCCATTCGCCCAATCAAGAATAGACATCCTTGAACTGTTCCCACTAGCTGTCATATAGTGAAAATTCCTTATAGTAGCTATCAACTAATTCACCAAGTGGGTGGAAGCCAAATCACTAGCTTAGATAATAGTAGCCAAAACCCAATCATTCATGTGGATTCACATTATCACTGGATTCGGCATGTCTTATTTCTCACATTGATAATGGGAAGCAGTCCGACAGCAAAAGCTTCCAAGAATTCTGTAGCAAGTTAGAGATTTAGCACCGGTTCTCATTAGTCGCTCATCCACAAACTAATGGACTCGCTAAGATAACAAACAGAATGATTCTATAGGGGCTAAAGACAACACAAGATAAAACTAAAGGGTAATGGGTAGAAGAACTTTACGACATCCTCTGGTTACACCGTATTATGCCTCAAAATGCAACTGGCAAAACACCATTCGGCCTGATATATGTGTATGAAGCTATCATACCTATGGAGATAGGGATTCACTCACTCTAGGTGGATTAATATAATACGGCATAAAACGAACCTGCTTTATTGGAACAACTGGATCTATTTCCAGAACTACAAGAATCTGCATCTGCTAGGATAGCTACATACCAACAATAGATGACTTAGTGTTACAGTCAAAAAGTTAGAAATAGAATAATTTAAGCCCAGTGAACTAGTTCTAAGGAAGGTAGAAGCAACTGGCTAATCTCTACTCAGGGGCAAGCTAGCACTCAATTGGGAAGGTCCTTATCAGATATACTCTATAGTTCATCCATAGACTTATCATCTTAACAATCTAGATGGATCGGCTGTACCTAAAACTTGGAACTTAGAAAACCTATGCATTTATTGCCAGTAAATCTCATCATCTCCCGTGGTCAGAAGAATTTCCCCTCGAATAAGGCTTTTAAGATTTTCCCTTTTGTTTATTCTATTGATTATTTCATATCAGCCAATCCTAGCGGTTGATTCTTATCGAACATAACATGTCGTCAATAAGGAACATGACTTCTAGTTGGGTAGGCACCGCTCATCCTATTGGTTGATTCGTATTGAACGTAACGTGTCATAAAAAAGGAACATACTCCCAGTCGGGTTGGTATGGCCCATCCTATCGGTTGTTCCTATTGAACGTAATGTGTCATCAATAAGGGACATAACTCCTAGTCAGGTAGGCAAGGCCCATCCTATCAGTTGATTCCTATCGAATGTAATGTGTTATCAATAAGGGACATGACTCCTAGTCGGGTAGGTATGACCCATCCTATCGGTTGATTCCTATCGAATGTAATGTATCATTTAGTTCTTAACGAACATAATGGGTCACCGTGAGAAATGTGATTTCCAGACAGTTGAATCTTATATTGGGTTCCCAACGGTCAAAGTGCATTAGAAAAGAGGGATATATCCCCCGGTTGAATACTACTGACCTTATCGGTTGTATGAACAAAAAAGGAAGGTATTCCTTTGGGCAATCACTACCTCTACTGAAGAACTAAAAGTATTTTTGCTTGAGTAACTCTTGCCAAATGATGTGCTACCTAATAACCTATTGTATGAACGTTTTATCGGTTACCTCGTCCGTTTAGACATATGGTTTTTATCGCTGGAAATTTGATCAAAGGTGAAAATTGACAGGTAAGTCAAATAAAACTCTTCTTTCATTTCCATATAGCAAATACATATTAGATTATATGAATAAGCATAGTTTACGAGTCCCCAAGTTGGACCAATTACATCAAGAAAAATACATAAGAAAAATTACATCGTTCTTGGACAAAGAGTCTACAACGCCATGGTCATTTGACAGAACTAGAAAGTACAAAAAAGTAAAAAGAGACGATGGAAGGAAGAAATTTAGAAATATCCATTGCCAAGTATGGACAAGAAGATTGCGGAAATGGGTTGAGGAGGGTGTGAGACGGCCACGAAGAAACTGTGAGAATGCATTATAATTCAAACCTTTTGTTATACACAAGACCTCACAACCTACCGACTCCTCTAGTCCCCCCGACCCGAGAACGTGAGCCAGACGACAAACTCAACCCAGAGTAAGAGCATATTTGAAACTCCCCACTGAAGTTGAGAACCCCAACGGGACCTTTGATAGAGCCCATTATGACGTCCAAACACCGAACGACATGATAAGACCTCGCATTAGCATTCCCATTCTTGATGAGGCCTCGTATCAGAAGAAACAACCTATAATACTAAGCCTAGTGACCTAAGGCACACCATTGGAAGAGCTCTCAAAGAAACTAACTCTTAGCAAGAAGGGTTTGCTGACATGAAGAACACTTTAGTTTCCTCTAAAGCAGTATAGAGTCATGCGATCCCTATTTATAATTGCAAAGGGAAAAGATCTTCATGAATCTATGACTAACAAAACAATTCAATGAGGATCATGCGCAATGAATAAAGGGTTAAATCCCTCCAACTTCTTGCGAAACATTTATTTCGGAAACACTTGCCAAAGATTGAATGTTTTAACACCCTTGGGTAGTTGGAACTCGTTATCATATTTGCTTCACTTCATAATGATACACTTTAAATATTCAATTCAATCGTAATGAGAGTATCTCATAATGATATACTTTAAATATATAACCTCATAACAAAATTTATGAGATATATTTTGAATACAGTCACATAATATCTATTTTTAATTATTAGATGAGCAACATACTTGAATTGAAATCATTAGGTTTCAACTAATCATACATTTGTATTTTAATTTTTAATATCAATTTATATCGATAAAATCCCTAATATCAACAATGAGCATGATCATAGATGGAAGACGAGCTATGCATTGGTTTCATGAGTTAGATGGTGAGCAAACACTCTGGTTTTAGCTACTAGTTGAGAGACACATTCAAAATTGAGAAGTGAGAAAATAAAATTTACAAATATCTTTTATTGTAAGCATTTTAGCTTTATTATGAAAATAAAGTTATTTCATAATTTAGCTTTATTTTTCTTAAATAAAGCCACATATAACTTTATTATGCAACTTTCAAGTGTATCATTGTGATTTTTAATTTTGAAATAAAAGTTAATGAAAGGAACTCCACATGATATACTGTAAGATCGTAAAAATTATCTTTTAAATTTATCCTAAAGTTTATTTTTGTTACTTTCTCATAATGCTATTGTAACCACTTTGATCCATGATTAGAATATTTGAAATAGAATGATAATGGAAAAATTTTAGATCAGAAAGGAGAAAGGAAAAAAAAGTGAAATAAAAATGAAGAAATTAAAAAGTAATGCTCTTTTAATTTTTAAATTTGAAAGATTAAATTTAAACTCTAAATTAAAGAGAACAATAGTCCAATTTAATGCGATATTATATTTTTAGTGGTCAATTTTTTCAATATTAATTTAAAACTACAATTATGTATATTGTTCTGTAGTTTTTTTCTAAAAAAAAAATTTGGTACATTCAATTCAACTCACCATTTTTGTTGAGGCTTTTAAATATTGCATATCATATTTGTAGAAAAGAATATTCAAATTTATGTTTGTTTGTTATTAAAATTATAAAATGCAATAACTTATAATATCGAATTATATTAATTTTAATATGATTATGTATATCAAAACAACTAATTGTTCTCCAAATAAATACAATAAAAAACCAATAATTCGTCACAAAAATTATATTAAAAAAAGAAAACGAGGAAAAGTTAAAACCTAGACCCCAGTGACCCAGAAATTAGATAAATATCATATAACAGTAAATTAAAAATTATATTATAATGAAACTCTGTGTCCGACCTTAGCTCAATTGGTGGAGCGGAGGACTGTGGTGTGATTGCTGAAATCCTTACGTCACTGGTTCGAATCCGGAAGGTCGAAATTATCTTTTTCTCATCTTGCCTATTTAGAATTTAAAATATATATAAATGTGCAATAGGTGATGAGTAATTGTAAATAATCATCTTGTCAATATGAATTCCACATAAAATGTGAGATTAATATGTTCAAAATACTCAATTTAACAACCCTTACTTTTATAGAAGTTCTATATTTTTTTATTAAATTCTAAATTAAAATTATTGAATTAGACAAATATCAAATAATAGTAAATTAAAAATCACACTATAATGAAATTTCATGTTTGACCTTCTCTCAGCTGATAGAGTGGAAAACTGTAGTTTGATTGTTGAAATTCTTAGGTTGCTGGTTTGAATCCACAAGTTGGAATAGCGTTTTTCTTATAATTACTTTATATTAGTATAAAGTATATCTCATCTTACATATTTAGAGCTTAAAGTCTATATAAATGTGCAATTGGTGATGAACAACTATAAATAATCATCAAGTCATTTTCAATTCCACTTAAAATTTGAGATTCACATGTTCAAAATACTCAAGCTAACAACCTTAATTTTTGTAGAAATTCTATATTTTTTTAATTCTAAATAAAAATTATTGATTTAGACAAACATCAAGCAATAGTAAATAAAAAATTATACTATAATGAAATTTCATGTCCGACCTTAACTCAGCTCATAGCCGAGGAGACTTTTCAAAGAAGGCTGTTATTTCTCCTTGAACATCACAAGACTAACAAACAATTATCATATGGTATTACAAATAACAATTATCACTTACTGGGTTACAGTTAAGATGATCTCCCATAAACTTTCTTGAATAGTTCTTTGGTAAATATGAATTTGA
The DNA here is from genome assembly GCA_037126225.1 of Dillenia turbinata. Lineage (NCBI taxonomy): Eukaryota > Viridiplantae > Streptophyta > Magnoliopsida > Dilleniales > Dilleniaceae > Dillenia > Dillenia turbinata. Next base: position 18,301,689 of record JBAMMX010000011.1, on the reverse strand, counting down.
TGAATTCAATGTTTTCCCAATTCTGTTTTTCAAAATCTTCAGGTTTACTCAATTTACTTCCTGTTATTCAATCAAAAAATTCATAAATAATATATGATGACTCACTATCCAGACCATTGCCATTAAAAGTAGTCAATTCCGAGAATTTGACCTAAAATCTAGTAAAAGTAGTAAATTCCGAGGATTAGACCCAAAATTTTGTCCTACTATTCTGATTGGTAGCAAGTGTCCCATCTAACACATCTTTGGGAGCTGTTTTCTTGTTGTAATTGATACTCTTTCCACTAGAACTTGCATCCTTAGTGCATTATTCATCTAGAATCAGTTCGATGCTACTATGGCTATGGGTCATGGACTTGGCCAGAATGTGAGGGAGATCAGTGTGCTAGCTTAATATTACCCTTAAATAAAAAATAACATTAATTTTTCTCGCTCTTTTAAATAATTGTAAATAATTTCAAACTCTAATTATTTTTATTCCTTTTGTTAATGTAATTTCAGAAACACACTATTTACACAGTTTTCATGTAATATTCACTCTTATTTTAATATAATATTTGTTTTATATTGAAACAATATTGAAAATATATTTGTTGTATATTTTATAACAATGATCTTACCTTTTAAAATTTAAATTGTAATAAAATATCTAATTATTAGGATATTTTCATTCACTTACAAAATTTTAAATTTTATCATTGATTTGTGTTCTCCATTTACAAATTTCTCTCTTTTTCAAAATTATAAATTTTTAAACAAAATTCAGTATTGCAATTCAATTCAATTCAATTCAATTCTAACTATCAATTTTTGATTCCAAGCATATAACTTTATTTGTAAACAAATTTCATAATTTAATATGAGAGTGTGACTATACTATCATTAAGAGAGAGAAAAATAAAAGTTATTTTTGTTAAATAAAGTTATGATTTTTGATTGACACAAACTTTATTATGTGATGACTAAAAGTTTATAGTCACTTTAAAATAAAATGCTAAATTCTATTTCGGTCCTAAATTTTTAGCTATTTTTAGCGACGGACCATTCCAAATATACTCCTTTCTATTTTTTGCAAAATTGAAGCTTTTGATATTTCTGTTAGTTTAATCGTTAGTTAAGTCTACATCGCTGTTAAATGCTTGTGTGGCATTTTCATAAACTTTTAGTAATTTTTAATTTTTAGAAATTTTAATTACACAAAATATCTTGATACCTGCATGGCATTTTCACATGGCATTTTTGTTGGAACTAGACATTTTGATACCCACACCTGCCATGTTCATTAGGTTCAACGGTGTAATTTCCTCCCCAATAGGTTCAAAAGTCTACCCTTCGAAAATTATTAACCCTAACTTACATCAATAGTCAATTGACATCATTTAAATTAAAAATATATGGGCAATCAAAATTTGAAATAAAAAAATTATAATAATAATCAACTTTTTAAATTATTAAACAATTCATAAATTGACAATCACCAAAATTTCAAAAATCACATTAAACAATAAAAGGTTTTCAATAAATAAATATAGATTTACAAGACTTCAAACTTACTTCAAGCTTGATATATATATATATATATATGTATATATATTGACACACACACACACACACATATATATTCTTTCCAATGATAGCATGGCAAATAAATGACTATATTTACAAATAAAGTTTTTAGATGTGATATATTTTATTTTTCTTTCTCCAACCTTTATTAAATTTTATTTTTGATTCCAAGAATATAACAAATAGAGTTATTAAATATTCAATTCAATCATAATGACACATCTCATAGTGACATACTTTAAATATATAGCCTCATAATAAAATTTATAAGATATACTTTGAATACAGTCACATAATACCAATTTTTAATTATTAGATGAGCAATGACACATTTGAATTGACATCATCGTGGTTCGACCAATTGCTCATTTACATATACTTCTTTTAAAAGTCACATAAACATCACCAAAATTTACATAAATAATGATATTTAAAAATATTGTTAAAATTTCTAAAATATATTTGCTTCTAAAAAATTATGTTAGCTTATTCTCGATCATTTACTTCTTTAATTTTGTATTTCAACTTTTTTAATATAAATTTATTCCAATAAAATCCCTAATATCAACAACGAGCAGAATCATAGATGGAAGACGAGCCACACCTTGATTCTGCGAGTTAAAGGGTGAAAAAACACTCTGCTTTTAGCTATTAGTCGAGAGACTCATTTAGACATGAGAAGTGAGAAAATAAAATTAACAAATAACTTTATTCCAAGCGTATTAACTTTATTATGGAAATAAAGTAATTTCATAATTTAACTTTATTTTTGTTAAATAAGGTCACACATAACTTTATTATGTAACTTTCAAGTGTATCATTATGATTTTTAATTTTGAAATAAAAGTTAATGAAAGGAACCTGTTGTGTTGTCAAACTATCAAAAATAAATTAACCTACCTCTCTAAATAACAGTATAAAGCGAGTGGGGTCGTCTTCTTAGAGAATTGTGAATTCATTTCTTTTAAGAAAATAAAAATATGGGGGTTTGAAAATTAACTTAACTAACAAATTAACTTAAGAAAAGAAAAAATTGACCAAAGGAAAATAAATAACTTAAAATTTAAAAGAGTAAAAATTCAATGGAAAATAAGCTTCTAGTCAAAGAAATTATGTCCACTTTGATTCAAGTTGATTGATCATCGATCTACCTAATAAACTTATCAAATAATAAATAAATTGATTATAGTTATTTAACAACTATCTAACAACCAATCTCTCCTTTATTGATAATTAGAGAAATTCGTTAGTTATTTCCCTAATCCAAAGACAATCCTAAAGAAACTCGTAAGATTTAGTGTTCCGATAGTATTAAGATCTTGAAAGACCCAATCCTAATTAACAAACATATAAGTGGATTCATTTAAATTATATTATTTAATTCCATGACATAGATTAGACTATTTGCAAAGTCATGAAATTAAGTTATGCGCCACGATATTAAAAAAAAAACAAGCAATTACGAATTTATCATTTTAATTAGTTTTTGATTATTTTAGCATTATCAAATATTTGTCATCTATTCAATAAACGTTAAAAAATCATAAATGCTAGAGTATGGGAATTAAATAAATGCCTATGAAGTATTAATGCAATATGCTTAATTAGATCTCACAACCTTGGAGAATCAAAACTTCAATAGCTCTTCAACTAGAAAAGAAAACTAGAAACAAAATATAGAAGAAGAAAACAAGAAAAGTAAATAAATTCTACAAAAACTAATACTACAAATGTACGTCCCCTTTTGGAGGAGTTTAATCCCTCTTTTATAAGAGTAAGTCTCCTATTTTTAGAAATGTCTTCCTAAATCTTGATAACTACTAAAAGGAATAGTCATTTTAATAGAAAATATTTTAATTGATTTCAAAGAGAGGAACTTCCCAAAAGATAGAAGATTATGATAGTTGAACTTTTAAAAAAACTATCCCTAAATATTAGGAATAAGTCAACATAATAAAAATCTTCAATGCTTCCCAATCAAACTCAAATTTTCCTTGAAATCACATGCAAATAGAGAGGAATGATGTTGACCCGACCTCTAGAAAAATCTCGCAAAAATTCTTGAAACCCATATACCCACGCTTTAATGTAAGAGCACTACTATCCACCTTTTTTCCTTCTATACATTACTGCTTTAAATTAATTCATTTTTTTTCACTTTTCTTTATAACTCTTCTCCACGAATGCTAAAATATCGAAGATCATAAAACATAGCTATTAGTATAATATTTATTCAAAAATCAAGTAAAATCAACTAGAATTATTATACCAATTTATACCCTATCAAGTTCTCCCACATTTAGACAATACTTGTCTCCAAACATTCTTAACACAAATTAAACAAAAACTACTTTGTAAGTCAAATCTTTGTTTTTTTTTGAACTCCTAATTCAACATGTGTCATAAGAATCAAATTGGAAATGTAATCAAAACATCAAGTGTTTCACAGTATTTCACACTAAAACAACCATTACATCTCCAACAGTTTCTTCAAGATCAAAACTACAAGATTCAATGATTCTCTCTATGGATTCACTCGAAGACACTCAAAATAGGGTAAAGAACATATATCACTTAAATTAACACAATAAATTAAAATTACCATAAGTTTGCAAATATATCAAATCTCCACCACTCAAAAGTATGAAAATCATGCACCAACCAAAAGGTCTTTTATTTGATTGTAATAGGGCTAGCATTAAGGATAGGATAAAAGAGATATTTAAGATTAAAAATGTATCAAAGGAAATATATAGTTAACTATATAATTTTTTACAGCATTGAACACTTTTGTGCCCAATAAACAGCATATAAAATTAAATTTGTCTTCTTTCATTGCCTTCTTTATTTTTTTAACTTCCTTCTCCTCATACACTTTTTCTTTTTCTTCTTTCATCTCCGTGTATGAAAAGGAACAAGATTCAGAACTTTTTTTCTTTTTTTACTTTTTTTCCTCAATCAACCACCCAAAATAGAATAGTCAAGAGAATGATCAAGTTTCTTTCTTCCTTGCACAATCACAAAATTCATTTTCATATTATATCCATAAAAGCATTAGAATTCCCTTGGGGTGAACAAATAACCAAATCATACAATTAATTACAAATACCTTTGGTACAAAGGTTTGAAAAGAAAGCCAAAATAAGTGATTAGGTGTTATATTGAGGTGGCTATAAAAGAAGTAAATTGTCATAAGCTCAACCTGGTTAACTAAGACATTTATTAAATTGAAGTGAAGATTTTAAGAAAACCAAAAAAGGGATTAAACCTAAGTGCCTTTATCATTTTAAATCATGAAATTCTATAAATGTGGTCTCAATATACATAATAGAGCAAGTTCAAGAACGACAAATCTAAGTGTGATATTCACTTATCAAAAAAACAATTTCAAGCATATAGAATGAATTTGCTCATTTTAAACTCAAAAGCTCACTTTTAAGTAGGGTTTGTGTTAAATCTTGCATTTTCTCCTTGAAAGAAAATCATTAAAGAGATGAACAGTTATTACAAGCACAAAAACCATTAATATAAGTCATTTCTCATAAATTTCCAATTCAATCAAATAACACACTTCAGTTAGAAAAGCTCAAAATTTTTATTATTATTATTTTTCATTTTTTAACCTAATTTTTTATTATTTTTATTTTTTATGGCTTTACTTAAAAAAATTAAACTGGCCCTAATAAAGAAAATCAAACACAAACACCAAATATTTACCTCACACCTAAATCATACATTGTTCTCAATGTATGCTATGTTGAGAGAGAAAAACAAAGACAAGTAGCTCAAATAAAAACAAAAATAAAAAGGTAAAATTAGAATAACACTTTCCTGGGGTGGAGTGGAGAATGGTAGGTCAAATCCAATGAATTAGAAGAAAGAGTTAAGGCATGGGCACATCCTAGTCTTAGATTGCTTCTGGTTCCTCCTGAAATTGACTTGCTACATACTTCAAAACTTGCATTGGGCACATGATAAAAAATGGGCGGTTCTGGCCATTGTCGACTCCTAGCTTCTATTTAGCTATAAAATACCAATAAAATTTAAATCCAAATTAAATCAAATAAAAATCATAAAAATATTGGGTTTCCTCCCAATAAGCGCTTTTCTTTATTCTCTTTGGCAAGACTTAGTCTCTTTGCTTCATCCCTATTCATAGATTAGTCTGGTCCATTTAAACTTCAACTTACTAAGCATAAACTTCAATCTTGAATTGAAGTGAAGGACTTTTTGGCCAACTATGGATTACGTTTAGTGAAGAAGATTGTCTTGGAAAAATTTGTCCCATTGTATAACATTATTTGTCAAACACTCCTTGAGCACAAAATCCAATTCATTTTGCACAAAATTATCATGTATAATAAACTCCACCATACTAAGATGAAAAATAGATTTTGAATAATTTGGATACTTTATGGCATCAAAAATATTAAAAATAACAATTTCACCATCAAACTCAATAGTTAAAATATCCAAATCCACATCAATTTTTACTTTAGCTATTTTCATGAATGGTCTACCCACTAATATAAAAGTAAGGTTAGGAAAGCATGCATCATTCATATCAATAGCATAAAAATCAATAGGCAAAATAAACGCATTAAATTTCACAAAGACATCTTCAATCACACCCTCAGGATATGAATTTGACCTATTAGTTAATTGAATTATTCTTGTTTCTTTCAAAGGTCCTAAATTCAAGGGTATAACATTTATAGATGCTCCTAGATCAAGCATAGCCTTCTCTACCTTTTCATTATCTATCCAACAAGGTATAGTAAAGATACTAGGCTCTTTGCATTTTTATGGTAATTTCCTTTGGATAACTGTTGAAACATTCTCACCAACTAAGATTTTGTCATGATCCTTCAATTTCACTTTCTCAGTGCACAATTCTTTAAGAAATTTGGCATACCTTTGGCACCTATCTTATTGCTTCTTGGAGTGGAATGTTGTTCTCAACCTTTTAAAAATTTTCCAAGATCTTTCTCTCTTCCTCCCCTTTCTTTAATTATGCCAATCTTTCAGGAAAATGTGATGGAATCACTATTTTGGGTTTTGAATTAAATTCATTACTTATCTTTTTAGTAGAAGTATCCAAAGTTGTTGACTTTTCTTCATTTTTGGTCTCTTTTTCTACTTCCACCTTTGGTATAGTATCTTATACCTCCTTTCCACTTCTAAAGATCATGGCACTAACATTTTATCTTGGATTGATTTCAACTTGAGAGGGTAGTTTTCCATGATTAGTTTTGAATTTGCTCAGTGTTATTATCAATCGCGATACTTGGGTGCCAAGATTTTGAACACTAGCTCTTGTTTCTTATTAGAATTTCTGCATCTCATGCATAAAGATTTTTACAAGATCTTTTAGGGCTAGTTCTTAGTTTTGTGGGGTGGGTTGTGGCTAGAATTGTGGTGTCCATAAGATTTTTGCAAAAATCCTTGTGGTTGAGTCCAATAACTTAGATTTGAAAGGTCTCTCCAACCTTGGTTGTAGCTATTGGAATAAGGGTCGTATTTTCGTTGGGCCGACCCAGAAAATCTGCTTATAGCATTGAAGTGTTCATTAGAGTCCTCTTGAAGAGTAGGGTACATGTTAGTTTGGCGACCTACATTCAAACAAATTCTACATACCTTTACTTGTTGTACTTGTAGTACAACCAATCTTTTTACAGTAGATGTTAGGGCATCTAACTTGTGACCAGTAGAGGAAATACTTGCTTCATTAACCCTTTTTGGGACATCTTGTCTTTCTCCAAACTTTTGTGTATTTGTTGCCATATTAGAAATCAGATTTTGTGGCTCTTTGGGTGTTTTATTCATCATGACACCACCACTTGCTGTATCGATTATATTTCTCTCTGTCGGAAAAAGGCCTTCATAAAAGTATTGGATAAGTTGCTGCTCGGGAATTTGGTGCTATGGATAACTTGTACATAGTTGTTTGAATTTTTCTCAATATTCGTATAATGTCTCCCCACTAAATTGTCAAGTTTAGTCCTAGAAACAATGAGAAAATAAAATTTAAAAGAAATAAATCACTTAATATCGTTCTTGGAAATGGAGCCAAAAATTGGTATGTCATCAAATTACTAAAAATAAATTAACTTACTTCGCTAAATATTAGTATAAAGCAAGTAGGGTCGTCTCCTTAGGAAATGATGAATTCACTTCTATTAAGAAAATAAAAATATGAGAGGTTTGAAAATTAACTAAACTAACATATTAACTTAAGAAAAAAAATAATTGACCAAAGGTAAATAAAAACTTAAAATTTAAAGGAGTAAAAGTTCAATGGAAAATAAGCTTTTAGTCAAAGCAATTATATTTATCTTGATTTAGGTTGATTGATTATCGATTTACTTTATAAACTCAACAAATCATAAATAAATTGGTTATAGTCATTTAACAACCGTCAAGTAGCCAATCTCTCTTTTTTTCATTGATAATTAAGAGAATTTCATTAATTATTTCCCTAATCAAAAGACAGTCCTAGAGAAAGTTATAGGATTTAGTATTCCGATAGTATTAAGATTTAGAGAAATCTAATTCTAATTAACAAATACACAAATGAGTTCATTTAAATTAGATTATTAAATTTCATGATATAGATTAGATTACTTGCAAAACCGTGAATTTATGTCTTGCACCACGATCTTAAAAGAAACAAACAATTATGTATTTGACATTTTAATTAATTGTAGATTATTTTAGAATTATCAAATATTGGCCACTTATTCAATAAACCCTAAAAAATCATAAATACTTGAGTATGGGCATTAAAAAAATACTTATGAAGTATTGATGCAATATGCTCGATTGGATCTCACAACCATAAAAAAATCAAAATTTCAAAACTCTTCAGTTGGAAAAGAAAACTAGAAACAAAATATAGAAAAAGAAGAAAACAAGGAAAATAAATAAATTCTATAGAAAATAATACTACAAATGTACCTCCCCTCTTGGAGGAGTTTAATCCATCTTTTATAAGAGTGAATCTCCTATTTTTAAGAAAAGTCTTCCTAAATCTTGATAACTACTAAAAGCAATAGTTTTTTAAAAGAAAATATTCTAATTGATCTCAAAGAAAGGAACTTCCTAAAAGATAAAAGATTATAAAAGTTGAACTTTAAAAAAAAAAAACCTATCCCTAAATATTAAGAAGTAAACATAGTGAGAATGTTCAATGCATTCAAATTAAACTCAAATTTTCCTTGAAATCACGTTCAAATAAAGAGGAATGATGTTAACATGGCCTCTAGAAAAGAGTTGCAAAAATTCCCAAAATCCATATACACACGTGCTAATGTAAGAGTACTATTGTCTACATTTTTTCCTTCTATGCATTACTGCACTAAATTAACTCGTTTTTTTCATTTTTCTTTATAACTCTTCTCCACCAATCCTAAAATATCAAATATCATAAAACATAGCTATTAGTGAAATATTTATTCAAAAATCAATCAAAATCGGTTAAAATTATTACACCAATTTATACCCTATCGGAACCCCACATGATATATTATAAGATCGAAAAATTATCTTTTAAATTTATCCAAAAATTTCTTTTTATTACTATCTTGTCTTGCAATCGTAACTAATTATATAGAATGAGATACACATAGCTTTTACTCATTGCGTTAAATCTTGCTCTTTTAATTTTTAAAATTTGAAAGATTAAATTTGAAAACTAAATTAGAGAGAAACATAGTCAAATTTAATACGATATTATGTTTTTAGCTGTTAATTTTTTTCAATATTATTTTAAATCTATTATTATGTATATTGTACAACAAAATTTTTTAATTTTTTGTACAATTAATTCAACTGACCATTGTAATGAGGTTTTTGAATATTGCTGATCATATTTATCGAAAAGAATATTCAAATGTGTGCTTGTTTGGTATTTAAATTATAAAAAGTAATAAATTATAGTATCAAATTAAATTAAATTTTGTACGATTATGCATATCAAAATTGTTATTTGTTCACGAAACTAGTACAAATAAAAAACCAATAATTTATTATTATATTAAAAAGTAAATAAGAAAAAAAATTAAAACCTATACCCCAATTTCCCAGGAATTAGACAAATATCAAATAATGGTAAATTAAAAATTATACTATAATAAAATTCGGTGTCCGACCTTAGCTCAGTTGGTAGAGCGGAGGACTGTAGTATGATTGCTGAAATCCTTAGGTCGCTGGTTCGAATCCGGCAGGTCGGAATTACCTTTTTTCGATAAATTTATATGTTAATATAGTTGATTTACATATTCTACTAGTTTTGAGCATTTGTAATTGTAAATGATTGTCTAGTCAATTTCAATGCCACTTAAAATGCGAGATTCATGTGTTCAAAATACTTGATTTAACAACTCTTATTTTTGTAGAAGCTTTTTATTTTGTATTTAATTCTAAATAAAAAATGATTAAACTTTTTTGTAATATTTTTAAAATTGTTCATGTTATGAATGTCGAAGAATCTAGTGGATGTCCATATGTCCAAAACACATGTCATCACATGTTGACATGTGTTCGTACACATGTCTCCTCTATATCACACATGGTAACTTATAAGACATGTGTCACATATGGTTCAACTTGTTGCTAACTTGCCCAAAACTCAATTCCAAGTGTTGACTCACCCAAAGCTCCTGCCATGTGTTAACACATTGCAACCCTAGAAGCTAACTCAGCAAAAGCACGTCGTAGCTTTGGGTGTCGACTCATCACCCTCTTCAATACTTATAAATAGCACCCCTTAAACCTCATTTATATATACTTCTTTAAAAATGAAATGAACTTTTATTCTCTCAATCTCTCTATAATGTTTAAACTTTTTTATTAAATTAGATCCTTTTGCGTTATTTCTTATTAGAGTATTTCATAATATGTTATCAGCACGAAACTCTACCTTTGAAAAACATAGTAGACAAGGAAGTCCCATCATTAAAAAAGAAAGTATGTTTTTACCAACTCCTTTTTAATGACTAATCTTGTTAAACTTGAATTTTTGCCTCTTGATATTTTTGGAAAGAATTATTTTTCATAGGTTCTTGATGTTGAAATGCATCTTGATGTGATGGGACTTAGAAGCACCATTAAAACAAATAATCCTACTATACAAGATTGTGCAAAAGCAAGGATTTTCATTCGGCATCATCTTGATGAAAATTTGAAGACAGGATATCTTACTGTCAAAAATCCTCTTGAGTTATAGAAGAACTTGAAGGAAAGATATGACCACCTGGAGATGGTTGTTCTTCCTGAAGCACAATATGATTGGAAACATTTGAAACTATAAGATTTCAAGTTTATTAGTGGTTATAATTCTATAATATTCAGAATCACATCCCAATTGAAATTATATAGAGAAAATATTATTAAAGAAGTTATGTTAGAAAAAAACTTTCTCCACTTTTCATGTCTCGAATTTGCTCCTGCAATAGCATTATCAAGAAAAGGGATTCCAAAAATACTCTAAATTGATTGCATACCTTCTTGTCACTGAACAAATTAATGAATTATTAATAAAAAATCATGAAACATGACCAACTTGTAGCAGTCCATTCCCTAAAGTGAATACAACTAGATATGAATATGGAAGAGGTTGGGTCGTAACCGTGGCCGTGGTTGTGGTCGCGGGCAAGGTCAAGGATGAAGTAATCATTACAATAATGATGTTCTTAACCATGGCCCATCAAATCAAAAGGGCAAACATTACCTCCAAAAGTGGGTCGATAAAAATGGGAAAGGTAAAGGGAATTCCCAAAGAGGTTCCAATAATATTTGTTATCAGCGTGGTGCCAAGGGATATTGGTCATGTATATGCCGAACTTCAAAACATCTTGTTGTACTGTATCAATCCTCCTTAAAAAAGAAAGACAGAGATATGAAAACAAATTTCGCTAACCCATATAGTGATAATGATATGGATATAACACATCTTGATATAAATATATATCCTCTTAATAAAATTTTTGAGATATACTCTGGATATAGTCACATAATATCTATTTTTAATTATTATATGAGCAATTGCACATTTGAATTGAAATTGTTAGGGTTTAACCTATTGCATATTTATATATGTTTCTTTTAAAAGTCACACTAACATCACCAAAATTTACATAAATGATGATATTTAAAAATACTATTAAAATTTCTTAAAATATATATGCTTCTTAAAAATTATGTTTGCTTAATCTTGAGCATTTATTTCTTATATTTTGAATTTCACTTTTTAATATAAGTTTATACTGATCAAATCCCTAATATCAACAATGAGAAAAATCATAGATAGAAGACAAGCCACATATTGATTCCGTGAGTTAGACGGTGAACAAACACTTTGCTTTTAGCTAATTCCTAATTATTTGCAAACAAGTTAACAACTCCTAAGAAAACGTTTAGAATTTTCTTGGGATCATATCTCCAACATACTAATTATCTCTCCAATACTCAAATAGAGACCACATCTCTCTCTCTCTCTCCCCCCTCGTTTGAATGATCAATCAAAAAATTAATTGAAACTATTTTGATTTCCAATTCAAGAGTAAAATTTTTGATTTAATTGCAAGAATAATTTCTAACCTATAGAATGAATTTTGATGTTGTAGATTTGAATTATGGAATTTAGTGAAGTAAGGAATGGAAATTAGGCTTGGTGTGCACAAATGATGAAATCCAATTTTTAAAATACAATGTTTAAGCCCAAACACAATTAGCATGTCCAATATTGAATTAAAACTTCAAGGTTTAGCCCAAGGTTTATCCTCTTTTCTTTTATTAAACTAAGCCTAGAAAAGTCAAAAAAAAAAAGGAAAAAGAGATTGCATTTAATATGAGAATTGTGAGATGTGTGGTGAGTGTTTAAAGAGGGAACATGTGGATGTGAGAGAGAATGAGGTGTCCCAAATTCTTGAATTTTCTTGAACATATTTTGTGTTTGTGTGTGTGTGTTAGACGTGGAAGAGAGGGAGAGAGAGATAAAGAGAGAGAAAGAAAGAGAAAAAGAGAGAGAGAGATAGAATAATATTTTTCTTCTTCCAAAACCTAAATTTCTAGCTATTCACTTCTTCCCCACAAACCCACCTCAAATTTCATGAAAATCAACATTTAACCTTGAAATCAGCTATCCCTATCCATGTATACCTCATACATAGCCTTTAGGAAGCACAAAATGGAGTAAAATATCTTTTATTCAAGCCAAAAGTGTTGAGAGAAGGAAGAGTCCGAGGAGGAGAAATTGAGAAAAGAATTTGGGGGTTAATTCATGGTTCTAAGCTTTTATTTATCATTGAAATAGAGATGAATCCCATGTTCATGATCTGAACTTAGAAGAGTGATGAAAGATTGGATTGAACATAGAAGCCTTAAACATCTGCAAACAGGACAGTCTAACCAAACTGTAGTCTTTTTGTTATAACTTTCTCTGCATGAATTCAAATTAAGTGAGATTTTTTGCATAAGAAACTAACTTTCATACCTTGAAAATGAGATATGATTTGTAGGATTCTGATAAGAATTGGATTTTTAGTGATTTTTCAAATTAAGACCTTATGCAGAATAATCCCTGTTTCTGCATTATTTTGGCTGAGACTTTGGCTCGATTTTAAGATGCCTTCCAAGCTAAATTTGTCTAAGATCTGAACAAGAAATTTGTAGATCTATGTATTAATTTCATATAAGAATCATGTGATTCGGATATGTGTTGTAAAAGTTATAGCTAGTTTCCCTTGACTGCACAGATTGGAAATAATGCAGTCAATATCACTTAAAATAAATCTCCATGTCTTGGTGTAATTGGAGCAGATCTAAACTGGAAATATAAAGAATTGTTGTTTTAGTGCTAGTTTTGAGTGAAAACTAAAGTTCTACAATTTAAGAATTCCAATTCAAAGTGCAATGATTTTCTTAAGACATGAAGTTATAAGAATAGGCCTTGAAAATGGGTAGTGAGAGAACTCTTAACATAGAGACATATTTTCCACTTTGCATATCATGCATTTGTCATCTTAGTAACATTGGATAATGTCTAATCTAAGTTCTATATTGTGATTTACATAACCATTAGGTGAAGGTTCATTGAACCGGGATAAGGTTGAGACTTTTGATTAGTAGGAGAGAATACCCACCCCAAATTATGAGTGAGACTTTTATGTCTTATTTAATGAGAAATGTTTTTATGTGTTTTAAATACTTTATCTTGATATGTGGTTTTATAACTTTATTTGAGTGTGATGTGTTGTCATGAACTATGATGTTGTAGATGTGAATTTTGAGATGTTATTGCCAAATAATTTTACATTGTTTGGTGTAGATGTTCATTTGGACAAAAAGGAGTATGGGTTGCAAATTGGTTTTGGAATTTGATTGTAAATAAAAACTCTATTTTTGGTGACCGATAGTTTATGCAGCTGTTATGGTTTATTGCTCACTCATGACCGGCGGGAGGAAGAGTGGTATGAGTAGGCCAGATATTAGGTTGGGGTACTGTGATACAGGGCATTAACCAACCCAAGGTTACGGTTGGATGCCATGAGTCACCAATGGTGATGTCCAAGCTAACACCGAGGATGAGATATTTTTTTTGAATAAATGAATGAATAAAAACCCTTGGTGGTTCTAGTCCTTGACCTCTTGGATTAAAAAATGTTTTCGGCAGTCCCAAAGTTTTGAATGAAATGTAACCCATCTGATGCAAAGAGAAATGCTTTACTTTGAATACATGGATGGATAATGTTTTGTGAATGTTTTGTGAACTTGTGAATGCTTTTGTAATGACAATATGAAATCTATTGATAATGGCTTTAAAACATGATCACACTCCCACTCATTGGCATGTACATAGATTTCTCACTCATTGGGTACATTTGTACTCATCCAATTCTTTTCCTTTTGTTTTCAGGTTTGTAGATAGTAAGTGCAGATAAAGGGCCTTCTTTTCGAGATCTGTGAGATCCATTCTGTCTGGAGTTTTGTATTTCATGTAAGATAGTCTCATTTTGAGTTTGCGTAGTCATAAATAGATCCATGGGAAAGGTCAATGGAAACGGAATTATGTTATATTGTGGGTTAATATTTTTATAGATGTATGTTTTTGTTTTGATTTATTACTTTGTATTAAAGACAATGGGACTTCATTATTCATTTTAGGAGTGATCATATGGATAATGTTTTATGATTATAGAGATTAGGATGTGGATTAAATTCAAGTTGATAACAGGTTAGCCTTATGGAATCTCAGAGTACGTGCCTGAGGTTGCATGTCTTTCGAGATGACATGACAGTTGTTACATGCTCGGCTCTAAAGACTGGGGTGTTGCAATTTTAGTGGTATCAGAGCCTAGATTTGTTGAATTTGATAGAGTGTTTTGGGTCTCCCATGGATCCTAGGATAGGTGGGAGTTGGGTGGGGCTAATTTGGTTTGTATAGATTAATTCTTTTATATGGATTGAATCTTATTTTCTTTTGTAGTTGATATTGCCTAGAAGACACATGAGGGGAGCTACTTCCCTCCCTGCCGAGCATGAAGCTACCTCTTCTTGCCATGCTCTGATGTCTCCTAAACCATCGAGGATTCCTCCTCCTCCCATGACAGCTTTCTAAAAATGGATGGAGCGTTAGACTAAGTATTGATCTAGGTTTCACCTATCGAATCAACCTAAAACTCAAACACCACCTCTACCACCACCGAATCCAACAAACCCTGCTACACCTCTGGTAATGGCTGCACCTTCTATGCTGATTGTTGCATCCTCTGCATATCCCACCACTACCCTCTCCAAATCAATCAAGAAAGCTCGGCAATTGGGTTGTGAAACTTTTACCAGCGTGAGTGATGCTACGGTAGCTAAGGATTGGATAAATTGGGTTTTGGAAACTGTGCAAGATATGAGCTTAAATGATGAAGATAAGCTGAAAATGGTAGTTAGATTACTTGACAATGGAGTAAGAACTTGGTGGGAAAATCTCAAGAAGCATTCTTTTAATCCCATAACTTGGAGTGAATTCTTGAGGGAATTCGATGAAAAATATTACACCCACTTTTATAGAGATCAGAAGCAGAAAGAGTTCTTTCATCTTCGATAAGAGACTAAGTCTGTGACTGAGTACGTGACTGAGTTAAGAGAACTTTCCATATATGTGCTGGAAATGGTAGCTATAGAGGAGTATCTTTGTTCCAAGTTTCAGGAGAGGTTGAACCTTAATATTCAAGAGAAAATGACAGTTTCTGATGCACACAATTTCAAGTATATATTACACATGGCTTTGAGGGCAGAGAAAATGGTTCAAGAGAGGGTAATTTTGAAAAAAACTTTGGGTAGAAAAGGAAGTTTGGGAGTACTTCTGGCCAATCAACCAAAAGAAGTCATAGTGTTACTTCTCAAGGTAGTGCCTTAGTTATTGGTTCAATTGCTTTACCAATGAGCTAGTCTTATCCAAAAGCAGGTGTCTTTCCTACTAATGCCACTTCTTGTGCAAGGCCCTTCCTGGGAAATCGTGATCCATGTCGGAATTGTAAAAAAGTATATACTGGAGTTTGTCCTGAGCCCCAGAGATGTTTTCATTGTGGAAAGACTGATCATTTAAAAGGGAATTGTCCCGAACTAGGTGGTGAAGTATAAGGGAGTCAGACCTTGCAAACTAGGACGAGTGCTCCTTGGGGAAACCGTGAGAATGTTCATGTTTCGTCCTCTATTATTGCTCCCAAGACCAGGACAGGGAGCAATATAGTGACCTAGAATCCTTCTCGTCCTCAAACTCGTGCACAAACTAGGATATATGCAATGACTAAGGAGGATGCTTAGACCAATCCTAATGTTATCACAGGTAATGGGTTTAAGGCTTAAGCCTGTATAGTTAATAATGTTAGAAAGCATGCATAAAAATCTTAGGATATGATGAGACATGGTGATTGTGTATGTGAATAATTGATATTTGCGCAGGATTTAAACTTCTTTAGCAATGACATCCAGTATTTTGCATGGTAATGTTTATACGTTATGCATATCTAAGATGGCATGAAAGAAAATTGATGAATTATTATGTTGTAATAGGTTTAAGTGGGGAATGGAGTCTAGTGGTACAAATAGAGACTCTCTACGCTAAATAAGGAAAGTATTTGATACTGAGTGATATGGAAAAAGTAAAGAGCTACAGTGTCGGAAAACATAGTTTTGGAATGTCTAAAGTAAAAGTACTTAGAAAAAGAGTTATGAATATTAGTTTAACCATGTTATGGTTGAGAATCTAATTTTGGAGAAATTTTCTATGAATAGCCATGATGACCCTCTTCAATCAAAGTACATACGTATTGATTGATACTGGTGCTGATAGTTCCTTTGTTAGTGTTGAGTTTTCACAGTATACTGATAGAAAGCTGTCTCCTCTTAAGTATGAATTGCTTGTGCAGACCCCTTTAGGTGAGCAGTTAGTGAGAAATTCAATGTATAAGTGTTGTGAAATTAAGGTTGGAGAAATAGCATTAGAGGTAGACTTGATTCCTATTAAGCTACACGATTTTAATGTCATATTGGGAATGGATTAGTTATATTGGCTTAGAGCCATAGTGGACTATTTTATAAAATGAGTTGAGTTTAGAAGATCTGATCTCCAAGTGTGGTTCTTGTTGAGGAACGCCAAGTATTACTAACTTGTGTGATCTCGGCTTTAGAGGCTCAGGAGATGATAAGGAAAGGATGCCAAGTTTACTTAGCTCATGTGATTGATATAACAAAAGAGGGTCCAAAATTTGAAGATATTCCGATGGTGAAAGAATATCTAGATATTTTTCCTAAGGAACTACTAGGGCTGCCCTCAGACAGAGAATTTGATATTGCCATTGATTTACTCCTGGGAACAGCACCGATTTCTATCCCTCATTATAGGATGGCTCCCGCAAAGTTAAAGGAGCTTAAGATGCAGTTATAGGAATTGCTTGATAAGGGGTTTATTAGGCCAAGTTTCTCACTGTGGGGAGCATGAGTTTTGTTTGTTAAAAAGAAGGATAGTACTTTGAGGCTCTATATTGACTATAGGCAGTTGAATCGGGTGACGATTAAGAACAAATACCCTTTTCCTAGGATCGATGATCTTTTCGATCAGTTGCAAGGAGTATGTGTATTTTCAAAGATTGATTTTCGATTAGGGTATTATCAACTTAAATTCAGGGAGAGTGATATCCAGAAAACTGCTTTTTGAACTAGGTATGGTCATTATGAATTCTTAGTGATGTCTTTTGGCCTTACAAATGCTCCAGCTACTTTCATGGATCTTATGAACTAAATCTTTCACCCCTATTTGGATAAGTTTGTGATTGTGTTCGTAGGTGATATTATGGTATATTCTAAGAGTGAAGAAGAGCATGCAAGGCATCTTCGAGTTGTACTTCAGATACTTTGGGAGAAATAATTATATGCAAAGGTCTCTAAATGTGAATTCTGGTTAAAAGATGTTGGTTTTCTTAGCCACATTGTATTTGGTGAAGGAATATTTGTGGATCCTAAAAAGTTTAAAGCAATCCTTAAGTGGAAGCAACCTAGGAATGTCACTGAAGTTCAAGGTTTCTTAGGGCTAGCAAGATACTATTGAAGATTTGTTGAGGGGTTCTCATTGATAGCAGCTCCATTGACAAGATTAACTCGAAAAGATGTCAAATTTGAATGGGATGACAAGTGTGAAGCAAGTTTCCAAGAGCTGAAGAAGAAATTGACTTCTGCTCCTATTCTTTCACTCACTACAAGTGGTGGCGGATTTGTTGTGTATAGTGATGCTAGCAAACAAAGATTGAGATGTGTGTTGATATAAGGAGACAAGGTGATAGCTTGTGCCTTTAGGCAATTAAAAAAGCATGAGGTAAATTATCCAACCCATGATTTGGAGTTAGCTGTAGTAGTGTTTGCTTTGAAAATATAAAGACATTACTTATCTGAAGAGACTTGCCGAATTTATACCAACCCTAAAAGTTTGAAGTATTTGCTTACTGGTTTGAGGCAATGAAGATGGTTGAAACTTATTAAAGATTATGATCTTATTATTGACTATCATCCCGGCAAGGCCAATGTGGTGGCAGATGCATTGAATAGGAAGTCATCAACTAGTTAGACAAGTGTTGGAAGTAGTTATCTTTCCCATCTTATTAGTATTCGGTCCCTTGGAGTGAGGCTAGCTAGTGATAGACATGGTGCTCTTGTGGCAAGATTTGAAATAAGGCCAACCTTGATAGATAGAATCCAAGAACTATAAGTATCAGATGAAGAGTTGAAATTAGAGTTTGAAAAGATTCAAAGGAAGGAAGAAACTGAGTTCAGGGTAAGAGATGATGGCATAATGGTGTTTAAAGATAGAATTTGTGTTCTAAAGGATAGTGTTCTTCGAAAGGCCATACTAGAGGAAGCTCATGATTCAACTTATACTATGTATCCAGGGAGTACGAAAATATATCGATCCATCCAAGAGAATTATTGGTGGCCAGGGATGAAAAGGGATATAGCTGAGTATATAACAAAATGTCTAGTATGTCAGCAAGTGAAAGCTGAATATCAAAAGCCAGCTAGAATTCTTTAACCCCTACCAATTCCCGAGTGGAAATGGGAACACATAACGATGGACTTTATTACTGGATTATCGAGATCTTAGGTGGGACAGGATGCCATATGGGTAATTATTGATAGGCTTATTAAATCTGCTCATTTCTTGTCCATTCAAACTACATATTCATTAGAGAAGTTAGTTAAGATGTATATTGATGAGATTGTGAGATTACATGGGGTGCCCGTGTTTATAGTTTTGGATAGAGATCCACAGTTCATTTCTTAGTTTTGGCCAAAACTATAGGAGTTTTTGAGGACTAAGTTGAGGTATAACATGACATTCCTTCCTCAGACTGAGAGGACAATCCAAACTTTAGAAGACATGCTATGAGTTTGTGAACTTGAATTTTCTAGCAGTTGGGATAGGCATTTTCCTCTAGTGGAGTTTACATATAATAATAGTTATCAGTCTAGCATTAAGATGCCACCGTATGAAGTATTATATGGGAGAAAGTGCCAAACTCCATTATATTAGGATAAAGTTAGGGAAAGAAAGATTGAGAGTGTGGAGTTGATTGATGCTACAATTGAGAAAGTTAAGTTCATTCGAGAAAAAATGAAAGTGGTACAAGATCATCAGAAAAGTTATGTTGATAGAAGAAGATGGCCATTGGAGCTTGAAATAGGTGATATGGTTTTCTTAAAAGTGTCACCTTGGAAAGGAGTGATCCATTTTCGAAGTTGAGGAAAGCTAAATCCTTGATACATTGGTCCATATAAGATTATTGAGAGAATTAGAAATATAGCATACAGACTTGAGATGCCTTTGGAGTTAAAGAAGATTCATGATGTGTTTTATGTATCCATGCTCAAGAAGTATATACCGGATCTATCACATGTTTTGAAAAGCATCAAATTGAGTTGAGAAAAGATTTGAGTTTTGAGACCAAGCCGATTGAAATCTTGGATCGTTAAATTAAAATCTTGAGAAATAAAGAAGTAATAACAGTCAAAGTGTTGTGGAGGAATGCTCGGGTAGAGGAGATGACATGATAACTAGAGGATCAGATGCGAAAGCAATATCCCTACTTGTTTCAAGGTAAGATTCAGTGAATTTCGGGGACGCAATTCTTTTTATGGAAGGTAGAACTTTTAAAATCTAAAATTTTCGATTTAATTACAAGAATAATTTCTAACCTATAGAATAAATTTTGATGTTGTAGATTTGAATCATGGAATTTAGTGAAATAAGGAATGAAAATTAGGCTTGGTGTGCACAAATAATGAAATCCAATTTTTAAAATACAATGTTTAAGCCCAAACCCAATTAGCATGCCCAACATTGAATTAAAACTTCCAAGGTTTAGCCCAAGATTTATCCACTTTTCTTTCTTTAAACTAAGCCTGGAAAAGTCAAAAAAAAAAAAAATGAAAAAGATGGTGCATTTAATATGAGAAATGTGAGATGTGTGGTGAGTGTTTAAAGAGGGAACATGCCTATGCGAGAGAGAATGAGGTGTCCCAAATTCTTGAATTTTCTTGAACATATTTTGTGTTTGTGTGTGTGTGTCGGGAGTAAGAGGGAGAGAGAGATAAAGAGAGAGAAAGAAAGAGAAACAGAGAAAAAGAAAGAGAGAGAGAGAGAGAATAACATTTTTCTTCTTCCAAAACCTAAATTTCGAGCTCCTCACATATTCCCCACAAACCCACCTCAAATTTCATCAAAATCAACATTTAAACTTGAAATCAACTATCCCTATCCATGTATACCTCATACACAGCCTCTAGGAAGCACAAAATGGAGTGAAAGGTCTTTGATTCAAGCCAAAAGTGTTGAGATAAGGAAGAAGCCGAGGAGGAGAAATTGAGAAAAGAATTTGGGGGTTTGAAAAGCTAAGAAAAAGTAATTTAATTCATGGTTTTAAGCTTCTATTTATCATTGAAATAGAGATGAATCCCATGTTTCATGATATGAACTTAGAAGAGTGATGAAAGTTTGGATTGAACATAAAAACTTTAAATTTCTTCAAACAGGATTGTCTAAACAAGTTGTAGTCTTTTTGTTATAACTTTCTTTGCATTAATACAAATTAAGTGAAGTTTTCTGCATATGAAACTAGACTTTCATACCTTAGAAATGAGATATGACTCGTTGGATTCTGATGAGAATTGAATTTTTAGTGATTTTTCAGAGTGAGACCTTCTGTAGAACAATCCCCTGTTTCGGCCCTGTTTTGGATGAGATTTTGGCTTGATTTTAAGATGCCTTCCAAGCTGAATTTGTCTAAGATCTGAACATGAAATTTGTAGATCTATATCTTATCTTTAATGTGAGATAAGAATCATGTGATTTGGATATGTATAGTGAAAGTTACAGCAATTTTCTCATGACTGCGCAGATTGGAAATTGTGTAGTCAAGACCACTTAGAATAAATCTCAATGTCTTTGTATAATTGGAGTAGATCTAAGCTAGAAATATAAAAAATTATTGTTTTTTGGCTAGTTTTGAGTGAAAAATAGAAGTTTTACAATTCAAGAATGCTAGTTCAAAAGTGCAATGATTTTCTTAAGAAATGAAGGTATGAGAATGAGTCTTAAAAAAGGGTAGTGAGAACTCTAAGCATAGAGACATATTTTCCACTTTGCATATCATGCATTTGTCATCTTAGTAGCATTGGATAATGTCTAATCTAAGTTCTATATTGTGATTTACATAACCATTAGAGAAGGTCTATCGAACCGGAATAAGGTTGAGACTTTGGATTAGTGGAAGTGAATACCCTCACCAAATTGTGAGTGAGACTTTTATGTTTTGTTTAATGAGAAATGTTTTTATGTGTTTTGAATACTTTATCTTGAAATATGGTTTTATAACTTTGTTTGAGTGTGATGTGTTGTCATGAACTATGATATTGTAAATGTGAACTTTGAGATATTATTGCCACATAATTTTACATTGTTTGATGATTGATGTTCATTGGAACAAAAAGGAGTATGGGTTGCAAATTGGTTTTGGAATTTAATTGTATATAAAAACTCTATTTTTGGTGACCGATAGTTCACGCAACTGTTATGGTTTATTGCTCACTCATGACCGGCAGGAGAAAGAGCAGTATGAGTAGAGCCAGATATTGGATTGGGGTAGTGTGATACAAGACATTAACTTGCCTAAGGTTATGGTTGGACAACCATGAGTCACCAATGGTGATGTCCAACCCAATACCAAGGATGAGACATTTTTTTTAAGCAAATGAATGAATAAAAACTCTTGGTGGTTCTAGTCCTTGACCCTGGCCAAGATCTTGGATTGCAAAAATGTTTTTAGCAGTCTCAACGTTTTAAATGAAATGCAACGCATCTGATAGAAAGAGAAATATTTTACTTTGAATACATGGATAGATAATGCTTTGTGAATGTTTTGTGAACTTGTGAATGCTTTTGTAATGACAACATGAAATCTGTTGATAATAGTTTTAAAACATGATCACACTCCCACTCATTGATATGTACATAGATTTTTCACTCACTGGCCATATTTGTACTCATCCCATTCTTTCCCTTTGATTTCAGGTTTGTAGATAGTTAGTGCGATAAAAGGTTTCTTTTGGAGATCTATGAGATCCATTCCGTCTGGGAGTTTTACACTTCATGTAAGATAGTCTTATTCTTTGAGCTTATGAAGTCACAGACAGTATCCACGGGAAAGGACAATG